>CATIWC010001949.1:0-392140 GCA_948472305.1 Vicia faba
AACCCAAAAAAGTAAGAGGGAGAGAATCTAGGTACAGTGGTTGGTTATGCAAAGGGAAGATATTATAACCCTAAACATCTATGGTACTCCACAAGAACCTCTTTGAAACTCTATGTATTTTGGCTATAAAAGGTCTATACAAAAAGATGGTAGAGATGAGAAAAGAAGTATATTTTACAATTTTTACACCTGCCGTAGATGGGATCCTTTTGTGCCTACATACTCCCTTTGTGCAATACAGAGCCAGGGTACTTGTAGTTTACCTCAAAAATTTTAAAACACACGTGTGTTGGTTAATTTTAAGATAAGAGACATCTCGTCGTATCTGAGTGGAAAATCTACTTACTACTCACAATTATGAGAAATGAGCATTTGCGTCATCTCAAAGTTTAGGATATATCTTGGATTTAAAATCAGTCACTCAACATCCAAGTGGAAAATGACTCACTTCACTACATATTGTAGAAGTAGAGTAGCTTGCATCACAACAAGAATCAACAAGAGTCTAATATTTTAAGAAAGAGTTTTAAAGTAAAAACTAAAAGTGGAAAAAAATGGTTTGAATGAGGTTAATGAATTTTAGTCTTTGAAAAAAAAAGTAAAAGTATGATTAAATTGATTAAAGGTTCGATTAAGAAATGATTTTTGAAAATGCATGGACCTAAGTCCAAGTTTATTATGAAAGTGGTTCGAGTTTAAAAAAACAAGAAGAGTTTTTAAAAGGAGGGAGAAGACTCCTGAAATTAAAGAAGATAAGAGGAGATGAAGGGACTATCCTAAATACACAATGTAAAAGTTAAAGAAAAGAATAGTCTAACTAACGAGAAGATAACACTTGACATAAGAAGTCAATATAGGATTCCCATCCTTTGGATTAAAACCAAGCAAGCAAAAATATTAAACCTCTAATGAATACCAAGCTTCAGATGACTTAAGAACCAAGTAAAGTCTTAACTAACAAAAATTGGTCAGAGTAACAACTGTATATAGTGGAATTTCCAATCACAAACAAAGCATGGAAATCAGAATAACATGCACACAGAAAAAATTCAAAGAAATGTCTTAGAGTAAACCCCAAGGACTTCAGAATATCTTCACAAAAATATCAACCCAAAGATCACATGGTTTCAAGGTCTCACGACTTTTAATCCTAAATCTCTGGAATCCTTAACTCTAAAGTGCTAGGGATTGTAACCAAATAGACCAAATAGATTTTAAAGCTCTGAAGTTCAAGTTTGATTATTAAGTGTATATACTAAAGAAAATAAAGCTCGAGTGAGCAAGGATAAAAATGACAGAAAGTAAATGCTCAAGTGAGCAAAAGGTAAATAACATGAGCTGTAAATGCTAAAGGTAAATGACATAAAGTAAATACATAAAAAGTAAATGCATAAAGTAAAATCATAAGGTAAAGTCAATGATTAATAGTCAATGGTCAGAATTTAGTGATTAATAGTTGAAGGTTGAATGTTTTAGAAGAGTGATCCATGATGATTTGAAAATTGAGCCTAGGTCAAAGTTGATGAATACTTATTATAGGATTGATAGAATCAAAGCCTCTTAACAATGAGCTTTCAAGGTTATTGGCAATAGTTCAACATTTAATCACCTTTGGGCTTACAAACACAAGGTTTGAACCACTAAGAGTCAGTCAAATAAAAGATGGAAAAGGGAGGATTCCAAGTGATATTGTCCATGATGGTTTGAGCCTTGAGCATAGGTCTGAAGAAGTAAAAAACACAAGAAGGGGGGTTGAATTGAAACTTAAAAATCAAGAGCAATAGACACCAGATTTTTATCCTGGTTCGCTTGATCTCAAAATACTCCAGTCCACCCGCCAAGGTGATTTCGCCTCTCTCCAACAAGGACTTAATTCACTAATCAAACTGATTACAATTCTACTTTGACAACTTCCAAAGTCTTCTTGAGTACAACCACAAACCGGTTTATCTCAAGGAAAATGACTTAATCAAAGGAAAAGGTTTATTGTGTACTATTTGTTTTTCTTTACAATAATTGTATCACTACTGTGATGTATTACACAAATTGAATATAGTATGAATATGACTTTTTGCAGCTTTTTGAGATTGTATAGAGCTCTCGTGTAAACTCGTAAATGATTTACCCTTTGAACTTGTTTATATAGGCGTGACAAATCTGTCCAAATGGAAATATGATAATGGACACTTAATGCACTTTCCATACTGAGAAGATCCTTGTATGAATGAAGCTGTTGCACATGATACTTCCTTAATGAAATAGTAACGCTTCAGAACTTAGGAATCTTGCATGCTGCTTTACTTCAGAACTTGGGAAGTCAGAAACATAAGGTTCTGTTTGCATGTTGGACTTCCATTCAGAATCAGGATATCTTTCTCTTTAGCGCAAATTCTGATCATCATGCTTCAGAACATTCAGATTACCCAGCTTGAATGCTTATGTGGCTTAACTTCTGATGTCATTTTAGTCAGAACTTCTGTACAACATGAAACACAAATTTAGAGTGCATATTTGTTCTTTGTGCTTGTTATCATCAAAACTCTTATGAGGGTTGTAGAATCACACTATATTCTAACAAGGTCAAAGTTAATGAAGACTCATTAGAGGATTACTAGAATCAAAGCCTCCTAACAATGAGCTTTCAAGGTTATTGGCCATAGCTCAACACTTAACCATACATGGGCTTATAGAATTTTTGATTTTAGTAATTTTAGTAATTTTTTCATAATTTTCAATTCAAAAATGAATTTTTTAAGAATTTTTGAAGCTTAAAACAATTAAATATAAAAATCAAGAAAATAAAAATAAAGCTAAAATGATGTAGACCACTGGATCATTGTCAAAACATGTTAGTAAGCAGATCCAAGGAATCTGACACTCCGTGCATGATATGGTCCTTTTTGAATTTCACACCGGATTAGTGTTTTTAAAAAAAGAAAAATTTAAAACAAAAAAAATGAGACACTTTGGATTTAAACTCTCTTATAAATGCTGGAAAACCAAGGGCCCTTAGGTGATGGAGTACGACGGATCCAAGACAATGTATGCACATATCATACACGAAAGTAAGGCCAATAGAATTAAAACAAGTGGTTGTGTGTCATTGGTTGAAGAACGACACGTAGGTCGTCTTGAACCTCCAACCACCTGCAAATAAGGCAAGTATGTAATTCTTTAAATGGAAAATTTACACGTTCATAGTGGTACCATTTGATGAGTCTCTTCAAGACGATCATAACCATATGATCGTGAAATATTTCTTTAAATTACAACTTAGTCGATATGGATAAAACCAGAGCAAAATTGTAAAACGAGTTTTGAAAATAAAAGATCAATTCTCCATGAAATCATAAACCAGAAGAAGCATGAGCTTTAGAGAAGAAGAGGCTATAACTTAATAACTTATTTGAAACAAAATGATAGAGAATTCTACCTGAATAAAGTTCAACTTGTTAGCTATGAAACTGAACTTCTTTAGCTCGATTCTATGTACAATTCCTCTTGCTACGGATCTGGCTTGCTTCAATGAATGTCAAGGAAGCTAACTGGATGAAGGTTTTTTTGAATTAAGGAGAGGAAATGAAAAACATAAATCAAGCTCAAGATTACATGTGGGATCTTGGCAGAGTGGTTTTGGCTATCAAATCTTACGAAAATGAATGAAATGGCTTGATTATTTATAAGGTATGTTAATGGAATCAAAATTCAAGGTGAATGATGTAATTTGGATGCAAATCAGGCACAAATGGATCTTGACATGTAAAAATAAGTTAATGTAGATAATGAAAAGAATCAATAGAAAAAAGTAACAACTAAAAATATTAAAAATTGAGAGAGTTATGCACTTGTGATTATTGAATCAAGTATTTGTTCAATTAGGTCAAACTAGTTGAATCAAACTTGAATCTTTTGATCTTTCTTGGAAAAATAAAGCATGATGGATCACATTAGGCCTTGAAATGATGTTATCTTAAAGCACACTCAAAGATATTAGGTATAAATGAAACTCATTAAAGAAGGCCTGGAAATAAACACATGAACCTTTGAATCTTATTGATGAATGCCATTCTTTTTGAAGCAAGCTTGACCTAAATGAAATTGAGAGAGTTCCTTAAACCAAAGAATTATGATGTCATCGACATAAATTTGAAGCTCAAACTCTTGAAATTCATTGAACAACCATTTGACTGAGGTCTATCCATCAAAATCCTAGGTTATATGGTGAGATTGATGCAATTGTGTCATCACCTACAAAACATCTAAAGAAACACATATACATAATTTGATGTTAGTTAAGAGTTAATAAACCCAAAACACAGATGTACAAGATACACAATTCAAGGTGATTGGTGATCCCTCAAGAGAAAACTTAAAGATAAGAGGAAGTAGAACAGAGAACCAACCTTAATGTGTGATATTTATGTATTGTGATGATATTAGATGATGAGAGATCTTAGGGGAAAATTGGGGTACAACAGTTGCCCTTATTTAAGTGTCTTCTATCATGAGATACAAAGGTTAAAGTCTTCGTATTGACGTAATTGAAGATACTTAAATATAAAACAAACCCAATTTTTATCCCTAAGATGTCATGAGATGTTCATGATTATGAATGTAAAATATAAACTTCATGAAGGTGAACAAGACATACTGGGGAAGCAAAAATAAAACCAATCAGACGAAAACAAAAGTTCGACTAGGAAAATAAATTTCTGGGAAATAAAAAGACTCCGGGGATATAAATTGAACCTATTGGAGACAAATCAACTTCGCTGGGGAAAAGAGGACTCAACTCTATTGGGGTAACTCCAATAGAGGAGAAAAAGTAACATCGACTTAATAAACGAGGAAAAAGAGAGCAATTATGATTTACATGGGATTAATAAACTAGCAACTCAGGGTTCAAGGTAGAAACAAGGAGATAACTGACTCAGGGATAATGGTAAACATCGGTGTGGAGTCAGATAAACGAATGATTGACATCAGTATTTATGGATGGGAACAAATGATTGACATCAGTGCTTATAACTGGGAACAAAGGGTTGATATCAATGCTTATGACTGGGAACAAATGATTGACATCAGCATTTATGACTGGAAACAAATGATTGACTTTAGTACTTATGACCGAGAATAAAGGATTTTCATCAGTACTTATGAATTGAAACAAATGATTGACATCAGTACTTATGATTGGGAACAACAAATTGACATCAGTACTTATGACTAGAAACAAATGATTGACATCAGTACTTATGACTAGGAACAAAAGATTGACATCAGTACTTATGACTAAGAACAAATGATTGACATTAGTAGTTATGACTGAGAACAAAAGATTGACATTAATACTTATGACTGGAAACAAATGATTGACATCAATACTTATGACTGGAAACATCTCAACTCTATTGGGGTAAAGCCCAAAGAGGAGAAAGAGGTAAATATTGACTAATGAATGACAATGAACTACCAACTCAAGGATGAAGGTAGAAATTATTTTGGCATTCCTATAACGAGTCTCAACTTCTTCTTTAATCGAAGCACTTCTCTTGGAAAGGGTAACAAATTTTACCAACTTCTGGATTTCTCTGAGAACGGTAACAATTTCTTCTTTGATCAAAATATCACTTGAAATGGGTAATAATTGATATAAGAATCTTTCAACAAATTGTCTTTGTCATTAGAGTAAAGCCAATCTCAACAACGAACTATATACCATAACTAAGAGACTACCTTCCACTGGAGTACATCAAATAATCTTCTTCGACATTAACAAGCTTACTAGGGAAGTATAGGTTGCTCAAATAAAGAGACCACCACTTGCTTTTATGAGAAGGATTACCAGGAATTTTGACTTCTTGAGGAAATGCTAACACATTCCTGCTGAGGGGATAAAGTCTTCACTTGCAAAATAAATGAACATTCTCAATCTAAGTTTCATAGTCTAGACAATTCAAGATAACATTGTTGTCGGGGATCATAACTTCAAACCAAGAACAAACCAAAGTGAAACAGTCAACCAAGACACCTCCCAATGAGGAATAAACTCAAATGGGGATTAAATTCCTTCCAAATAATAAGATGGGTGGAAAGGCTAAAGCAAAATTCTTCCATGAGGGATAATTAAGTGGGGAAATTGAAAAGATATACACTTTTTACTTAAGGCTGACATTCTATTGGAGAGAGGATAACACAACTCTGCAACGAGGATAAAATATCAATAGAAACATCAATGAATATAACTATGCATAATGTATGTATGAATGAATGGTGTCATGTATATGCTGACAAAACAAACGTATAACACTAGGGATAACCAGGGAAAACAAACATGGGAAAAGACAACAGTCGGCTATATCGCATCCAATATGGGAAATTCTCTAAGAACATAAGCACCAAATAAGGAAACAAACTCCTATTTCAAGGCTTAACTTCTCTGGGAAAGGAATTGTTGCTTGAATATAATAAAAGCATAATCTGATAGAAATAAACAAACCAAGTTGCAAGGATATAATAAACTCCTATAAGCTTTACCTTGGAATATCATACAAACTTTTCTAGGGAAGACAACGCCACATCATCTAGACTTTAACTAGGGATGCTAAACTGACTTCACTAGGGAAGACAATTCCACACACTCTAAGGGGAGCCTAAATACATTCCTTAATACTAAGAGTGGCAGTTTTATACACTTCTCAGGGGATATCAAAGGGAATTTAAGAAGCTAATTTTACAGCAGGCAGTAAAAATTATGTGTATTTTAAATCTCAATACGAGAGAAAACCCAAAAATTGTCAATTTGTCTCAACACTTCTTAGAAGATGTACTACTCTTGTCTGGCCGCTTAGGGAGCACAGAAAAACAACAATGTCACAACTAGAGGGAGTAACATCTTGGTTGAGGAAGAGGAATCACACTTAGCTGGAGAAAAATGAATCAAGACTTAATTGGGAAATATGGGATTTCAAACCCAACACCTTCTAAATAATTTGGAGAGAACCCAACCATCAAAAGGGAAACTATATGTCTGTTAAATAGAAAATACTTCCTGGAGAAAACTTTCAAAACTTTAAAGCTCGTCCACCCTTTGAGCCACTATTTTGTTCCCTTGATTCACAAAATCGAAGTGAAAAAGTTATTTTGCAAATTCTTTTCAAAAACATGTTTTATTATTAATTTCTTTAAGTCTTTTAGTTTGGAAATTTACTATCAATAATAAATTAAATTTTTGTAAGTAGAGTAAAATAAGAATTGCAAAGAATTGGATAAAGGCTCAAACATTATTAATAGAACGGTAGTTCGCAAATGCCATGACTCCACAGATGATTACAAAGTTTGAAAAATTGTAAATACATAGAAAAGGTACATTGAAACACAATGACCACTATTCTCACTAACAACGTTGAATTCCTGTGCAGAGGCTTCAACTGATGTTTCAAGAAGATTGTTGATTCAATGATCAATTTTTGTCTGATACAGTTACTTTCCAAGAAAGTCCCTAACTTTTACCTAGGTTTCCCTTGCGGGTTTTCAACCTACCGGGAAGATTTATTCTATTTATGTCTCTAATTTTTTCCTAGACCGCCCTTTCAGGTTTTCAGCCTACCGAGACGCTCATTTTTTCCTAAGCTGCCCTTTCAGGTTTTCAAATTAGTGAGTTGTTCTTTTACTTCTTTAGGCGAAGTATTTTTTGACTGCATCAGCATTCATGAAACATGGGAACTCCTCTCCATCCATAGTTTCAAGAATCAATGCACCTTCAGAGAAGGCTTTCTTGACAACATCTGGGCCTTCATAATTGGGAGTCCACTTACCCCTAGAATCAGCGTTAAAAGACATGATCTTTCTGAGCATGAGGTTGTCTTCTTTGAATTCACGTGGCTTGACCTTCTTATAAAAAAGATTTCTTCATTCTTTTATGATATAATTGACCATGAAACAAGGTCGTCATTCTCTTTTCTTAAATTAAATTCAACTGGTCAAACCTGTTCTAGCCCCATGCAGCCTCTGACAACTTGGTTTCCATTATTACACGCAAAGAGAGAATTTCAACCTCGACCGGGAGCACTGCATCCATTCCATACGCAAGAGAGAAAGGGTTTGCCCTGTTGAAGTGTGGACAAATTTACGATATCCATGCAAAGAAAAAGGAAGCATCTCGTGCCAATCTTTATAGGTAACAACATTCTTTTTGATAATCCTCTTAATATTCTTAATAGCATCGTTAACAACCCCATTCATCTTAGGCCTGTAAGGAGACAAATTAGGATGGACAATCTTGAATTCTTCATAGAGCTCTGTCATCATCTTATTATTAAAATTCGAGCCAATATCAGTGATAATCCTACTTGGCACGCCATATCGACATATAAGGTTGTTCTTAATAAAATGTACTACCACCTGCTTGGTGACATTAGCATAAGAAACTGCTTCTACCCATTTGGTGAAATAGTTAATTGCCACTAAGATGAAACGATGTCCATTTGACGCCTTGGGTTCAATCATCTCGATCATATCAATACCCCACGTAGAAAAGGGCCATGGGGAAGAAATAACATTGAGAAGCATTGGAGGCACATGAATCTTGTCAGCAAAAATCTGACACTTATGGCACTTCTTTGAAAATTTGTAACAATCAGATTCCATTGTCATCCAGTAGTAACCTGCCCTAAGCATCTTATTTTCCATTGAATTCCAATTGGCATGGGTTCCAAAGGAACCTTCATTGATCTCATGCATTAATGTGTCTTCTTCGTGTCTATCCATACATCTGAGAAAGACCATGTCGTAATTTCTCTTGTATAATATATCTTCTTTGAGGAAAAAGATACATGCCAACCTTCTAAATGTCTTCTTATCTTTATTGGACGCACCGAACAAGTATTCTTGGGTATGAAAAAAGTGCTTGATATCATAATACCAAGGTTTATCATTTGGTGTCACCTCTGTAGTAAACACATGAGCGGGTCTATCAAGTCGTCTAATTGTAATCTGAGGTACATCATTCCAAGCATTCACTTGGTATATGGAAGCTAATGTGGGTAAAGCATCTGCCATCTGATTCTCATCTCGAGGAATGTGATGGAATTTAACTTTATTTAAGAAAGGTAACAACATTCTTGCATAATCTTTGTAGGGGATTAGGCCAGTGTTAAACAAGTCTCCAGATCTCCTTTATTGCCAAAGTTGAATCACCGTATACATCAAGAATTTTGATTCTGAGATCCATAGCTTCTTCAAGACCTATAATACAAGCTTTATACTCTTCCAAGTTATTGGTATAACTAAATGTCAACCTTGCAGTAAAAGGGATATGCGGCTAATGAGGAGTGATAATCACAACACCAATTACTTTTCCATAAGCATTTACAGGTCCATCAAACACTATACCCCACTGGGATTCAGGATATGGATCTTCTCCAGGAAAAGGCTCATCACAATCTTTAACTTTCAAATAAATCACATCCTCATCACAAAATCATATTTAATAGACTGATAATCATCAATCGGTTGGTGAGCAACATATTCTGATATTACTTTTCCTTTAATAGCCCTCTAAGTATGGTATTTGATATAATATTCAGACAACAACATATGCCAACGGGAAATTCTCCCAATAATAGCATGCTTTTCAAAATATACTTAATTGGATCCATTTTGGATATCAACCAAGTAGTATGATTCAACTTATATTGTCACAGACGCCTTGTGGCCCAGGCCAAAGCACAACATGTCTTTTCAAACATAGAATATCGTGACTCATAGTTAGTAAATTTCTTACTCAGATAATACATGGCATACTCCTTTCTTCATATTTCATCTTGTTGTCCAAAAATACAACCTATAGAATTATCAAACATAGTCAGATACATAATCAATGGTCTTCCTTCAACAAAAGGGAGCAAGATAGGATTTTCAAGCAGATACTCTTTAATAATTTCAAATGTCCTTTAGCAATCATCTGTCCATACACAACCCTGGCCATTTTTTCAGAAGCTTAAAGATTGGTTCACATGTTACGATCACATGGAAAATAATAATGTAGATGTAATTCAAATGCCTAAGGAAACCTCTAACTTGCTTTTCAGTTCTTGGTGCAGGAATTTATTGAATTTCCCTAACTTTACTAGGATTAACTTCAATTCCTTTTTGGCTGACAATGAAACCTAGCAACTTTCCTAAACGAACACCAAAAGTACACATATTTGGATTCAAGAAGAGACAATACTTCCTCAAACGCTGAAACAATTTCAACAAGTCTTCTATATTCCCTTCCTCAGTATGAGATTTGGAGATCATATCATCAACATATACTTCGATTTCCTTATCTATCAGATAATGGAATAGGGTTGTCATAGCCCTCTGGTACATTACACCTGTGTTGTTCAACCCGAAGGACATCACTCTATAACAGAATATTCCCTAGGGTGTGATAAATGTTGTTTTTCCATTTCCTCAAAATCCATCTTAATTTGATTGTATCCAGAAAATCTGTCCATGAACGAGAATACTTTGAATTTTGTCGGGATATCTACCAACATATTAATATGTGGCAATGGGAAATAATATTTCAGACTTTCTTTATTCAAATATCTATAATCAACACACATGCAGACTTTTCCGTGTTTCTTAGGTACTATAACAATATTGGAAATCCATTGAGGATACACTGATGTCACAAGAAAACCGACATCAATCTGTTTCAAGACCTCCTCTTTAATCTTCTCTACCATGTCAGGATGGGTTCTTTGCAACTTCTGTTTGATTGGTGGACAATCCGGATTCAACGGTAAATGATGCTCCACAATATCAGTATCTAACCCAGACATATCTTGATAATACCATGCAAATATGTTAAAATATTCCTTCAATAGCTCGATCAACTTGTTCTTCACATCAGGATGAAGTAGTGCCCCAATCTTGACTTCTTTCAAATCTTCTTCGGAACCCAAATTAATAGTCTCCAATGACTCTTTATATGAATGAATTGTATTTTCCTCATGCTCAAGCAGTCAAGAAACCTCTTCAGGGATATCATTAAATTCTTCTTCTTCAGCCACATACATAGGACATTCAAAGTTGGGAGAGGGTGCAGGGTCATTGTATTCAATGAGTTTTTTAATTAATATGCACATATGCTTGTGATTGATTTTAGAAACTGACAAATGTAACAAGTGATTATGCAGATTTATTTACAATTATTATTTATTGCAAAAAGTTTTTTTTTCTGATTACCATTTTCCGAGAAAAAGCAAAAAATAAAACATAATTAGAAGTAAAAAACAACTTTTATTAATGATTTTAAAATCCAAAACAAAAGACGCGTTCGTACAAAATCACTTTCACCTTGGGCAGAGTGAAAGGATTTTTTTGAAAAGATAAACAAAAAGACAAATTACTTTGAAATGTGAATCCAAGAAGGAACATCAAAAGTGGTCTAATTCTGGACTCTCACTCCACGTGTCACAAAATTTGGCATCTCTTGCTCTGGCTCATCCTCAAGGATAGCGTTGATCTTTGGAGTAGTTGGATGAAGGTATCCTGCACTGTGGAAAATGTCTTGATACTTGTTGAAAGCAGACTTTGGCTTCACAACCTCAATATTATTCTTCAAGGGGAGACCCAAACCAGCCTGATTCTTGTTCACATGTGGATCAATAAACTTCCTCCACACGTTTCTAGGACCCTTCTGCACTACATGTTAAGCGTCTTTAAAAGAGGTAGCAGAATCTTAATTCTTCCTTATATTATCAACTTACAAAGCTTGAAATTGGATCCCACAATTCTAAAGGAAGACAAATAAGATATCAAGAACGATTGCTCGCCATCCATAATAACCACTTTTCCTTCACGGACAAACTTCAAGTTCTGATGCTGAGTGGAGGTAACAACCCCTACTTCATAGATCTATGGTCGTCCCAATAAACAGCTGTAAGCTGGAACAATATCCATCACTTGAAAGGTAATTTGGAACATGTGTGGACTAATATGAATGGGCAAGTTCTCCTCACCAATAACAGTCTTCCTCGAACAATTGAAAGCTTTCACTATAATGCCACTAGGATGCATATGAGTTCCTTTGTACTTAAGCTTCATAAGAGTGCTCCTCGATATGACATTCAAAGAAGATCTGTTATCTATCAGCATATTAGATAAGGAGTTATTCTTACAATTCCTAGATATATGGAGATCCAAATTATTGTTCTGCCCTTCATCGGGTAATTCCTCATCACAAAAGCTCAGATTGTTACAAGAAGTGATATTCCCCACAACGTTATTAAACTGATCAAGAGACACATCCCTTTCAACATAAGCCTCATCATAGATTACCGATTAGCTGAGGAGTTCATTAATAAAGCTAATATTGAAATCTTAGATGGAGTTTGCAACAATTGGTCACAATCTTGTAATCATTCATCTTGATGATCTTTAACATATCATCCATATCTTTCTCCAAAGCAGCACCGCTGGACTCTCTTACCACCTTCTTAGGCTCAACATAATTCTCAGCAATATTTTTACCATGGTCAACATCTCCTCTAAAGGTAGGAGAAAAGACACGACCACTACGAGTTACTTGACTGGCCTCAACAATATTCTCGACATGGGACAAAGGGTAGATTGGAATTTCCACACCATTTTCCATGATAGTTGCATTGTATTTATAAGGTACCACTTTATCTGACTAGTATGGAACATCACCAGGAAAACAAATAACCACGGGAGCTATAACAGGTTTGTTGCGGTATGTAATCTCTACAGGAGCAGGAATATCAAAATATGGTATAATAACTTTCACCCCTGCCTCTTCAGCATATTTAGAATCACAAAATCATTATCATAAAACATACTATCATTAGAAGAAAATAATTCATCAACAGATGCATACTCATCATCAGACATGGCCTCAACAAAGTAGTCTTCAATCATGTTAACTCCATTATAATCATATTTGTTTCTTGTAACTCTGATAATACCTTTATCTAATAGAAACTTAATACATCTTCTTACAATGGAACAACCACAGGGATCCCTACAACATATTCGACAAGAACCATGTTGATTTTTCACCTTACCTTCCATGTAGCAAAAATTAGCATGCAACTGTACCATATCATCATCCACATAATTCACATCATAAATCGGGAACTAACCAGGAAATCCATTCACCATGTTCACTTTCTCTTCATATTCAGCCCTGGGTATGATAATATGAATATGGCCTTCATCCCTCATCTCTTGGAGATCAGCTCTCACTTTATCACATCCACGAATATCTTTACTACAGATATTGCAAGCCGCATGGTTTGTGTATAATATCTAAACTCACAAAGATCAGCATGCATATTTACTAAATCACCTCTTACCAAGTTTATATCATAAATTCTGAATTCTCCTAGACAACCAGAAACCATATTCATAATTCCTCCACCTCCATGCTTGGGCAGTGGATTAGCTTTCTCATTGGGACCCATATCTTTAAAAGACAAGAGACCAGATCTGACACTTTTTTGTACTTTAAACTTCAACGGATAACATTTTTCAATGTTGTTCCCTGGGGCTCCTTCATGGAAAGCACAACGCTAATCAGCTTTATAATCTCATGGAAAAGTTGGAGGTATAGCAATAAGAGGCCTATTCTGCATCAGGTTCTTCTGAATCAAATCCGGAAACAATAATTTATAACTCATCGGAATAGGATAAAAGTATTATTTTTTTACCTTGCCCTTTATTATTTAGGGGTACTCTATGATTTGCATCAGTAATCGAAGCTACATTGACAACTGGAGTTACCGAAGTAACCCGTTGTTGATGCTGATGACGTCTTCTCGGAGGTCTAGTCCTTCTTTCTTCAATAACAACATTTTTCTCTCCTTCTTTCTTCCTAGAAAACCTATATGATGGATTCTTTGTTCCACTAGAACCTTCATCCTTTGTCAATTTCCCTTTCCTGTCAGCTTCCTCTAGACAAACACCCATACTCACCATCTCTGTGAAACCACTCGACACACTCGCCAACACTCTTTCATAATAAAATGAACCAAGGGTTTTCAAGAATACCTTAGTCATTCCTTTCTCTCCCATATGGGGTACCACTTGGGCTTCCATTTTGTGCCAACCCTACACATACTCCTTAAATGACTCCTTATCCTTCTGAGTCATTTCCCATCAGGTGGTCATGGTCAGGTGCCATGAAGATGCTGTACTTATACTTCTTCATGAAAGCTTCACCCAAATCATTAAATGTATGGATGTTGCTGATGTCCAATCCTGTGTACCATTTCAAGGCAGCGCCAATCAAATTGTCTTGGAAAAAGAGAATAAGCAAGTGTTGTTCATTAGTATGAGTGGACATTCTTCTAATATACATCACCATGTGGTCACAGGGGAAAGAGTTTCCCCTGTACTTCTCAAATTCTGGTACTTTAATTTTGCAGGGACTTTCACATTTGGAACCAAGCAAAGATCACTGATGTTCAGTCGAAACATCTCTTTTCCTCAGAGGGTCTTAACTTCTTTCTGCATTTCATTGAGTTGATCTTGAAAGTCATCCATTTTGTAATAGAAACCCAATCTTTCCCTTGGTGGAAGAGCAGCATGATAGACCTCATCATTAATAACATGGACAACATTCACTATATGAGGTGTAGTAACAACAACAGGTTAAACAAGTGGAGTAACTTGAGTAACAGGGTTGAATCCTTCTGGAATGTAACCTTCACTCATTCCCGACGGATAACCACAAGTCATACGATGTTGAGAAGTAATAACAGTTGAAGTAGCAGAGACGGGAACAGACAACACTTCAGAAATAACTATCGTTTGTTGTGGTTGTGTGACAAGAGGAGAAGGAGTAAGTGGTGGTTGATTCTGAGCAGCCACCAATGATTCCACCAAAAAAGTTAGATTAGCCATACCAGTTCTCAAAGAAGTCACTTCCTCGCAAAGCTCGCGATTCTCTGACTGAACGAAGCAGAGAAACAAGTAAGACGCTTGGGACAAATAGGAATGCAAAAAATGTGTGAAAAATGATGCATGATATATAATGCATATGTTTTATTTTTTTTATCCAAGGAACTTAAAGTATTATAAACAATTGCAAATATTGAAGAAATAACACATTTGGAAATACTGAATAGTCTCATAATAAATTTGGAAGGGATTACAACTTTTAGTACAAGTTTCAATAATCCTAAATACTAGAGAAATAAATATAGAATCTATAAAATCCTCAGGAGCCAAAGATGATGAAGATCTAACACACTAACGCTTCCCCTTGAGTCTCGCAATCTGAGCTTTTAACTTCTTGTTCTCTTCTGCATACTTGTTGGCGATTTCTTTCCATCCCCCAGAATCATGACATAAGTGTCTGGGACCTGGCTAAAGGCTAGAGGAAAATAAATCCTCTTTCTTCTCCATCATCTCCACAGCATGAGTCTCAAGAATCTCAATAAAATCACCCTTTTCCTTCAATTTTGTTGAGTAGGACACCTCCAAAAATCATCTCTCTCTTGCTGCATCCTAACCAATACAAATTGAAGTTCTTCAACATCACCTAATATAGGAGGATGAGTCATCATAAAAATATAAGCTATAGGTTCTTCACGAGAATAAGGCATCTTTTCACCTGAATTGCCCTAACTTGTACCCACCGGAGATGAGGTTCTAAGGAAACAACTCCCCTTGGTCCCAAATATTTTTCTTCCTTTCCTATGAATATGAAGCCAAGCCTTTTCAATCTCTTCCTTAGCTACCTTGTGATCTTCTCCTTCTTTGAGAAATAAACAACTTAGATGAATGTTTTTTGGTTTATCTCTCATCAGATTTCCAAGTTGACGGCGTGCAAGAACAAGGTTGTAGTTAATACGCCCCTTTTTACTAAGAAGGGGTACATTGGAGAAACTACCGCAATGTCAAAAT
The DNA here is from genome assembly GCA_948472305.1 of Vicia faba. Taxonomy (NCBI): domain Eukaryota; kingdom Viridiplantae; phylum Streptophyta; class Magnoliopsida; order Fabales; family Fabaceae; genus Vicia; species Vicia faba. The sequence goes on from CATIWC010001949.1 coordinate 15,925, forward strand.
GATTAAGAGCCATAATCTTCAGTGTCCAACGAGGTTCCTTCGTAATATCTCAAAAAGCACCAGATCAGGGTAAGTGGGAAATAAACTAATGTTATAACAACAGTGTGCAACAGATGATCATCCATCTTTATAGAAATTCCGAAGATGAATGGAATAATAGGTATCTCCTAGAAACACAACGACTAGATTCCCAATTAGAAAGATCCTAATGGAATTAACATCCACAAATTTGTTGATGTTAGGAAACAAGAACAAACCATAGGAAAGCAAAGCAAAGATAGCCTCAAAAGCAACTGTACTCTTTATCTTGGAAAAGTAACGAGCTTTCTCAAGTAGGTAAACCTCTAATTACTCCTTTGGTAGTCATGTTATCCTCTATCTCAAACTTTTTCAGGTGAGTAACCATGACAATCTTCTGAGACTTGGGCCTCCTTCCAAGCCGGTGAAAGGAACAGGATCAGTGATAGGTAGACCAAGTAAATAAGAATACGCCTCCAATATAGGCATCAACTGATAGCCAGTAAAAGTAAAACACTAGTACATCGTGTCATAGAAATAGACCAATGTAGAAAGAATACCCTTCTTCATCTTGAGCTTCATAAGAGGTACAATGGCTCCATACTTCTTCCGAAAATCTGTAGGGCTCTGAATCTCAGAAATCAAACTCCTCAATTCTTCAATCTTATGATCCTAGAAACTATACTTCTGAGTCTTTCTCTTACAAAAATCCATGAAAAAAAGAGTACCTAAGATATTTTCAAAGGTCAATCTTAAGTTCCTTGAAAAACTGTTTAAAGAATGCTCATGGATTCATGAATGCATGATGATGTAACAACCACACACAAGATCACAAACATGGGGGGTTCATAGGTTCGACGTCACGAGCATGAAGTAAAATGTACTAACCACAAGGTAAGGATTACTAGTTTATCACCTGCCAGATAAGGTTCTAAGGAAATACCATAGTCTACATTCCTCCTTCAGATATTACCAATGTTCCGATTAGCTCACTAATTAGCAATATTCTAAAGAGAAACTCGGCTCAGTGCAGTATCACATGACAATTACATTTGGATTGCTCCGTCATAGTCTCTGCACTACATCTAATGGCCAAGATGGGTTAAGGGTTTTACGGTCTCTCAAATTCTCAAGCTATATGGTCGAAAGAAGAAATGTGTTCCCGATAAACAAATACTACAGCCAAAGGGGACTTAACTAAGTGGGGGATCTCATGTCTCCTTTTTTAGGATTTCTCCCACAAAGTTAACATGACTATACACCAATCCTAATCTTAAGTTTGCCCAAGTCCGAGTATAGGACTTATAAGAGATCACCAAGCACCCTGAAAACTAGAAAAATCCTGAGATACACGCATATATACAAATATACAAGAAATATATCACATACATAAATAAAAAAAGATAGGCTCAACCCACTTAAAGATCTTTTCCCTAGTGAAGTCGCCAATTTTTATATAGCGGAAGAAATGTTGAGACTAAGCCATTAGATTGACTTAACTTGTACAAACTAAATAAAAATCACCATCGCTCTTTATTATTTCCAAAGGAAATGGGAAAAGAGCGAATAAACCCAAAAAAGTAAGAAGGAGACAATTTAAGTACGAGGGTTAGTTATTGTAATACAGTGGGAGAACTGACTTGTTTTTAATTTTATCGCAAATGTTGCAGATAGAAAGAGTTGCCACCGAATTTTATTTTATCCAATAAGGAAAGGGTGAAAAGAACAGGAAATACCTTTGGGAATTTTCTTGAGTTCGGGGGGTAGGTAATTAAAAGGGAAGGTGTTAGCACCCTTTTCATCCGTAGTTATCTACGGGCTCTTAATTGCTAGCTCACTTTATTTTAAAAATGCTTTGTGTTTGTGTTTGAAAATATTTTGAAAATGCCTAAGTATGACAACTTTGTAATGATTCTTGTATCAGTTAAGAATGAGTACAAAGTGTTTGTTTGGGAAAATATTTCAGAAAAAAGTGTTTATGAAAAAGATGTTTTGAAAAGTGTGAGCAGGCGATTAACATTATTCTACCCTTACTCAGGGCCTTTCGTGTTATTTTCCTCCTCCTTTAGATAGTGCTACCCTACCATTAGTTAGTAGAAATCCCTATCATTGGATGTGAAGGGACAGGCGCGGGTCATTGTAAAATCATTGTACATGCGCGGGACAGGAATTGTTTGTGATTTGATTGATGGAAATTTTTTTGATGATTAACCTAAAAAACCTAATTAATTTTAATTGCTTAAAAAAATTAGTTAATTAAATTAATAAAAACCCTAAAATCTAAGTTGATTTTAATTTAATCAAGAAAACCTAAAAAATTTAATTTAAGGCTGATTAAAAACCTAAAACCTAAATTAGGGTTTATTAAAAAAATGTGAAAAAAGTTTTGTAAAATATTTTGTGAAGTTTAAAGAAAAAAAGAGTGAGAAACATATAAAATAAACTAAAGGGTGGGGGTGGGTGTTGAACCCACTCCCTTCAGCATTCCAACAACACACTCACCACCAGGCCAAGCACACCTTGGTGTTGGAATCTGGCTTCAGTGCTTCATATGATAAACCTGCAAAAAATATGAAAATGTGAGAATTTTGGCAAAACTAGGGATTGAACCCGTGACTTGGGAGACCAATACCTTAGCGCACGCGTTTCTGACACTAGGGTTACTATACATCCATTTATTTAGATGAATCATTAAATATATATAATAAGCATGAATGTATTGACCAGAAAGGCTCCAGATCCATAGATCCGATCGTCTTCTCTGGTAGTCCCTTTTTTCAAAACCTGCAAAACACAAGGAATTAGTAGTCTAAAAACATTGTACCCCCTGAATCAAGGGCTGCGAATTTGATGGGAAGATTTTTGTGGGCTAAAATTCAATGATTTGGATGTTATAGCAAAGACAACATGGAATCGGTGTAACCATGGTGTTTCATGGTTTCGGCTGTATGGGATCTCCACAATGATTAAGGCCGGTACAAGGATATCTCAAAATCATGATAAAGGCATTAGTATGGCTTAAATCAAAGCAAAAATCAAGATATGAAATTTATGAACATTATGCAACTAGAGATGTTATGCAATGAGATTTCACACGTTTTGTATCAGCAAAACTGATCCAACCTTACTATATATGCTTGTTAAGAGTGAATACAATGATTGTTTGTAGTGATAGGGTTTGTAACAAAGGTTTCAAGATTTTAGGGTTCTTGAGAAAATTTGATGTTTTGATAAGTATTTTGGAGGCAAGGTTTTTGTGGCCTGTTGTATGAAGAGAATGAGAGAATATATAGTGGAAATTAGGTTAAAGATTATGGACTTGGACCTTGTGTAAAAAGATATGATTTTATCTTATTTATTTTGCATTATTTAATAAATAAATCAAAAAATAATTAAAATAAAAATAGGCCAAGGGATGTATGAATGAATTATGAGGTGTATAAGGAGTATAAATCATGTTTATACTCTTAAACCATGGCCCAGTAGCCCAAAATAACAAGCTTGCTCACTTTGAACTTCATGTATTTATTTAAAATTTTCCAACTTGCAATGGTCATAACTCTCTCAATTTTCATATTTTGAAGGTGATCTTGGACTTTTTGGAAGGCTTAATATGTCCTCTACAATCTCTATGTTTATCATTTTTTCTTTTAAAGATTTATCTTGATGTAAGTTGCCTTGATAAAATGTGTCTTTTTGTTGACTTTTGGAAATGACTTGTAATGTATTGGCTTATATCTCTCAAATGATGCATTTGTTGGTCTTGCGATTAGAGTGACAAAGTTGTACAAAATTGAATTTCCTTCATAATGGGCTTTGTTCAGGGAAAAGTTGATGAATCATGTGAAAGTTATGCTTGGTCAAAGTTTAGTTGACTTCTCCTAAGGAAACCCTAATTTGGCAACTTTTGACTTTTGATGATTTGAGAGTTTTCCTTGATGAATCATGATCAACCCTTGATCAAATGACGAATATGACTTCAAAGTCTTGATGTTGACCAAAAATCTAGAAGTTTAGCTGTATGTTGACCACAATTGACTTTTTACCCAATACAGTTAATTTTCAGTCATCTGAACCATTGATTGAGCAAATTTGTGATGCAAGGCTTGAATCTTGACATGATCATTCTTAGGGACATATAAGGGACCATGAAAACCACTTGAGACCTTGTAAATCTAGTCTTCCTTGAGAAATACAAAACCCTAGTTGTGAGTCAATTGCTTAGGAGGAGAATTTGTCTAATCAATTCTTAGGCAACCTTGAGAAAATGAGGACCTTAGAAGAATGTATTGAAGAAAAGTAGGAGGGAAAATTTTGGGATACAACAGCTGCCCCTGTTCAATCTTCTTAAACTTGAAGCATTAGATTGGTATGTCCGCCATTCGTGACTTGAAGGTGGAAGATGATTGAACACTTAAGTGCCCAGAAATTCGCACTTGCATGTGTACGATGTAACGCTGTTGATTGATAATATAGCTTGAATGGGCTTAAAGATTCCATTTGAAGAGGTGACGGAGAGTCGTCAGAGATGGGTTTAAAGATGCCATCCAAAGTAACTTTTGATAGGAGTAACAAAATTTAAAGGAAATTGTTTGTCATGTGGATAGTCGCCCCGTCCTGTTTCAGGAATTGATCTACAATCTTTTTTTGTTGGTAAACCCACCTTGTTTCAAGAATTAATACCACCTGGTGATAAAGATAGTTGCCCCATCCTGTTTTGGGATTTGATCTTCATCTGGCCATAAAGAGAGAAATATAGTTTCCCCGTCCTTTTTTGGGAGTTAATCTTCAACTTGTTCATGTAGATAGTTGCCCCGTCCTGTTTTGGGAATTGATTTATAATTTGTTTTCACAGATAGTTTCCCTATCTTGTTTTAGGAATTAATTCATGTCTGGTCATACAGATAGTTACCCTATCTTGTTTCAGAAATTAATATGTGTCTGGTTATATAGATAGTTGCCCTGTCTTGTTTTAGGAATTAATCTTCGACCTGTTTACAAAGATAGAAAGATAGTTTCCCTGTCCTGTTTCGGGAGTTAATCTTTACTTGGTTATATAGATAGTTTCCCCATCTTGTTTTAGGAATTAATATTTGACCTATTTTAGAATTGTTGATGATATTCTTCTGTTTATGAACTAACCTGAAAGAAACCAAGTTAGTTTCGTGCAATATCATGATGTATGTAATGCATTATGTAATGATATTCTCAAAGTAAACGAGAGTGTGCTATATGTGTTTCGTATGCATATGCTATGATACTTGTAAATGGTGTATGGATGCAACATGTCGTTGAAGTGTATTAGTAGCTTCGCATAACATCTTTGTTGGGGAAAATAAATTCATGACCATTGTTGGGGATAAAGAATATGTTTAATCTTCAGTCTCTGTTTAGAATGTTTCCGTTGGAGATTCCTATTTCCTGTTTGAGGAAACTCCACTGGGGAATGTTGACTTCTGTTTGAGGAGATGAGTTTAAGACTATTGGTCACTCATCGCTCTCCTCCTCATCAGTGTCGATCTCATAATAGTGCGCAGGTTCGTCAAATCTTTCGATGGTAATTCTGGGAGCTTTGTTGTCGGAATTAACCTTGAACATAGACGACATAGTTGATAAAGCATTTGCCTTAGAATATATATAAAGAACGTGTATGCTCTCTAATAAAGTATTTTAATATGAAGAGAAGTTCTGATGTAAGAAGCATAGAATATGAGAAAAGATCTATTAGAACATAATAGAAGTTCTAATGTAAGAAGCATAAAAGATCCGCTAGAACATATGGAAGTTCTGATGTAAGAAGATGATAGAGTTTCATTTTGAAGATCTGCTCAGACACAACATACTTAGAAGCAAATCTGTGTAATACACTAAATGAAGAAGTTCTATGTTACAACTTTTTAATGCACCAACCCTGTGAAACAAGAACTATGATATGCTGATATGTAAAGTTCTGGAAAGAAAAAAGAGTCTCAACGGTAACATTCATCTTCTAATGTGAGCATGTTCTGAAGCATTACATTTTATTAATGGCAAATCAGAAGTAACAGTTGAATCAAGACAAGATCTTCACTTTTGGAAAGAACATTAACTACACTTCATCAACCTTCCAAAAGCATCTTCTTATGTCTCTCATCCATTGCCTATTCTAATATGGTGGTAGAACCGACTGTTATACTAGTTTTACGTTTGTGTTCGCAAATGTTGCAGTAAGAAAGAGTCGCCACCAAATTTTCTTTTATCCGACAAAGGAAAGGGTGAAAAGAACAGAAAAACACCTTTTAAGAGTTTTCTGAGTAAGGGGGTATTTATGGAAAGGGAAGGTGTTAACACCCTTTCCATCTGTAGTTATCTACATGCTCTTAAGTGCTTAGCTCATTTTGAAATACCTTGTGCTTTGTGTATTTTGAAAATTATTTTTGAAAGCGCCTTAGTGCAGCGAACTTTGTAATGTTTCTCGTAATAGTAGAGAACATATACAAAGTGTTTGTAAATGTTTTTGAAAGAAGTTTTGTGTAAGTGTAAAAGTTTGTTTCGAGCATAACATCCAAGAACTATATACTTTTACTCGAAAGGGTTGTTCTTTTCCTCTTTTCCTTTAGACAGTGTTATCCTACTATTAGTGAGTAGGTAGCCCTAATCGTTGGATATTTGAGGGACATTCGAAGGAACGTTTATACAGTCAAAAAGGAAACTGGGCAAGAAATCTTAGTAAACTACCATAGGTTTTTAAGATCATTTTTACCGAGGCAATATCGAGAGGGTCATCGAGGGACTTATGATCTTTTAAACCAGATGGTAGCCACTAAAATCTCTCACGTTTCAAGAAATGTGACTGTTTTTCCGAAGGCAACCAAAGTGGGATACCCTAGAGGTGTACATGTGCAATTGTATTGTATTAAGTTTTTTTGTATTTGCATTAGGTTTTCTAGAGTTTTGTTTAATTCTTGCCATACAATCCTAGTTAGCATGCATCTAAATAGTTAATAATTTACAGTAATAAAAAGTGCGGAAATGTGAATCTAGCTATTACAAGGCTTCAGGGAGGGGAATTATTACAAGTCCAAAACTTTGGGGGAAAAATAAAGAAAACAGAAAAATAAAGAGTCCTAATTAATTCTTTTACATCCCAGTAGGCAGTTACAGAAAATATGGAAATAAAAATGCGAAAAGTAATAACACGCGCGAATTAGAAATGCCGTCTAAACCCTAAAATATTTCTAAGTTTAAAGAAAATCTTTTTGTTATTTTGTTTTGTTTTATATGAAAAATGCTAATTTAAATGAAGTCTAATTACTTGATTAAAATAAAAAGAGGAAAGAAAAATATTAGCTAACAATTAATTCTAAACAAAATTAATATATTTTTGACATTTTTTTATTTATGAAAAGAAATAAAAATGATTAAATCCTACGTTTATTAATTTTTTAAATTAAAGAAATATGTCAAAGTAATTAATTAAATTGTGAAAATTAAATTAAATAATAAAAACTTAAATCTAAGTTTTTTATTTTTTTTTCTGATTTTATGATTAATAAAAAAAGGGTTTTGAAAAATTAATAAATATAAAGCAAATAAATAAATTAGCTAAAAAGTAAACAAAAAAATGAGACATGCCTGGTGTGAATTAGAAAACGGGGGGGGGGGGGGGGGGGGGGGGGGGGGGGGGGTTATGAATTTGAAAAAAAACATAGGCCGAAGTCAAAGGGAGCCAACAGGTTGCACAGGATCCAGTAAGGGGACCCTTGGAGAGTGCATGATGAGCTGCACGTCTGGGTGTATTGGAAATGGATGCATTGGGATCTCATGTTGAGGATCAGAGGATGTATGGTGCATGTGTGGGACATGTCAGCATTGTATCTGCAAGTGAAACGTTAGAAAAATAAAATGCAGACCTAGGTATCAAACCCAAGTCCTTGTCCCTTGCACACGTTCCCTTTACCACTGAGCAATTTTATCAATCGTTAATTATAACACAATAATAAACATGTGAATGAAAATCAAACATGAATATATTTGTAATTCAAAATGCACGCGCTAGATTATTTGGCCCAATAGGAGAGAGACAAATGGATGATCGGAGTCAGCCCACCGGAGTCAACTCTCTAGTTGTCTTCTCCGGTGGGCTCTAAAATCAAACCTTCAAAGTAATGAACCACAAAGCTCAAAAATTAACCTAACCCCCTAATTCGAACCCCCTGAATCCAAATTTGAAGCTATTTTATCCTGAAACGTCATGAATCCTAAGATTCAAAGGAACCAATTTCAAATGCCCTAGCAATGGAATTTTATGTTTTGGGCATTGAAACTCACATGAATTACGTCAAAACATTCATAAACAATGATAATAATATGAATATGAAATCAAAAGAGATTTAAATTAAAGATTAAACGAGTTTAAGATCCAAAAATATTTACCAAACGGAAGGATCGAATGAGCACGATTCTACGTGCGTTTGAATTGGTTAAGGCCTGGGACCTTTAGGGAGTGAATAATGGACTTGGTTTGGGCTGAGGAAGCTTAAACTATGCATTTTGAATTTGACAACATTGATGTATTTTTTTGTGATTTTCGTGTGTCTTTTTGAGGTGTTTTCTCCGTCTACTCCGCTTCTGATTTAGTCTTGTATTTATATAGGGGTGTGGTGGTGAACAAATATGGCATGAATCATCCATTAATCATGGATTTGAAAGCAAAATCGAAATATTGGAAAAGTTGCCATTTTGATAATTTTCTTGCCATTCTTGAAACATGATGAACCTAGACATGTTATGGTTTGTGTCTCGCTCAAATTTGGGCTTCAAGTTAATCATTCCAAGCCCAACAAGCTTCATTCCATTAGGTTTTTGTTTCGACTTGCATCTTTATTTCACATCAATTGATTCTTTCGACAAGCTCCCAAGCTTTGTTCTTTTCGATGGCTCTGAGTTCCAATTCGAATTTCTCAAGGCTTCATCATCATGGCTTCTTCGACTTACTTACCATCTGCTTCAATTGTGTAATCTAGAAACCCCTCATATCCAATCAGCCTAGTCGAACTCAGTTCTTTTTCCTTTCGATCTCCATTCCTTCAATTCGACCAATCAAAGTATCACCTCTTCATTTTGACTTGTTGAAGCTTCATTCTGTTCTTTTCGATCTCATTTCCTTCAATTCGACCAATCGAAGTATAACCTCTTTATTTTGACTTGTAGAAGCTTCGTTATGTTCTTTTCGATCTCCTTTCATTCGATTAGACCAATCGGAGTATCACCTCTTCCTCACTATGCTTGAAACATATTGATCCAAAAACTCTAAGATTACTTATATTTGGCTTTGATCCTGTCCAAGCCTCATATGGTGCCTTTTTTTGACCATCTGCCTTATTGGGCATCAAAATAGAATGCATACTGTTGTCGAAGCATGCTTCAGCCAAAAATCTCTTAGACATATTCTTAGTTTTCAACATACACCTCGTCATGTTTCGTTCACTTCTTTTCTTTCTTTCAGCTAAGCCATTATGCTGAGGCGTATAGGGTGCCATGGAAATCACTCGAAGCTTTTGCAAACCAAAATTCTTGGTGAGAAATGAAACCCTAGTTGGAAATACATTGCTTAGGAGAAGAATTTGTCTGATCAATTCTTGTTAAACCTTGAGAAATTGAGGACCTTAATGAGCATTCCTTGAATAGAATGGGAGGGAAAATTTTGGGGTGCAATAGCTGCCCCTGTTCAATCTTCTTAAACCTGAAGATTTAGATTGGCTTGTCTGCCTTTCATGATCTGAAGGTGGAAGATGATTGAACTAGAGTGCCCAGAAATGTGCACTCGCATGAAGTAAAACTGTTGATTGATGATGTCGAGAATGGGTTTACGGATTCCATTTGGATAAGATGACTGAGAGTTGTCAGAGATGGGCTTAAAGATGCCATCCAAAGTAGATGCTGACTTCATAAGAGGTCTCTTTGTGGGGGATTCATGTTCCTGTTGTCTGAGGAGGACTCCACTGGGGAATGTTGATTTCTGTTCTATTGCTTGAGGAAAACTTTGTGGGGAATAGATTCTAGGAGCTTTAGTTGTCTATGGCTCTACTGAGGAGTTATCTCTGGACTGGAGAGATGAAAGTTTAGTTGCTTTCTGGTCGAAATCCAGGCTTCACCGTAACTTGCTGAGGGTAATAAAGTTTATTGTCATTTGTTCGTATTCCAGGCTTCACAGTGACTTACTGGGGAAAATGAAATTAACTGTTATCTGGTCAGTTTCTAGGCTTTGTAGTAATTGAAGAGGTTGAACTGTTATCTAGTCGGGTCTAGGCTTCAGAAATTAAGTTGCTATCTGGTCGGGTCTAGGCTTCAACTTGAACTTGAGGTATACTGTCATCTGGTCAGGTCCAGGTTTTGGAGTGTTGTAAACTGCTATCAGGAGACATATGAGAATGAGTCTGTGTAGGGCTGCTTCAGGATGAGTCAGTGTGAAACAGCATCTGGAGATTGCGATAGGAATCCGTGTAAGATTGCTTCAGGATGAGCCCATGTAAAGCTGCATCTGGAGATCATGAGAAGGAACCCGTGTAAGATTGCTTTAGGATGAGCCCGTGTAAAGCTGCATTTCAGAAGGAGAAGGAACCCATGTAATATTTTTCAGGATGATCCCGTGTAAAACTGCATTTCAGAAGGAGAAAGAACCCGTATAAGATTGCTTCAGGATGATCCCGTGTAAAGCTGCATCTGAAAGATTATTAGAGGGAACCCGTGTAGCATTACTTCAGGAAGAGCCCATATAAAGCTGCATTTGGAAATTGTGAGAAGGAACCCGTGTAAGATTGTTTCAGGATGAGCCCATGTAAAGCTGCATTTGGAAATATATGAGAAGGAGCATGTGTAGTGATGTTTCAATATGAGTCCATGTGAAACTTCATCTGGAAATTCATGAGAAGGAGCCTGTGTAGGGCTGCTTCATCTAGTCGTGTAGATAGTTGCACCATCTTGTTTCGGGAATTGATCCATAATCATTTGTTCGCAAATAGTTGCCCTGTCTGGTTTCAAGAACTAATCTAGAACTTTCTTTTGTTGGTCGTTGAGATAGATTCCCTGTCTGGTTTCAGGAACTAATCTCTCACCTAGTCTTGTAGATAGTCGCTTTGTCTATTTTGGGAATTGATCTACAATCAGATGTTCACAGATAATTGACCTGTCTGGTTTCAGGAATTAATTTGGAATTTGCTTTTGTTGGTTGTTGAGATAGTTGCCCTGTCTGGTTTTAGGAATTAATCTCTAACCTGGTCTTATTGATAGTCGCCCTATCTTGTTTCAGGAATTGATCTATAATCAGTTGTTCATAGATAGTTTCCCTGTCTAGTTTCAAGAATTAATCTGGAACTATTTTTGTTGGTTGTTTAGATAGTTTCCCTGTCTTCAGGAATTACTCTCTAACCTGATCTTGTAGATAGTCTCCCCATCTTGTTTTGGGAATTGATCTATAATCAGTTTTTCACAGATATTTGCCCTGTCTGGTTTCAGGAATTAATCTGGAACTATTTTTGAAAATTGTTGATGGTATTCATTTGTCGATCTTTCCTGAAAAGGTAAAGAATTAGTTGTATGCAATATCATGATGCATGAAGTGCATTGGATAATGATTTTCTCAAAATAAATGAGATTGTGATATATGCATTTGTGCTGCATATGCTATGACGTTTGTAAAATGATGTATGAATGCAATACATATGAACTGATCAGTCGTTCTTTGTAGCGTCATTAAATTGAGGGAAAATAAATCACTGACTACTGCTGGGGATGAAGAATGTGATTCTTCGATATTTGTATAAATTGAATTGCTGGGAGATGGATTTTCATGGCTAGAGAAGTAAACTCCATTGGGGAAAGAAAAACATCATAAACTGCTTGGGGATTTTTTATGAAGCCTTGTTGGGAAACCCAAAAGTTTGTGAACCAGGCTAGGGAATTCTTTAGGATGCCAGGGAAATAATTAGAGATTCTTGCTCTGCCGAGGATATCAAAAACTTTGACATCATTAGGTTGTATACTGAGGATATGGTAGTGACTTTATAGTAGGATGTCTCTGCCTCTATACCTGCTAGAGAAAGTATCTGCGGGGATTTGCATATGGCCTTTTTTAGATACCGTCCCGTTTCTGAAAGCCATTAGTAATTGTCTTTCTGTTTTTTATACGTGTATTCGTAAATGATAATCACATTCAAATGCATATGTTCAAAAATAATTACTGGACGTTTTTGCAAACAAAACAGAAAAACAAAAACAAATTGTTTTGCACTTTCAAAGAGATAGTTTTGAATTAATTTGAAGAATTCTGCGTATAACAGGTGTTTTTGTACAAAGAGAAAAACATTCTAGTAAGAGAATTTCGTCGTAAGAATGAAAACTATACAAAAATAGTATACAAAGAAAAACATCTATGTGAAACGACCCCATTGGGTTCCCATTCTGCTATTGCTTTAGATCTTTGAGATTCTCATCCCTTTGCTGCTTGTCCGAAGCTGACTGGATTGATTAGTACCATTTGACATTTGTTATCGAAGTCTGTCTGTAAGGTGATCCGTTGGGACATAGTTATACGCTTTTAATCCCTAACTTTTTCCTGGACCGCCCTTTCAGGTTTTCAGTCCACTGGGATACTCTTTTTTGCCTAAGACGCCTTTTCAGGTTTTCGACTTGGCGGGTGTACAGATTTTTTTTCCTATGTATATCCCTAATTTTTGCCCGAACCCTTTTGGTTCGCTAGGATGCCCTTATTTTTTCCTAGACCAGTCAACCTAGCGGGTCTCTTTTCATGTGTAGTATCTTTTAACTATGTCCGCGTTCATAGGATGTGGAAGGTCGTCACCGTCCATAGTAGTTAAGATCATAGCTCCACCAGCAAATATGTTCTTGATCACAAATGTCCCTTCGTATGTGGGGATCCATTTTCCCCTGGGATCACCTTGCGGTAGGATAATGCGCTTGATTACTAGGTCACCAGCTTGATATACCTGACGTCCGACCTTCTTGTTAAAAGCTTTATGCATACGTTTTTGGTACATCTGACCATGACAGACAGCCGCGAGCCTCTTCTCGTCAATCAGGTTCAACTGGTCAAGTCAAGTCTGGACTTTGATGGGTAGGACAGCTTCTATATCGTATACCAGAGAGAAAGGAGTTGCCCGTATTGACGTACATATTGAGGTACGGTAACCATGAAGAGCAAATGGTAACATCTCATGCCAGTCTTTGTATGTCACTGTCATCTTCTGTATGATCTTCTTGATGTTTTTATCAGCAGCCTCTACATCGCCATTCATCTTCGACCGGTAAGGAGAAGAGTTTTGATTCTGAATCTTGAATTGTATGCAGTGTTCGGTGATCATAGTATTATTGAGATTGGTACCATTATCCGTAATGATTCTTTCTGGAATACCATACCGACAAATAAGTTATTTCTAATGAATTGGGCCGCAACGTTCTTGGTAACAGAAGCAAATGAGGTTTCCTCTACTCACTTCGTGAAGTAATCAATGGCGACAAGGATGAAACGATGCCCATTGGAAGCGGTAGGTATAATCTCTGCAACCATATCAATGCCCCACATTGCAAATGGCCAGGGAGTAGTTAAGACGTTCAAGGGAACCAGAAGCACATTTACTTTATCAGCATAAATCTGGCACTTGTGATAAGTTTCTTGAATGCTGATAACAATTCGCTTCCATAGTAGACCAGTAGTATCCTGCCCGTAGGATCTTTTTATCCATTGCGTGCCCACTAGAATGGGTGCCAAAGGTGCCTTCATGTATGTCTTCCATGATCTTCTTTGCTTCACTCTTATCCATACACCAAAGCAAAGTAGAATCGTGGTTGCGCTTGTAGAGAATTCTATTATTGAGGAAAAACTTGGCAGAGAACCTTCTTAGGAACTTATTATCATTGACGGAAGCTCCCTTTGGATACTCTTGAGCTTCCAGGTATATTTTTACTTCATGGAACCAAGGTTTGTCCACTTCTTCTCCAGTATCAATCTCATAACAGTATGCCGGTTCGTCAAAACTCTCAATAGTGATCCGAGGGGCTTCGTTATCCCATCTAACTTTAAACATGGATGAAATAGTAGCTAGCGTGTGCACTAATTGATTTTCCTCTCGGGGAATATGTTCAAAGGTAACTTCTTCAAATTATGGGATCAGTGTCAGCACATACTCCCGATAAGGGATTAGATTAGGATGCTTCGTGTCCCATTCTTCTTTGATTTGACTGATTACCAGGGCCGAGTCTCCATGTACACAGGAATTTGATTCTCAATTTGATAGCAACTTTGAGACCCATAATGCATGCTTTATATTAGCCCATATTTTTTGTACAGTTGATGTGCGATCGACCTAATGTGTCTAACGATATCTTAACTGCAAGTGCACAGTGTTGTACCCCAAAATTTGCCCTCCCATATTCTTCAAGAAATTGCCAAGCCAATTCACAAAATTCCCCAAGGGTTGCACAGTCCAACTGTCTCCTATACAGTCAAAACTGGGGTTTGTGGTCTGATCAAGAAAATGAAGCTTTTAAAGGTCCAATCAAGTCTCACATGCCTACAAATATGGTCAAGTATCCTCATATCAAGTTTCAAGACATTCAGCTCAAAATTGCACAGTCAAAACCCTAAATTGCACTACAGTCAACTGTAGGGGCAAAATGGTCATTTGACAGTCAAAAGTTCAAATTTTTGGTCAACATATCATTTTGAAGCCACAAACATCACTTGATCAATGCTTGATCATGATTCTCAAAATTTGGCTCAGAAATCATCAAGATGCAAAAAGTTTCCTTATTTGGACAATTGAAAAAGTCAACTGAAATTGACCAGGGCATAACTTTCACATGGATTATCAGAAAAATTCCATCCAAAGCTCATTTTGAAGAGAAAGACATTTCCTACAACTCATTTTCATACTTCAAGTCCAAGAAATGCTCTCACAAAAAGTTATCAATTTCAACATTATAGGTCATTTTCAAAAGTCAACAAAAAGGGACTTTAAGTCAAAGGCCATAACTTGAGATTGGTAAATCAAAATGACATGGGACCAAAGGCATTGGTTAGAGGACTCAAAGACCTTTCCAAAATGTCCAAGAACATGAGAAAATCTTAAAACTTGAGCAAGTTATGCCTTGTGGAAGTTGGGAAATTTTTGGATATTTTGAAAAGTCAACATTATTTCAAATGACCTAAAATTGCTAATGGGCCCATTTTTCTTCCATGATTCATCATTCCAAGCATGTGCACGACCACTTGGCCCAAAGGGAAGTATTTTCTCATTTTTTATTTATTTATTTGAATTATTATTTATATTAATTCATTTAAATCATTTAAATATATGAAAAATATTTAATTCACCCTAACCAATCTTTTTATACATGTTCTAGACTCAATATTTCATGCTTAGCTAAATGTGGAAAGATTTGGAGTGATTGGATCCTAATTGACACAAAGAACACATGGAAAAAGATATGGAAAGATCTTAACAAATCAAATTTTCAAAAACAATGAATGCCATGGATTTGATTGGTTTTTCTTGACCTAATGCACTCACTACATATGCCTGATCATAACCCTAATGCAAAGAGACTCTAAGCTGCGCAGAAGAACTAAGAACAAACTTGGAAAATTGTCAAAAAAAAGTCAAAACTGAAATCATCTTTACAAGGCGATTCAAGGCACAAAAACTATTCCATCAGCTTCCTCAAGGTCCACTGAACACATTCCAACCAAAAACATCCATTCAAACTCCAAGAATTGGTAACATGAACGCAAGCTGTATCAAGAAAATTTCATAATCGTATATCATATTCCATGCATTCTTTGTGAAATTTAATTATGGATTCATGTTCCTTGTGAAGTTTTGAAGCTAACCATATGCCTTAATTTGATTATTATACTGTATACACGATTTTGCCATGTTTATTTTCTAGGGTTTGCAGGATGTGAATTTGGGGATTTTGAAACGAGGAAAAATTGAGACTCAAGACTACCACCATTCAACTCAGCGCATAGAGACGATCTTGAACCACCCATCGCGCTCAATTTATGAGTTCTTGAGAGCTAGTCGCTATTTTCTAATAGCATACCTAAAACAACGCTAAAAAACCGTGGTTCAATGTTTTGTGTTTCAGGGAAAACGAAGAAGAAGACCTCGTGGCCATCAACCATTGGTTCTTTTAAATTTCGCGCGTTTTTGAAGCACTAACCTTTGTTTTGTTTTATTATATTCGTTGTTTATTAAATATACAAAGAACCCAAATGGCACGATTGGCAGGCAAACGCATTGGCAACCCTTAGGACCTGGGTTCGATCCCAGGTCCCCACACTTTCCATATATTTTTCTTCAAAAGACATTCATGTGCAGGCATAACATTGTAGACCATGATGCACCTCTTCATCAAGCCAGCCACGCGTCCCATGGAATCAGGTCAAGGGTGCAGATCTGAAGCACACCATGAGCATAGGTCAACGCTGCAGCATGCCATCTGGAAAGTCAATAAAGGCCAGATCCTTAATGGGCTTAAAATGCTTATAATTCACCTCCATATTGGGGCCTGAACCCCCCCTGGTTTGCAAATCTCTACATTTTCTTTATATTTTATTTTCAATTATTGTTTTATTTGCTTTATTGTTTTGATTTAATTAATTATTTTTACAAAATATAAAAAATACAATAAAAGTCAGAAAAGAGCAAAATACCATAAATAATTTTTATTTCTAATATTTTCACAAATAAATTGGCATGTAAATAAAATTAGTTTTAAACTAGGTTTGCAATTTTAATTCTTTTAACAAAAATCTAAAAAATGTAAAAATAGGTTTAATTAAGGTTTTATTCCTTTTTAATTTTCTTGTTCATCATAATATTATTTATTTTATTTATTTTATAACAAATTTGCATGCAAATTAATTAGGATTTCATTTAGGTTAAAAAACTCCAATATTTTTCTTAATAACTTAAAAATAATTAGAATTAGGTTTAACATTTTATTTTAATTTCAAATTAATTCTTTTTTTCATTAAATTCCTAAAAACATAAAAAACAAATTCTTGCTTTCTTTTAATCTTAATTTCAATTCCTCATTAATTTTAATTTGCAAAAAAGGGTCCAACGCCCTCGTTTCGATTTAATTTCGCGTATTTATTTTATGTCATTTAAATAATTATGTACCTCTCCCGAAGCCTTGTAATTACTTCTCGCACTTTTAATTAATTTATTTTCCGTCAAATCGGGTCCTGGTTAATTTTGGCGATGTGGACCCGCGCCATTTGTAATAGCTTTAGATTTACTTTTTCCTCGCAACTTTTAACTGTTAAACAAAGCATGCAAGAATGAATGGACCTAAATAAAATCAAGCGTAGAACACCGATAACATGACAAGACAAATATCTGAATCTGACACATAAATCGCACACACCACCCTTAGGGTACGCCTCACTGTTGCCTTGCCTCGAAAGGTGATCGTCGAGTAGAGGATGTCTTAGTAAGTCCTCATGATCCGGGAACCTGGCATGAGGGTAGCTTCTAAGGTGTCTTCCCATTGCTCTGGTGATCACCATGTCCCGAACCTCGAATTGACCCGAACACCTCCAACGGTGGTGCTACCTACCTCTCAATGGTGGGATGGCACTACTTGAAAGGACATCTACACAGACGAATTCCTTAGGGTAGGTAAACGACTCATGGATACTTGCTCTCTTCAAAAACAAACAAAAATACTTTTCACACCGACACCTTTTCAAAAAGCTTTCGAAAGCAATTTTTCAAACACTCTTGAGGACCGATACAAGAGTCGAACTGAAATTTTCAAAGAAACTTTTTAAAACCCACAGTTGAAAAGCAAACAAACCATTTTTGAAAACACAAGTGAGCAAGTATCTAAGAGCCCATGGATAACCATGGATAGAAAGGGTGCTAACACCTTCCCTTTCTATAATCTACCTCCCGAACCGAGAGCAATCTCTATAAGGAATTTTTCTGTGCTTTTGTCCTTTCCATTTGGAGAAAATAAAAGACGGTGGCGACTCTTGCTTCCGCGACATTTCGCGAACCAGCGTTAAACAGTCAGTTCCAGATCCACCGATCACAGAACTGGCGACTCTGCTGGGGACTATCTTATAAAGTGGGGTGTACCTTAGGATTAAGATCACTGTGTTTTCAATTGTCTTCTTTGCTTGCTTTATTATTGTGGGTTGCTTGGGAGTTCTATAGATCCTAACCCGGATCTAGGGGATACCTTCTTAGAAAGTAGCAACAAGACTGTGAGGGAACTGTGCGGGGTATACTGACATGGTTGAAACAGTCTGCTACGTTGATGTGACACTTTGGTGTGTACCGGTAACCCTTGAGTTCAGTCAAGGAGAGTACGGGGCCTCCGCGTGGTGTCATGAAGCATCAACAGACCTTAGGAACCTTAATTGAACTATCTTGGCCTCTTTAGGGTAGTGAGATAACTGACTTTGGTGCAGTCCGAGGTTGGTTGATACTCGATACTACACCCAATTGAGGGTTGCTTTCCTGGAATATTTCGGTCGCCAGTTCAGTGGCTAAATCGAAACGATGAACAATGAAAGCAGTCCCGTGATATTGGGAACCTTAGAACCCGGTTACTTTGATTAGGACAGGTTGAACCCACCAACTTCAAGAGGGTACTACCCAGACCCCATGCTGGCCTTAAACCTTAAGGGCTTGTCTTGTGTGCCTTGTGTGCCTTACATGTTTGTCTTTGTAAATATCTGTGGTGTGTTTAATCATAGCATCATGACATCATCCAGCATCATATGCATTGACTAACCATTTCAGGGGTTCGAATTTTCATCTTTGTTCTTGTTTTGTAGGACATGGAAACTGTTCGTAGAAAGACAATTCAAGTCAGTCTTGTAAGGATCCCTCCTCAGCTTAAAGAGCTTATATCCAGGATTCCTGAGAACTCATCATTCAGTGAAAGACATGGAAGCCTCATCAGCTTGGTCAACACCAACATTGAGGAAGATATGATAAAGGTCCTGTTCCAATTCTTTGACCCTCTGCATCACTGTTTCACCTTCTTGGACTATCAGTTGGTACCTACATTGGAGGAGTTCTCCCGGCTCCTGAAGATCCCTATCCTTGATCAGCTACCCTTCAACGGTACAGAAAAGGAACCTAAGCTTGAAGAGATTGCTAAAGCCTTGCACCTACAGTCATCTGACCTCAAGGGACATTGGGAAGTCAGAAGTGGTATCAAAGGGTTCTTAGCCAGGTTTCTGTTTGAAAAGGCCCATGAATGTTGGAACTCTCTTGACTTGCAAGCTTTTGAAGAAGTGGTAGCCCTCCTTGTCTATGGTTTGGTGTTGTTCCCTAACCCAGATCAGCTTATTGATATCAGTGCTGTCCAGATCTTTATGTCCAGGAATCCTATACCTACGTTGCTGGGGGACATCCTTCACTCATGTTACACTCGAACCATGAGAAAAAGAGGTGTCCTTATGTGTTGCACCCCTCTCCTGGGAAGGTGGTTTATTTCGCACCTTCCACAATCAGTCTTGAAGAATGAGCGGGGTTTGAGATGGTCACAACGGTTGATGACTCTTACACATGCAGATATACATTGGTGCCCTAGGTCCAGAGAAGATGTCACTATCATTGATCGTTGCGGGGAGTACCCTAATGTTCCTTTACTTGGAATCAGAGGAGGTATTACTTACAGCCCATGCCTAGCTTGGAGACAGTTTGGTTATGCTCGGAGGGATGGTCCTTATGACCTGTTAATTCCTGACATAGTTTTTGACTTCGACAATGATACTCAAGGACTTCGCCAGAGATTTATCAGAGCCTGGAGAATGCCAAGTAGGATAGATAGCAAGACACTGGGGCACAAGAACTCCATCCCGTTGGAACCTTATCTCAAGTGGGTACGAGCCCGCTCCCAGAAGTTAGTGATGCCCTATCCCCATATGCTCCCAGTAATCAAAGAACCAGTCTTGGAAGGAGAAGTATCCCATACTATTCAGCACCCTGATATGCCCACATCCTAGGAAGAGATGCAGAAGAGCTGGATCCAGCTTAAGGAAGAGCGGAATTCTCTTGAGACTAATCTACAGGCCAGTGAAAAGAAGGTCTTGGAGCTCACCCGCCTGTTTCATGAGGAGAGGAATCTCAACACCTACATAGCTCCAAAGAGGATGCGCAGTGTATTTTGGGATTAATTTGATTTTTGTACTTTTGCCCATGAGGCTTTAATGTACTAAACGATGATTTCCTTAATAGTAACGTGTGTTCCTTTTTGTCTACAACAAATTTTAACTTTCGAACCCTTGAATGCATTGCATAAACACATATCATTCATCATGTGCATAGCAGGTTTTTCCTCTTTTCAGGTTGCTTACAGTTCTTCGCTGTTTATTTCAGCATCATGAATCACGAATCTTCATCAACTGAGACTTCCATCAAGGCTCTTCAGGTGCAGAATGCACAATTCCAGGAATTAATCAAGGGTCTGGCTCAAGGCCAAGAAGAACTGAAGGCTATGCTCCTGAAGAAGGAGAAGAAGAAGAAGAGAAGAACTGTTCTGTTCAACTCGGGCCGAAGGTTTAACAATACTCTGCAACAGGAAGAGGCTGGTTCTTCTGTTGACAAGAATTCTCCTCAGGCAGAAGCAAGGGTTCCTAGTCCGGTAGTCTCCGACAACGAGACAGATTTTGATGAAGAGCAGTACCCTCCTGCAGACGACAGATACAAGCAACTGGAGGATAGGTTGAAGGCTATGGAGGTTCAACAGGTACCTGGGCTGGATTTCGGAGATCTGGGTTTGTCAACTGGTGTGATCATCCCTCACAAGTTCAAGGCACCATCCTTCTCTAAGTATGACGGGGCGTCTTGTCCCAAGCTGCATCTAAGGTCTTATGTTCGGAAAATTCAGCCATACTCTGCGGATAAGAATTTATGGATCCACTTCTTCCAGGAGAGTCTTTCAGGGACTCATCTCGAATGGTTCTATCAGCTGGATGGGACCAAGGTTCGTAACTGGGAGGAGTTGGCTACTGCTTTCTATAAGCAGTATCAATATAATGCCGACCTTGCCCCCACACGTACCCAACTCCAGGGTATGTCGTTAGGCGCAAGCGAAGGTTTTAAGGAGTACGCTCAGAAGTGGAGAGACCTGGCTGGCAGGGTGCAGCCACCATTAACTGATCGAGAGTTGGTAGACATGTTCTTAGGGACCCTATCTGGGCCATTCTTCAACCATCTCATTGGGAATTCTTCTGTTGGGTTCACTGATTTGATTCTGACTGGAGAGAGAATTGAAGCTGGGTTGAAGTCTGGGAAGATTCCGAAAGGTGCATCGTCTAGTTCGGAAAAGAAACCATTTAAGAAGGAGTCTAGTGCAGTGTATGGTTCCAGGAAATCAGAGAGACCTGAGCACCGCCAATCTGTCAGTGCGGTGATGATTGCTAAGCCTGCTGCCGCTCCTCGGCCGAACAATCCTCAAAGGGCTGAAATACCCCGGAGGGAGTTTACCCGATTAAGCATGACCCTATCGCAGATCCTGCCACAGTTGCTCTCAACCAATTTGGTGACTGTCAGGGAGGCTCCAAAGTTCCCAAATACAACATCTCCCAAGTACAACCCGAATGCTCGTTGTGCTTACCATTCAGATAGCCCGGGGCACTCTACCGATGACTGTTGGGCGTTAAAGAATAAGCTGCAGGACCTTATTGACGCCAAGGAGGTACAGTTTGAGGCATCTGAAAAGCCTAATGTAGTGACAGCTCCCCTGCCTGCTCATGGAGTGAATTCTATCAGAGACGAAGAGGAAGTGGATGAAGCCGAGTTTGATAGCTGGATCTACCCGGCAACCGACAGTGGACTTAACAATTGGAGTGCAAAGGACAATCTATCTGTTTCTCTTGTTACTAAGTAATGAATTCCTATGTTTTGGCATTTGTAATAAACAATAAATAAACTCTATGGCCCGGTGTCTTACCCGAGGCACCGTGGTTCTATTTGTGAGGGCATACAAATTGTCATTTCATATATCATGAATGAAAATCTTGGACGTATTTTCGCATTACAAATATTGTGCTCCTTTTCTGTCTTTATTTCCTTTACATATATTTCAAAACAGCTGTATTTACACACACACTCACTCATACAGGTTCCAATCCACTCTGGATCTCACTGATAACAACTCTGCTACTGCCAATTATGACTTCGAAAATCCGATCAACTTAGCCGAAGACGAAGGTGGAGATGATTGCGAAGTGCCTGGCGAGCTTGCAAGACTGTTGCTTCAGGAAGAGAGGGCAATTCGACCCCATGAAGAGCCAGTGGAAACAATAAACTTGGGTACAGAGACAGACAGGAAAGAGGTAAAGATTGGTGCCAACCTAGAGCTCAGCGTGAAGCAACGGTTAACCAAGATGCTGCATGATTATATGGAGATCTTTGCCTGGTCCTACGAAGACATGCCCGGGTTGGATACCGATATTGTGGTCCATCATTTGCCAACTAAGGAAGACTGCCCTCCAGTTAAGCAAAAGGTCCGTCGGATGCGTCCAGAGATGTCTGAGAAGATTAAGGCCGAGGTTATGAAACAGTTTGATGCTGGGTTCCTTGCAGTAACTTCTTACCCTCAGTGGGTTGCTAATGTGGTGCCGGTACCTAAGAAGGACGGTAAGGTCAGAATGTGTGTCGACTATAGGGATCTGAGTAGGGCCAGCCCCAAGGATGACTTCCCCTTACCTCACATTGATGTCCTTGTTGATAATACAGCTCAGCACAAAGTATTATCTTTCATGGATGGTTTCTCAGGTTACAATCAGATCAAGATGGCACCTGAAGACATGGAAAAGACTACATTTGTTACTCAGTGGGGCACCTTCTGTTACAAGGTCATGCCATTCGGGTTGAAGAACGCTGGGGCAACCTACCAACGTGCCATGGTTGCTTTATTTCATGACATGATCCATCATGAAATAGAAGTGTATGTTGATGACATGATCGCAAGGTCCCAGACTGAGGAAGAGCACCTAGATCATCTGCAGAAGTTGTTTGACCGGTTGAAACTATACAAGCTGAGATTGAACCCGAACAAGTGCACCTTCGGGGTAAGATCTGGAAAGTTACTAGGCTTCGTGGTAAGTGACAAGGGAATTCAAGTGGACCCTGCTAAGGTCAAAGCTATTCAAGAGATGCCAGTTCCTAAGACAGAGAAGGAAGTCAGAGGCTTTTTAGGACGCCTGAATTACATTGCTCGGTTCATCTCTCATCTGACTGCTACCTGTAAGCCAATCTTCAAGCTGCTGAAGAAAGATCAGGTAGTACGTTGGAACGATGAATGCCAGGCTGCTTTTGACAGAATCAAAGAGTATCTCCAAGAACCACCTATCCTTATGCCACCGGTTGAAGGGAGACCTCTGATACTATACCTGACAGTGCTGGACAACTCAATGGGGTGTGTGCTGGGGCAGCATGACGAGTCTAGCCGAAAAGAGCATGCCATTTATTACCTTAGCAAAAAGTTTACCGACTGTGAGACCCGATACTCACTGCTCGAGAAAACTTGCTGCGCTTTGGTATGGGCTGCTCGCCGGCTGAGACAGTATATGCTGACTCACACTACTTTGTTGATCTCAAAAATGGATCCTATAAAGTACATATTCGAAAAGCCTGCTCTGTCTGGGAGAATTGCAAGATGGCAAATGATCTTGACGGAATACGACATTCAATATACAACCCAGAAAGCCATCAAGGGAAGTGTATTGGCAGACCACTTAGCACATCAAGCTGTAGATGACTATCAGTCTATGAACTTCGAGTTTCCGGACGAGATCATCATGATAGTAACAGATTGTGAAGTACCTGGACCGGATGAAGGACCTGAGGAAGGATCCCGATGGTCTATGCACTTTGACGGAGCCTCCAACGCTTTGGGAAATGGTATCGGCGCCATAATCATATCCCCCCAAGGTACTCATACTCCACTCACTGCCCGGCTATGTTTCAACTGTACCAACAACATGGCGGAGTATGAGGCGTGTATCATGGGTCTTCAAGCTGCGATCGACCTAAGGATCAAATTTCTAAGTGTCTTCGGAGATTCCGCTCTTGTGATCAATCAGATCAAAGGAGAGTGGGATACGAAACATCCAAACTTGATTCCTTACAGAGAATGTGTGTTGACCCTGATCCCCCACTTCACAGAGATAACCTTTGAACACTTTCCAAGAGAAGAGAATCAGTTAGCGGACGCGTTAGCTACAATGTCTTCAATGTTCAAGGTCAGATGGGATAATGAGGCTCCCCGGATCATCATCTGGAAACTGGACGAACCGGCATACTGTTGTGATCTCGAAACTGAATTGGTAACTGAGAAGCCTTGGTACCACGAAGTGAAGAGATATCTGGAAGCTCAGGAATACCCTGAAGGTGCCTCTGTCAACGATAATAAATTCCTGAGGAGGTTCGCAGCAAAGTTCTTCCTTAGCAACGGCATCTTGTACAAGCGAAACCATGATTCAACCTTACTGCGTTGTGTGGACAAGACTGAAGCAGAAAGGATCATGGAAGAGCTACATGAAGGGACCTTTGGTACACATTCCAGTGGGCACACTATGGCTAAGAAAATCCTACGGGCAGGATACTACTGGTCCACAATGGAAGCTGACTGCTACCAACATTCCAGGACATGCCACAAGTGCCAGATCTATGCAGACAAAGTGCATGTTCCTCCGGTTCCCCTGAATGTTCTGACTGCGCCTTGGCCGTTTGCAATGTGGGGCATAGACATGATCGGTGAGATTAAACCTACGGCATCCAACGGGCATCGCTTCATCTTGGTAGCAATTGATTATTTTACGAAGTGGGTTGAGGCAGCATCCTATGCTACGGTAACCAAGACTGTTGTGGCACGGTTTATTCGGCACAACCTGATCTGTCGGTACGGCGTCCCCGAGCGGATTATTACAGACAACGGTACCAATCTGAACAACAAGATGATCGCTGAGCTCTGCGAACAGTTCAAGATGCAGCACCACAATTCTTCTCCTTACAGACCGAAGATGAATGGGGCTGTAGAAGCAGCTAACAAAAACATCAAGAAAATCGTGCAAAAGATGACAGTGACTTATAAAGATTGGCACGAGATGTTACCGTTCGCTCTACATGGGTACCGTACCTCAGCTAGGACGTCAACCGGGGCAACTCCTTTCTCTCTAGTTTACGGTATGGAGGCAGTCTTGCCGATCAAAGTACAAATACCCTCTCTCCGGATAATGAAGGATGCAAATCTGAACGAAGATGATTGGATCCAGACACGACTTGATCAACTCAACCTCATTGATGAAAAGAGACTTGCTGCTATCTGTCACGGTCAGACGTATCAGAAACGGATGATCAGGGCATTTAACAAAAAGGTCAGACCACAGGAATATCAAGTTGGGGATCTGGTAATCAAGAGAATCATCCTTCCTCAGAGTGATCCAAGGGGCAAATGGACCCCTACGTACGAAGGGCCATTTGTGGTTAAACATGTGTTCTCAGGAGGAGACATGATTCTGACCAACATGGATGGTGACGACCTTCCTCACCCCGCCAATGCAGACATAGTAAAAAGATACTACGCATAAAAAAAAGACCCGCTAGGCTGACATGCCTAGGCAAAAATTAGGGCTTCTCGTCGAACCAAAAGGGTTCGGGCAAAATGAAGGGATGAAAATAAAAAAATTTATACACCCGGCAAGTCGAAAACCTGAAAAGGCGGCTTGGGCAAAAATGGGTATCCCGGTGGACTGAAAACCCGAAAGGGCAGTCCAGGCAAAAATTAGGGATAAAAGCATAATACTATGTCTCATTGATCACTTTGCATCCAGAATCCGGTATCTACATCAAGTTCAGACGGCATCGATCAGTCAGCTTCACCTTCAACCAAGGTCATCAAGTGATGAGACACTCGGAGTTATAAAGGCAATAGCAGAGTTGAAACCCTGCAGGATCATTCATTTCACACAGCTGTTTTATTTTCTCTTGTACAAAATTTGTATAAACTCTTTTACTCGGCGGCGTCCTCTTACTAGAACGTCAGCCTCTTGTACACAAAACGCCTATTCACAGGCCATTCAAAAATCAATACAAATATATTTTCAGTTAAACGTGCCAAGTGTTTTTCTTTTTCTGTTTTGTTTTGCGAAGAACGTCCAAGGTTCAATTTGTGATATATGCATTCACAATAGTTTGCTAACTCATAAATATTTGCATACGGAACAAAGGAATTAATTGCAGGTGACACTAAGAACAGGGGCAATAAAGAGTTGTCTCAGCAATCTAATTGTTCTGTCCTCCAAGGTACCAAGGTAGGTTCAGCTAAAGACCATGAGCAGTACATCTTAATTCCCCAGAGAGTAAGTCAACAGTCAGCACACTCTCTCCAGGCTATATATCAAATCTTAAGGAAGTTGAGTATCCTCCAGCAGATCTCAACATTCTCCAGCAGCATACGTATTCATAACAAGCATCCCCGGCAGTCTGGGTCTAAGATTGTTCCCCGGCGATATACCAACATTCAAAGGAATCACTCCCCCGCAATTCAAAACTTCCCAGAAGAGTCCAATCTAGTTCCCCAGGAAAATTGGAATTCATCTCCCCAAACAATAAGCTTATCCCCAGTAAATTCTGGAAGCTTATCCTTCGCAGAGCCCGAACGCGTCGCCCGACTTTATTTAAAGAGTTATTTCCTCAACAGGATATAACTGGGTTATCCTCAGCCAAAAGCCACGGAAAGAGCGTCGTCGACAAAGTCTTCCGATCCCCAGCAAACCATTATCAACACTCAGCAAGGCATCCCTCTTCCCACAGAGTATTGCTTCCCCGCATGGTCACTAGAGTACCTTTTTCTCCCCGCATAATCTTCCATTTGCCAAGTTTATTCCTCAACAGAGTCATCTTCTCCTACCGGTATTCTTGCAGTTATCCTCCCCAGCGGAAGCGAAAGCTTATTCTTCAATATCAGCCCAGGATATGACTTCCCGGCACCCGTCAAGGATCTACTGTCCTAGACAAAAACATACATACATAAAACATCACATACATCATTATAGCATGCATAGACGCATCATATCATACAAATCTCATTTATGTTGAGAACATCATTGCTTGATCCATATCATGCATCGCATATGACTGACCTTTACCTTTCAGGAAAGATGCAGTTGAAATTCTCAAACATATTTCAAGACCTAGACCGGTTCGGTTGATCAACTCAAAAGATTTCTTATCCAGTCCAAGGCCTTCTCTAGTCCAGCCAAATCGACTCCCAACAGATTTTTTTTTGATAAAGACTCAGCAGAAGTTATTCCAGATTATAATGTCCTAATGGTTCCCTCTCCGACGGTGAGTGAGGTGGTAATTCCTTTTTCATATGTTTCCCTCTCCGACGGTGAGTGTGAGGTGATAGTCTCTTATGGTCCCCTCTCCGACGGTGAGTGAGGTGGTAATTCCTTTTTCAGATGTTTCCCTCTCCGACGATGAGTGTGAGGTGATAGTCTCTTATGGTCCCCTCTCCGACGGTGAGTGAGGTGGTAATTCCTTTTTCAGATG
Source organism: Vicia faba (assembly GCA_948472305.1). Taxonomy (NCBI): domain Eukaryota; kingdom Viridiplantae; phylum Streptophyta; class Magnoliopsida; order Fabales; family Fabaceae; genus Vicia; species Vicia faba. Next base: position 43,536 of record CATIWC010001949.1, read on the forward strand.
TTTCCCTCTCCGACGGTGAGTGTGAGGTGATAGTCTCTTATGGTCCCCTCTCCGACGGTGAGTGAGGTGGTAATTCCTTTTTCAGATGTTTCCCTCTCCGACGGTGAGTGTGAGGTGATAGTCTCTTATGGTCCCTTCTCCGACGGTGAGTGAGGTGGTAATTCCTTTTTCAGATGTTTCCCTCTCCGACGGTGAGTGTGAGGTGATAGTCTCCTATGGTCCCCTCTCCGACGGTGAGTGAGGTGGTAAGTCCTTTTCAGATGTTTCCCTCTCCGACGGTGAGTGTGAGGTGATAGTCTCTTATGGTCCCCTCTCCGACGGTGAGTGAGGTGGTAATTCCTTTTTCAAGATGTTTCCCTCTCCGACGGTGAGTGTGAGGTGATAGTCTCTTATGGTTCCCTCTCCGACGGTGAGTGAGGTGATAATTTCTTAATGGTCCCCTCTCCGACGGTGAGTGAGGTGATAATTCCTTTCAGATTATAATTTCCTATGGTTCCCTCTCCGACGGTGAGTGAGGTGATTTCCTTTCAGATTATAATTGCCTATGGTTCTCTTCCCGATACTGCAAAGATGGTAATTTCCACCAAGATTTTCTCAACGAGCGTTGTTGAAGTTAAAGTCGTCCAAGGTTCTCATACCATTCATACTAAGGTAGTAACCATCCCTGGTTCATTCATCATCTTGTGAAGCTCCAGACTCAGCTCCTGTAACCAGTCAGGACATATCTATACCAAGCTTCTGAAATCAGCTCCTGCAACGTGTCAGGTACTCATTTTTCTTTTTGCAGGTATGCAGGTTCTCGCTAAGGAATCTCCTACGCGATCAACATCCATATGGCATCTATAAGCCCATCATCCTATCCAGCAATCTCCAAATGGCATCTACAAGCCCATTCCCCCATCACACGGCTAACATGTGAGCGCAAATTTCTGGGCACTCTAGTGTTCAATCATCTTCCACCTTCCGATTACGAAAGGCACGTCAGCCAATCTGCATCCTCAGGTCTAAGAAGATTGAACAGGGGCAACTGTTGTACCCCAAAATTTGCCCTCTCATATTCTTCAAGAAATTGCCAAGCCAATTCACAAAATTCCCCAAGGGTTGCACAGTCCAACTGTCTCCTATACAGTCAAAACTAGGGTTTGTGGTCTGATCAAGAAAATGAAGCTTTTAAAGGTCCAATCAAGTCTCACATGCCTACAAATATGGTCAAGTATCCTCATATCAAGTTTCAAGACATTCAGCTCAAAATTGCACAGTCAAAACCCTAAATTGCACTACAGTCAACTGTAGGGGCAAAATGGTCATTTGACAGTCAAAAGTTCAAATTTTTGGTCAACATATCATTTTGAAGCCACAAACATCACTTGATCAATGCTTGATCATGATTCTCAAAATTTGGCTCAGAAATCATCAAGATGCAAAAAGTTTCCTTATTTGGACAGCTGAAAAAGTCAACTGAAATTGACCAGGCATAACTTTCACATGGATTATCAGAAAAATTCCATCCAAAGCTCATTTTGAAGCGAAAGACATTTCCTACAACTCATTTTCATACTTCAAGTCCAAGAAATGCTCTCACAAAAAGTTATCAATTTCAACATTATAGGTCATTTTCAAAAGTCAACAAAAAGGGACTTTAAGTCAAAGGCCATAACTTGAGATTGGTAAATCAAAATGACATGGGACCAAAGGCATTGGTTAGAGGACTCAAATACCTTTCCAAAATGTCAAAGAACATGAGAAAAGCTTAAATCTTGAGCAAGTTATGCCTTGTGGAAGTTGGGAAATGTTTGGATATTTTGAAAAGTCAACATTATTTCAAATGACCTAAAATTGCTAATGGGCCCATTTTTCTTCCATGATTCATCATTCCAAGCATGTGCACGACCACTTGGCCCAAAGGGAAGTATTTTATCATTTTTTATTTATTTATTTGAATTATTATTTATATTAATTCATTTAAATCATTTAAATATATGAAAAATATTTAATTCACCCTAACCAATCTTTTTATACATGTTCTAGACTCAATATTTCGTGCTTAGCTAAATGTGGAAAGATTTGGAGTGATTGGATCCTAATTGACACAAAGAACACATGGAAAAAGATATGGAAAGATCTTAACAAATCAAATTTTCAAAAACAATGAATGCCATGGATTTGATTGGTTTTTCTTGACCTAATGCACTCACTACATATGCCTGATCATAACCCTAATGCAAAGAGACTCTAAGCTGCGCAGAAGAACTAAGAACAAACTTGGAAAATTGTCAAAAAAAGTCAAAACTGAAATCATCTTTACAAGGCGATTCAAGGCACAAAAACTATTCCATCAGCTTCCTCAAGGTCCACTGAACACATTCCAACCAAAAACATCCATTCAAACTCCAAGAATTGGTAACATGAACGCAAGCTGTATCAAGAAAATTTCATAATCGTATATCATATTCCATGCATTCTTTGTGAAATTTAATTATGGATTCATGTTCCTTGTGAAGTTTTGAAGCTAACCATATGCCTTAATTTGATTATTATACTGTATACACGATTTTGCCATGTTTATTTTCTAGGGTTTGCAGGATGTGAATTTGGGGATTTTGAAACGAGGAAAAATTGAGACTCAAGACTACCACCATTCAACTCAGCGCATGGAGACGATCTTGAACCACCCATCGCGCTAAATTTATGAGTGCTTGAGAGCTAGTCGCTATTTTCTAATAGCATACCTAAAACAACGCTAAAAAACTGTGGTTCAATGTTTTGTGTTTCAGGGAAAACGAAGAAGAAGACCTCGTGGCCAGCAACCATTGGTTCTTTTAAATTTCGCGCGTTTTTGAAGCACTAACCTTTGTTTTGTTTTATTATATTCGTTGTTTATTAAATATACAAAGAACCCAAATGGCACGATTGGCAGGAAAACGCATTGGCAACCCTTAGGACCTGGGTTCGATCCCAGGTCCCCACACTTTCCATATATTTTTCTTCAAAAGACATTCATGTGCAGGCATAACATTGTAGACCATGATGCACCTCTTCATCAAGCCAGCCACGCGTCCCATGGAATCAGGTCAAGGGTGCAGATCTGAAGCACACCATGAGCATAGGTCAACGCTGCAGCATGCCATCTGGAAAGTCAATAAAGGCCAGATCCTTAATGGGCTTAAAATGCTTATAATTCACCTCCATATTGGGGCCTGAACCCCCCCTGGTTTGCAAATCTCTACATTTTCTTTATATTTTATTTTCAATTATTGTTTTATTTGCTTTATTGTTTTGATTTAATTAATTATTTTTACAAAATATAAAAAATACAATAAAAGTCAGAAAAGAGCAAAATACCATAAATAATTTTTATTTCTAATATTTTCACAAATAAATTGGCATGTAAATAAAATTAGTTTTAAACTAGGTTTGCAATTTTAATTCTTTTAACAAAAATCTAAAAAATGTAAAAATAGGTTTAATTAAGGTTTTATTCCTTTTTAATTTTCTTGTTCATCATAATATTATTTATTTTATTTATTTTATAACAAATTTGCATGCAAATTAATTAGGATTTCATTTAGGTTAAAAAACTCCAATATTTTTCTTAATAACTTAAAAATAATTAGAATTAGGTTTAACATTTTATTTTAATTTCAAATTAATTATTTTTTTCATTAAATTCCTAAAAACATAAAAAACAAATTCTTGCTTTCTTTTAATCTTAATTTCAATTCCTCATTAATTTTAATTTGCAAAAAAGGGTCCAACGCCCTCGTTTCGATTTAATTTCGCGTATTTATTTTATGTCATTTAAATAATTATGTACCTCTCCTGAAGCCTTGTAATTACTTCTCGCACTTTTAATTTATTTATTTTCCGTCAAATCGGGTCCTGGTTAATTTTGGCGATGTGGACCCGCGCCATTTGTAATAGCTTTAGATTTACTTTTTCCTCGCAACTTTTAACCGTTAAACAAAGCATGCAAGAATGAATGGACCTAAATAAAATCAAGCGTAGAACACCGATAACATGACAAGACAAATATCTGAATCTGACACACAAATCGCACACACCACCCTTAGGGTACGCCTCACTGTTGCCTTGCCTCGAAAGGTGATCGTCGAGTAGAGGATGTCTTAGTAAGTCCTCATGATCCGGGAACCTGGCATGAGGGTAGCTTCTAAGGTGTCTTCCCATTGCTCTGGTGATCACCATGTCCCGAACCTCGAATTGACCCGAACACCTCCAATGGTGGTGCTACCTACCTCTCAATGGTGGGATGGCACTACTTGAAAGGACATCTACACAGACGAATTCCTTAGGGTAGGTAAACGACTCATGGATACTTGCTCTCTTCAAAAACAAACAAAAATACTTTTCACACCGACACCTTTTCAAAAAGCTTTCGAAAGCAATTTTTCAAACACTCTTGAGGACCGATACAAGAGTCGAACTGAAATTTTCAAAGAAACTTTTTAAAACCCACAGTTGAAAAGCAAACAAACCATTTTTGAAAACACAAGTGAGCAAGTATCTAAGAGCCCATGGATAACCATGGATAGAAAGGGTGCTAACACCTTCCCTTTCTATAATCTACCTCCCGAACCGAGAGCAATCTCTATAAGGAATTTTTCTGTGCTTTTGTCCTTTCCATTTGGAGAAAATAAAAGACGGTGGCGACTCTTGCTTCCGCGACATTTCGCGAACCAGCGTTAAACAGTCAGTTCCAGATCCACCGATCACACACAGCCTATCGCGGTAGTAATAAAAAGATGTTGAACCCACAGGGACTTTGTAATCACTCTAGTGCTATAAAGGTTTGCGAGTTTAGCTAAGGCGGATGTTGTCACGTTTGGTTTTTTAGAGGTTAAGGTAGAGGAAAAATAAATCGAATTAAGGGAATAATAAAAATAAAATGGTCGGTATGTAATATAGTGAACCTAAGTGGATCTAATCAAACCTAAGCATATAAAGATGTTTAACTTAGATGGTTCTGTAGAAATTATCAGTTTAAATACCCTCAACTCACACTTTCGTGGTCTTATCTCGGATTATACCCCTAAAGCCCTATGCCTGCTCTCGCTAGCCCATAAGTGTTTAGAAAACACTCTTTGAAAACTTAATAAAATCTAATTCGTTTTAAAGCGCTCTCGCTGTATTTAAATTAAATGCCTAACTTTAGCTATCCGGTTAAAACCTCACACTCTCGTGGTCTCGATCCTAACCTATTCTACTTTTTTACTCTCGTAACAAAAAGATTGATTTTAATTATAAAAAGTCACAACCGGAAATTAAGTTAATTTAGATTTTAGCTTAGGCACAATTTAATCCATTTGGTTACTATTATCACATCCCGACTCTGGAAAATTAGCTAGTCATAGTACTCGAAACATACATACAGAAAATATAATCGGGAAAGAATAAAACATTCATGATAAAATAATAAATAAATAAGCGTAAAAAAATCATATTAAAATTAAATTAAATGCGATTAAAAACCTGGATAACAATATTATTCCTCAAGCTCCGTCTTCCACAAGTCGGCAAGATTGGAACTTCGGAATCGGAACTTGAAACAAATTATGAGGATAAAAATAAATTCTGACTACAATGGCAATTTCCTAATGTTGGAAATAGTTATTAATTGGTAAAAGGGAAAATAATGCAAGAACAAAAAAATTGCAAACGGACTGTTATTAAATTTGGCAGGGCTTCCGCAAGAAAATCTGTAGAAAACTGCCCTCTCGTTCCATTAAAATGTATCCTATTTATAGAAGAGAATTTTTGCAGTTAAGAAAATTTAGGAACATGGACTTGCACTGCTTGAGTGGAGGAAGACCTGGACTGATCATTGCTGAAGTTGAGAATTTGTAGGAGTTTGAAAAGATATTTCCATTACGTTGCCCACGTCTCTTGTTATGTTGAATTACGCGTGTGACAGTCGTAATGAAGAGTTGACGGTCGTAATGTGCTTAAATAGCGCATTACGTTCGTCAATGATGTGTGACGAGCGTCCTTCAGGTTGTAAGCGCGTTACGCTCGTAATGGAGGTGTTACGAGCGTCACAACATCAAACTTTGCAGAATTTTGCAGTTTAGTTCTTTTTCTTCTGATTTTTATGTTAGCTTTCTTCATGTGATCTTTTTTCACTAATTTGATTTGAAACATGTTGTACCTGTGAAAAGACATAAAAACTCGGAACAATCAGGAGTTAAATGGGTTAATGCAGTATGAAAATTTATTAAAAAAGTAGCATTTATATGATACGATTTCTCGTTATCAAATTCCCCCATACTTAAACCTTTGCTTATCCTCAAGCAAATAATCATTTAGAAAGATCGGACAAGTTTTATCAGGCGCACATGCACGACGTACCTCTGGTTTTTAAAGCAATTACGGGAAATCCTCGTCAGTTCGACTGATACTTAAGTGAAACACTAACGATATGCTACTGACACAAGCAATAAGCTAAGTCGTGGACTTCCATTTCAAAACAAATTGTCTAATAGTTCCGTTATAATTCTGCCAAGAGTTTCTCGTATCTATTTCACCCAGTTTTATTCTAGCGCAATCACATTAAGCCCTTTGTCTTAGCACGCACGTAGTGGAGTAACCGGTTAGTGACTTTGATCCTTTTTGCACGGGGTCTAGTACACGAATGTGGAAACCCTACATATATTATCCAAATTGGAGGTTGTGGGGGATCGAGCCGTAGCTCGCCCTACCAAGTTCAGAACCAGATACCTCTGAACCAACCAACAGTGGACTCCTTCATTATTTGCTCATCTCTTATATACGACCTTGTATTTTGGTTCAACTTTTTTCCTTTTTAGCAGCGAGATAAGAAGGATATTTCCTTGATCAGGCATCAAACACTTATATTCATCGGCTCCCCACGTGGTTTGTGTCAAGACGGTGCTGACTGCTAGTATAAACTACTAGGGGTTGCTTTAGAACTAAAAATCAAGATATAGGTATAACAGTTATTGAAACGGATCGTGTAAGTAGGAAGTCTAAGGTGACATAACCGTATCGATATTGTTGAATCGTTCTCGGCTTCCTAACTAGGATTTTGTTAAGATAGGTATGTCGGGCTAATGCGAAGATAAACAAAAATTTTCGGTATGGCTAAATAAAGCGGGGAAGAATTTAAACTGAGAAATATCGTAAAAATTACTTGTTTATAGAAAATGGAAAGGTACCTCTCCCACACTAAATCTGACATTGTCCCCAATGTTGCGGTATAAAGGCGGGGAAATACAAGTACAAAAACAAACATAATGAAAAAGAAACAGAAGCAGTAAATTACTTAAGAAATAAAAAAACTATTGATGGCCACGTCCTCTACTCCTGGTGCGTGATCGCCTAGTAGGTGTGTGTTGTACCCCAAAATTTGCCCTCCCATATTCTCCAAGAAATTGCCCAGTCAAGCTTCAAATCTCCCCAAGGGTTGCACAGTGCAAAGGTCTCCTATACAATCAAAACTAGGGTTTGTGTTCTGATCAAGAAAATGAAGTTTTCAAGGGTCCAATCAAGTCTCACATGCCTACAAATATGGTCAAGCATCCTCATATCAAGTTTCAAGACTTTCAGCACAAAATTGCACAGTCAAAAACCCTAATTGCACTACAGTCAACTGTAGGGGCAAAATGGTCATTTGACAGTCAAAAGTTCAAATTTTTGGTCAACATCTCATTTTGATGCCACAAACATCGTTTGATCAATGCTTGATCATGATTCTCAAAGTATGGCTCAAAAATCATCAAGATGCAAAAGTTTCTATTTTTGGACAGCTGAAAATGTCAACTGAAATTGACCAGGGCATAACTTTCACATGGTTCATCAGAAAAATTCCATCCAAAGCTCATTTTGAAGGGAAAGACATTTCCTACAACTCATCTTCATACTTCAAGTCCAAGAAATGCTCTCACAAAAAGTTATCAATTTCAACATTATAGGTCATTTTCAAAAGTCAACAAAAAGGGACTTTAAGTCAAAGGCCATAACTTGAGATTGGTAAATCAAAATTACATGGGACCAAGGACATTGTTTAGAGGACTTCAAGACCTTTCTAAAATGTCCAAGAACATGATCAAATCTTAAAATTTGAGCAAGATATGCATTGGAGAAGTTGGGAAATTTTTGTGAAATGGCCAAAATCATTTATCCTTGAAATCTCATTTTTGACAAAAGGGCCCCACTTTTTCCACTTGAATTAACTTGGCCATGCATCCCACGTGTCCCACCTTTTATTTCAGATTTTTTTATTAATTTTTTCATTTTTTATTGATTTTATTGGATTTAATTAATTTTAAATCTTTTAAAATCAAAAGAAATTAAAAAAAATTAATTTAAGGGAATATTTGGTTTTGATTAACCTTGAAGCATCATTATGTGCCTACCAAATTCGTGCAAAGGAGCAAACAAGGCAATAATTCAAAAATGGACTCAAAATGGAAAGTTGGTTATGGAGTTTGATGGAGAATCTTGGAATTTAAGGCTATGCATTATGGAGCCATAATTTCTCTTCCTACACATTGCATAAGACCTATACAATTGAGATAGAACAAAATAGGACAAGAAGCTGCGCAGGAACCTTGATAGCAAATTCACACTTTTTTTGCAAAAATCTCAAATCTGAAAACACCATTACAGGGCGATTCAAGTCTCAAAACCTATTCCATTGGCTTCTTGGAGGATTATAGGACATAACTGAATCATTCCCCAAGCCCCATACTCAAGGAAACGCAAGGTTACCATTGAAGTTGGTAAAGGAAATCCCAAAACTGTTTTCCCTTATTCATGCATCTTTATCATATTTTGTTGTTATATTTATGTTTATGATGAAGTTTGCAAGCTAACCATATGATTTAATCGAAGTTTCACGCATTCTATGCCAAGATACCATGTTCGTGTTCTAGGGTTTACAGGATTGAAAATTGGGGGTTTTTGAATGGGGAAAAATTAGCCCTCAAGACCACCACCATTCAACTCAGCGCTTCTGGACGATCTCAAATGTACCCTCGCGCTCAATTTATGAGCGTCTGAGCTCTAATCGCTATTTTTTGTAAGGGCCTTTTCTGAAACAGTGTAAAAACCGTTGCCAATGCTTTGACATTTTCAGGAAAATAAAACATTGGGGAAGACGATTGTTTGTCATGCTCTGATTGGCTGGTTTGAATCCAGCGCGCATTTTTTTATTTTTATAACACTAACACGTTATTTTTTTATAAATTTTGTTTGTTATTTAACTTACAAAGAAGCAACCTGGCACAGTTGGTAGGCGTGTAGGTGGATAACCAAGAGGACCTGGGTTCGATCCCAGGTCTTCACTCTCTTCATATTATTTTGTGTTTAGTGATTCCATGCAGGATCAGCATCAAGGCACATCATGCGCTCTCAACATCAAACCATTCACAAAGCCAGGGAGATCAAATCAAAGGCTCAGATCTGAAGACCATGATGGGTCCTAGACAAAGCTACCACACGTGGTCTGAAAAAGTCAAGCAAGGCCTCAGTAATGGGCCAGAAATTGCTGGGGCCAACCTCCAAATTAGGGGCTTCACCCCCTTAGGTTTCACAATTTTCTTTCTTTTCTTTGTTCTTTTTATTATTTTTATATTCTTTTAATTGTTGCTTTCTTTTAATTAATTAATATTTTCAAAATATAAAAAAAACATATAAAAATCAGAAAAAAGAGAAAAAATAATAAAATATTTTATTTTAAGTATTTTCATAAATAAATTTGTATGTAATTAATTTAGATTTAATTTTAGGTTGTAATTTAATTCTTTTTTCACAATAAACCAAAAATAACAAAAATAGGCCTTTAGCACTTTTTATCTTTTTTTAATTAATTAAATATTTTTATTATAAATACCATTAACCATTAATTTTGTAAATAAATTTTATAATTAATTAGTTTTAACTCTAGGTTTTAACTTTAATGCATTTTCTCTAATAAATTAAAAACAATTAGAATTAGAATTAATTACTTGACTTTTAATTAATTTAATTTTCTTTAATGTCATAAATACAAAAACATAAAAATAAGTTCTTTTTTTTATTTATTTAATTTAATTATTTTAACTTAATTATCTTAATTCCTTCAAAGGGTTCAACGCCCTCGCATTTGATTATTTTCCTTTTTCGCGCGTTTTATTTATTTCTGTTGTAAATATAATGTACTTGTACCAAAGCCCTGTAATAGTTAATTAGGCTTTTATTTTCTGCATTTTATTTTAAATCGGGTCTGGATTAATTTGGCGTTGTAGACCCGCGCCTTTGTAATAGCGTAGGATCTTTTATCTTTTCCGCACTTTAAATTCCCGCACTTTTAACTGCTAAATAATAACATGAAAGAATGAATGCCCAAAAATAAAAACAAACGTAGATCACCAATGCATGACAAGACAAACAATAAACTGAAAATGACACACAAATCACACACCACTCTTAGGGTACGTCTCACTGTTGCCTTGCCCCTCAAAAGGTGGTCATCAAGTACAGGATGCCTTAGTGAGTCCTTATGTTCCATTGGTCCAGTTGCCTCGAATAAGTTGCCTCGGAATGGTCGCCTTGGAATAAAAGGATCAATGGCATAAGGGTATCTTCTAAGGTATCTTACCATTGCTCTGGTGATCACCCTGTTGCCTTGCCCCTCGAAACGTGGTCGTTGAGTACAGGACGTCTTAGTAAGTCCTTATGTTCCATTGATCTAGTTGCCTCGGATAAGTTGCCTCGGAACGGTCGCCTCGGAATAAAAAGATCAATGGCATAAGGGTAGCTTCTAAGGTATCTTACTATTGCTCGGTGACCACACTGTCCCTAACCCTCGAATTGACCCGAACACCTCCAACGGTGGTGCTACCTATCTCTCAATGGTGGGATAGCACTACCTAAAGGACAATTACACAGCTTAATTCCTTAGGGTAGGTAGATGACTCATGGGTACTTGCTCTTTTCAAAAACAAACAAAATACTTTTCACACCTTACACTTTCAAAAAGTTTTCAAACAATACTTCATACACTCTTGAGGACTGATACAAGAGTTACCTAGAAGTTTTCAAACGAACTTTTTCAAAACCCACTCACACTTGAAAAGCAAACAAATTTTGAAAACACAATGAGCAAGTATCTAAGAGCCCATGGATAACCATGGATAGAAAGGGTGCTAATACCTTCCCTTTCTATAATCTACCTCCCGAACCGAGAAACAAATCTCATAAGGAATTTTTCTGTGCTTTTGTCCTTTCCTTGTTGGAGAAAATAAAAGACGGTGGCGACTCTTGCTTACCGCGACATTTCGCGAAACCAGCTAATAAACAGTCAGTTCCAGATCCACCGATCACAGAACTGGCGACTCTGCTGGGGAATAACTTTTAAAGTGAGGTGTACCTTAGGACTAAGATCACTGTGTTTTCAATTGCTTTGACTTGTTTGCTTTAAATTGTGGGACTGTCTTGGGAGTTCTATAGATCCTAACCCGGATCTGGGGATACCTTCTTAGAAAGTAGCAACAAGGCTATGAGGGAACTGTGCGGGGTATACCGACATGGTTGAAGCAGTCTGCTACGTTGATGTGGCACTTTGGTGTGTACCGGTAACCCTTGAGTCAATCAAGGAGAGTACGGGGCCTCCGTGTGGTGCCATGAAGCATCAACAGACCTTAGGAACCTTAATTGAACCATCTTGGCCTCTTTAGGGTAGTGAGATAACTACTTTGGTGTACTCCGAAGTCGGTTGATACTCGATACTACACTCAACTGAGGGTTGTTTTCTTGGGATATTTTGATCGCCAGTCAGTGGCTAAATCGAAACGATGAACAATGAAAGCAATCCATTGATATTGAGATCCTTAGAACCCGATTACTTTGATAGGACAGGTTTGAGCCCACCAACTTCAAGAGGGTAATACCCAGACCCCGTGCTGGCCTAAACTCTAAGGGCTTGTCTTGTGTGACTTGTGTGCCTTACATGTTTACCTTTGTAAATATTTGTGGTGTGTTCAATCATAGCATCATAACATCATACAGCATCACATGCATCCACTAACCATTTCAGGGGTTCGAACCTTCATCTTTGTTCTTATTTTGTAGGACATGGAAACTATCCGCAGAAAGACAATTCAGATCAACCTCATAAGGGTCCCTCTTCAGCTTAAGGAGCTTACATCCAGGATTCCCGAGAACTCGTCATTCAGTGAAAGGCATGGTAGACTCATCAGCCTGGTCAATACCAATATTGAGGAAGAGATGGTAAAGGTCCTTTTCCAATTATTTGACCCTCTGCATCACTGTTTTACTTTCCCGGATTATCAGCTGGTGCCTACTCTAGAAGAGTTTTCCCAACTTCTGAAGATTCCCATTCTCAATCAACTACCCTACAACGGTATGGAAAGGGAACCAAAACTTGAAGAAGTAGCTAAAGCATTATGCCTACAACCATCTGACATCAAGGGGCATTGGGAAGCCAGAAATGGTATTAAAGGATTCTTGGCAAAGTTTCTGTTTGAGAAGGCCCAAGAGTGTTGGAATTCCCTTGACCTGCAAGCCTTTGAAGAAGTTGTAGCCCTCCTTGTCTATGGGTTGGTGTTGTTCCCTAAACCAGATCAGCTTATAGATATCAGTGCTGTCAAGGTCTTCATGTCCAGGAATCCTATACCTACGTTGCTGGGGGACATCCTTCACTCATGTTACACTCGAACCATGAGAAAAAGGGGTGTTCTTATGTGCTGCACTCCCCTCCTGGGAAGGTGGTTTATTTCGCACCTTCCACAATCAGTTTTGAAGAACGAGCGAGGTTTGAGGTGGTCACAACAGTTGATGACTCTTACACATGCAGATATACATTGGTGTTCTCGGTCTAGAGAGGATGTCACTATCATTGATCGTTGTGGGGAGTACCCTAATGTTCCTTTACTTGGAATCAGAGGAGGTATTACCTACAACCCGTGCTTGGCTTGGAGACAGTTTGGTTATGCTCGGAAAGATGGCCCCCATGAGATGTTAATTCCTGACGTAGTTTTTGACTTCGACAAGGATACGCAAGGACTTCGCCAGAAATTTATCAAAGCTTGGAGGATGCCCAGCAAAATAGACAGCAAGACCCTGGGGCACAGGAACTCCATCCCATTGGAGCCTTATCTCAAATGGGTATGAGCCCGTTCCCAGAAGCTGGTGATGCCATATCCTCATGTTCTCCCCGTGATCAAAGAGCCAGACCTGGAAGGAGAGGTGTCCTACACCATTCAACATCCTGACATGCCCACGTCCTGGGAAGAGATGCAGAAGAGTTGGATCCAGCTTAAGGAAGAACGGAATTCTCTGGAAACCAATCTACATGCCAGTGAGAAAAAGGTCCTAGAGCTCACCCGCCTACTGCATGAGGAGAGGAATCTCAATACCTATATTGCTCCGAAAAGGATACGAAGTGTCTTTTGGGACTGATCTGCTTTGTAATGTTTGCCTATGAGGCTTTAATGTACTGAACAATTATTTTCTTAATAATAACGTGTGTTCCTTTTTGTCTACAACAAATTTGAATTTTCGAACTCTTGAATGCATTGCATAAACACATATCATTCATCATATGCATCACAGGTACTCTTCTTTTCAGGCTGCTGACTGTTCTTTGCTGTTTATTTCAGCATCATGAACCCTGAATCATCAACCGAGGCATCTATCAAGGCTCTTCAGGCGCAGAACGCCCAATTTCAGGAGCTGATCAAGGGTTTGGCTCAGGGTCAACAAGAGTTGAAGACCATGCTTCTGAAGAAGAATAAGAAGAAGAGGAGGACTGTGCTATTTAACACTGGGCGCAGACTCGGGAACACCTTACAGGTTGAGGCTGAGAGGACTACTCCATCTGTGGGGGAAGGTAGTCACCAAGAAAGGGAGGTCCCTACTCCTGTGGGCTCTGATACTGAAACAGACTTCAACGACGAACAGTACCCTCCTGCTGAAGACCGGTACAAGCAGCTGGAGGACAGATTAAAAGCTATGGAAATTCAGCGTGTGCCTGGACTGGATTTCAGAGACTTGGGGTTATCTACTGGGGTGGTGATTCCATACAAGTTCAAGGCACCTGCCTTTGTGAAGTATGACGGGGCTTCCTGTCCCAAGATGCACCTCCGTTCTTATGTAAGGAAGATCCAGCCTTACACAGCAGACAAGAACCTTTGGATCCACTTCTTCCAGGAGAGTCTTTCAGGGACTCACCTCGAATGGTTCTATCAGCTGGATGGAATCAACATTCGTAACTGGGAGGATCTGGCCACTGCTTTTTACAAGCAGTATCAATATAATTCCGACCTCGCTCCTACGCGTACCCAGCTCCAGGGTATGTCGCTAGGGTCGGGTGAAGGTTTTAAGGAATACGCCCAGAAATGGAGAGATCTGGCTGGCAGGGTGCAACCACCATTGACGGACCGGGAGCTGGTGGATATGTTTTTGGGGACCCTATCTGGTCCATTTTTCAATCATCTCATTGGTAATTCCTCTGCTGGGTTTACTGATCTGATCCTGACTGGTGAGAGGATCGAGGCCGGTATAAAATCAGGGAAGATACAGAAGGTTGCCTCCTCCAATGCTGAAAAGAAACCCTTCAAAAAGGAGGCTAGTGCTGTATATAGCTCCCGGAGACCAGAGCGACCTGAACGCCGCCAATCTGTCAGTGCGGTAATGATTGCCAAGCCTGCTGTCGCTCCTCGGCCGACCAATCCTCAAAGGGCTGAAAGACCCCGGAGAGAGTTCACCCGCTTGAGCATGACCTTATCACAGATCCTGCCACAGTTGCTATCCACCAATTTAGTGACTGTCAGGGAGGCTCCGAAGTTTCCCAATACCACATCTCCTAAGTACAATCTGAATGCTCGTTGTGCTTATCATTCTGATAGCCCGGGGCATAGCACAGATGACTGTTGGGCCCTAAAGAATAAGGTTCAGGACCTTATTGATGCAAAGGAGATACAGTTTGAGGCGCCTGAGAGGCCGAATGTTGTGACCGCTCCCATGCCCCAGCATGGGGTGAATGCTGTTGAGGAGGATCTGTATGTAGCTTCGGTGGATGATGTCGCTACTCCGCTGCTGACGGTCAAGAGGAACCTGTTGCTAGCCGGTTTATTTCCGGGATGTAGCAAAGGTTGCCCTCTATGTGTTGCTTCCCCTGCTGGTTGTTCTCTGCTGAAGTCAGGCGTCCAAAACCTGATGGATAGTAGAGAGATTTTGTTCAGAAAGACTGATGTTCCTGCTCCTCCTGTTGAAGAAGTTTCAATTGTTACCATCTTCAACAACCCTTCCAAGGCTCCTTCAAAGAAGCCTGTCCAAATTTTGCCAATTCACAAGATTGCTCCCATCACCATCACTGTTCCGGGGCCCATCCCCTACAAATCTGATAAGGCTGTCCCATGGCACTATGGGGCGGATGTTTACATTCTGGGTGTGAAACAAGAGTTCAACATTGATACTGGTGTCTCCAACATCACTGGGCCTGCTAAGGTCACTCGTAGTGGAAGACTGTTTTCACCAGACATTGCTCCCCCGGTAATTCAGAGGCCTTTGATCATCACACCTGCCAGTGTGCCTGTTCCTCCCCCTGACCAAGTGTCCACCCCTGCTGCCGAGTCATCTGATACTCGGGGCAAGGGGATTGCTGCTGATGTGCCTGCCCGGACGGAGGCACCGAAGACCATTGTTGAGGCTTCCAGGCAGGAAATGGAAGAAATCCTCAAGATAATAAAGAAAAGTGACTTCAACATTGTGGAACAACTGGGGCACACCCCCTCCAAAATCTCCATGTTGTCACTACTGCTGTGTTCAGAGGCCCATGCTAAGGCTCTGATTGCTTTCTTAAAGACAGCCCACGTACCCCAAGAGACATCTGCTGATCAGTTCACCGACTGTGTGGCCAACCTAACCGCTGACAATGGCCTGGGTTTCTCTGATGCCGGTCTGACAGCAAAGGGGAAGAACCATAATGATGCCCTGCATGTCTCCATTGAATGCAGGGGCACTACTCTTGCTCACGTGCTGGTTGACACAGGTTCTTCATTAAACGTGCTGCCCAAGAAGGCTCTGGATAGGCTGGACTGTGAAGGTCTAGAGCTCAAACCAAGTAACATTGTTGTCCGGGCCTTTGACGGGTCCAAAAGAATGGTACATGGTGAGGTGGACATCCCAATCACGGTTGGGTCACAGGTATTTGATTCAAAATTCTATGTGATGGACATCCGTCCATCCTATTCTTGTTTGCTGGGCCGCCCGTGGATCCACAAGGCTGGAGCTGTGACCTCCACGTTGCATCAGAAGCTCAAGTACCCAGTCAGGGGGAAGATTGTAACAGTGCAAGGGGAAGAGGAATACATGGTCAGCCACCTCAACTCCTTCAGGTACGTGGAAATGGATGGGGAGTTCATTGAGACCCCCTTTCAACATTTTGAGGAGATGCCACAAACGTTGGCAGCAGCAGAAGCAGTGGTCGAAGAGGTTTCTCCTTTGAAGATGGCCTCCTTAAAGGAAGCCCAGGCTATGATTGAAAGAGGTGAATGTGCAAACTGGGGCAAGCTCCCTGACTTTACTCCTAAGACTAACAAGTTTGGGCTGGGTTTCACCACAGAAGCTCAGAAGGCAGTGCGCAAGGCGGGAATTGGAAGACCTCCTGTGCTCATCACCTACTCAGGAGTGAATGCTATTGGAGAGGAAGACGAAGTGGAGGAGTCAGAGTTCGATAGTTGGATCTACCCGACGACTGTTGGTGGATTGACCAATCGGACTGCTAAAGACTTTACACCCATAACTTTTGTTCCCCAGTAATGAACTTCTTTGTTTTGGATTTGTAATAAACAATAACTTGAAACTGTATGGCCCGGTGTCTTACCCGGGGCACCTTGGTCTTATTTATGAGGGCTTTTGTTTGTCACTGTCATATATCATAAATAAAAGCATTGGACGTTTTTCACATTTCAAATTTTGCGCTCCTTTTCTTTCCTTTATTTACATATTGGAAAAACAGCTGTATTTACACACACTCACTCATACAGGTTTCAATCCACTCTGGATCTCCCTGGTAACGACTCTGCTACTGCCAGTTATGACTTCGAAAATCCGATCAACTTAGCCGAAGACGAAGGTGAAGATGATTGCGAAGTGCCTGGCGAGCTTGCAAGACTGTTACTTCAAGAAGAGAGGGCAATTCAACCCCATGAAGAGCCAGTGGAAACAATAAACTTGGGTACCGAAGCAGACAGGAAAGAGGTAAGGATTGGTGCCAACCTAGAGCTCAGCGTGAAGCAACGGTTGACTCAGATGCTACATGATTATATGGAGATCTTTGCCTGGTCCTACGAAGACATGCCCGGGTTGGATACAGATATTGTGGTCCATCACTTGCCAACTAAGGAAGACTGCCCTCCAGTTAAGCAAAAGGTCCATCGGATGCGTCCATAGATGTCTGAAAAGTTTAAAGCCGAGCTTATGAAGCAGTTCGATGCCGGTTTCCTTGCAGTGACTTCTTACCCTCAGTGGGTTGCTAATGTGGTGCCGGTACCTAAGAAGGACGGTAAGGTCAGAATGTGTGTCGATTACAGGGATCTGAACAGGGCCAGCCCCAAAGATGACTTCCCTCTACCTCACATTGATGTCCTTGTTGATAATACAGCTCAGCATAAGGTGTTCTCTTTCATGGATGGTTTTTCAGGCTACAATCAGATCAAGATGGCTCTTGAAGACATGGAAAAGACTACATTTGTTACTCAGTGGGGCACCTTCTGCTACAAGGTCATGCCTTTTGGACTAAAGAACGCTGGGGAAACCTACCAACGTGCCATGGTTGCTTTATTTCATGATATGATCCATCATGAGATATAAGTGTATGTTGACGACATGATCGCAAGGTCCCAAACTGAGGAAGAACACCTTGATCATCTGCAGAAACTGTTTGACCGTCTGAAATTGTACAAACTGAGGTTGAACCCGAACAAGTGCACCTTCGGGGTAAGATCTGGGAAGTTGCTAGGCTTCGTTGTAAGCGACAAGGGTATTCAAGTGGACCCTGCCAAGGTTAAAGCTATTCAAGAGATGCCAGTTCCTAGGACAGAGAAGGAAGTCAGAGGCTTTTTAGGACGCCTGAATTACATTGCTCGATTCATCTCACACCTGACTGCTACCTGTGAGCCAATCTTCAAGCTGCTGAAGAAAGATCAGCTAGTACGTTGGAATGATGAATGTCAGGCTGCTTTTGACAGAATCAAAGAGTATCTCCAAGAACCACCCATCCTTATGCCACCGGTTGAAGGAAGACCTCTGATACTTTACCTGACAGTACTTGATAACTCAATGGGGTGTGTGCTGGGGCAGCATGACGAGTCTGGCCGAAAAGAGCATGCCATTTATTACCTTAGCAAAAAGTTTACCGACTGTGAGACTCGATACTCACTGCTTGAGAAAACTTGCTGCGCTTTGGTATGGGCTGCTCGCCGGCTGAGACAGTATATGCTGACTCACACTACCTTGCTGATCTCAAAGATGGATCCTATAAAGTACATATTCGAAAAGCCTGCTCTGTCTGGGAGAATTGCAAGATGGCAAATGATCTTGACAGAATACGACATTCAGTACACGACCCAGAAAGCCATCAAGGGAAGTGTATTGGCAGACCACTTGGCACATCAAGCTGTAGACGACTATCAGTCCATGAACTTTGAATTTCCGGATGAAAGCATCATGATAGTGACAGATTGTGAAGTACCTGGACCGGATGAAGGACCTGAACCAGGATCCCGATGGTCTATGCACTTTGACGGAGCCTCCAATGCTTTGGGTAATGGTATCGGCGCTGTGATCATATCCCCTCAAGGCACTCATACTCCACTCAGTGCCCGGCTATGTTTCAACTGCACCAACAACATGGCGGAGTATGAGGCGTGCATCATGGGACTCAAAGCTGCGATTGACTTAAGGATCAAGTTTCTGAGTGTCTTCGGAGATTCCGCTCTCGTGATCAACCAGATCAAAGGCGAGTGGGATACGAAACATCCGAATCTTATTCCTTACAAAGAATGTGTGTTGACAATGATTCCCCACTTCACAGAGATAACCTTTGAACATTTCCCGAGAGAGGAGAATCAGTTAGCGGACGCGTTAGCTACAATGGCTTCTATGTTCAAAGTCAAATGGGACAATGAGGCTCCCCGGGTCATCATCTGGAAATTGGACGAACCGGCATACTGTTGTGATCTCGAGACTGAGACGGTGACTGAGAAGCCTTGGTACCATGAGGTGAAGAGATATCTGGAAACTCAGGAATACCCTGAAGGTGCCTCTGTCAACGATAAGAAGTTCCTGAGGAGGTTCGCGGCAAAATTCTTCCTTAGCAACGACATCTTGTACAAGCGAAACCATGATTCAACCTTACTGCATTGTGTGGATAAGGCTGAAGCAGAAAGGATCATGGAAGAGCTGCATGAAGGGACCTTTGGTACACATTCCAGTGGGCACACTATGGCGAAGAAGATCCTTCGGGCAGGATATTATTGGTCCACAATGGAAGCTGATTGCTATCAACATTCTAGGACATGCCATAAGTGCCAGGTTTATGCAGACAAGGTGCATGTTCCTCCAGTTCCTCTGAATGTCCTGACTGCACCTTGGCCTTTTGCAATGTGGGGCATTGACATGATTGGTGAGATCAGACCTACGGCATCTAACGAGCATCGCTTCATCCTTGTAGCTATTGATTACTTTACAAAGTGGGTTGAAGCAGCTTTCTATGCTACAGTGACCAAGACTGTTGTGGCACGGTTCATTCGGCATAACCTGATCTGCCGATACGGCGTCCCTGAGAGAATTATTACAGACAACGGTACCAATCTGAATAACAAGATGATCACTGAGCTCTGCGAACAGTTCAAAATACAGCACCACAATTCTTCTCCTTACAGACCGAAGATGAATGGGGCTGTAGAAGCAGCAAATAAAAATATCAAGAAAATCGTGCAGAAGATGACAGTGACCTATAAAGATTGGCACGAGATGTTACCGTTCGCTCTACATGGGTACCGTACCTCAGCTAGGACGTCAACCGGGGCAACTCCTTTCTCTTTGGTTTATGGCATGGAGGCAGTCTTACCAATCGAAGTGCAAATACCATCCCTCCGGATAATGAAGGATGCAAATCTGAACGAAGATGATTGGATCCAGACACGACTTGATCAGCTCAACCTTATTGATGAAAAGAGACTTGCTGCTATCTGCCATGGTCAGACGTACCAGAAACGGATGATCAGGGCTTTTAACAAAAAGGTCAGACCACAGGAATATCAAGTTGGGGATTTGGTAATCAAGCGAATCATCCTTCCTCAGAGTGATCCAAGGGGCAAATTGACCCCTACGTACGAGGGGCCATTTGTGGTTAAACATGTGTTCTCAGGAGGAGCCATGATTCTAACCAACATGGATGGTGACGACCTTCCTCACCCCGCCAATGCAGACATAGTAAAAAGATACTACGCATAAAAAGACCCGCTAGGCTGACATGCCTAGGCAAAAATTAGGGCTTCCCGTCGAACCAAAAGGGTTCGGGCAAAATGAAGGGATGAAATGAAAAAATCTGTACACCCGGCAAGTCGAAAACCTGAAAAGGCGGCTTGGGCAAAAATGGGTATCCCGGTGGACTGAAAACCCGAAAGGGCGGTCCAGGCAAAAATTAGGGATAAAAGCATAATACTATGTCTCATTGATCACTTTGCATCCAGAATCCGGTATCTACATCAAGTTCAGACGGCATCGATCATTCAGCTTCATCTTCGTTTAGGTCATCAAGTGATGAGACGCTCGGAGATATAACGGCAATAGCAGAGTTGAAACCCAGTGGGATCATTCATTTCACACAGCTGTTTTATTTTCTTTTGTACAAAATTTGTATAAACTCTTTTGTTCGGCGGCGTTCTCTTACTAGGACGTCAGCCTCTTGTACACAAAATGCCTGTTTTCGGGCCATTCAAAAATCAATACAAATATACTTTTCAGTTAAAAGTGCCAATTGTTTTTTCTTTTTTCTGTTTTGTTTTGCGAAGAACGTCCAAGGTTCAATTTGTGATATATGCATTGACAATAATTTGCTAACTCATAAATATTTGCATACGAAACAAAGGATTAATTACAGGTAACATTAGAAACAGGGGCAATAAAGAGTTGTCTAAACAATCTAATTGTTCTATCCTCCAAGGTACCAAGGTAGGTTCAGTTAAAAGGCATGACCAGTATGTCCTAATTCCCCAGAGAGGGAGCCAGCAAGTCAGTGCACTCCTCTCCAAGCAAAATTATCAAACTTAAGGAAGTTGGGTGTCCTCTAGCAGATCTCAACATTCCCCAGCAGCATATATTCTTAACAAGCATCCCCGGCAGTCTTGGTCTAAAGATTGTTCCCCGGCGGTATATCAAACATTCAGTGGTGTCACTTCCCCCGATACATCTCAAAACTTCCCCAGGAGAATCCAATCCAGTTTCCCCAAGAAGTTGGAATCCATCTCCCCAAGCAGTAAGCTTATCCCCAGTAGATTCTGGAAGCTTATCCTCGCAAAGCACGAACGCGTCGTCCGGCTTTATTTAAAGAGTTATTTCCTTAACAGGATATAACTGGGTTATCCTCAGCCAAAAGCCACGGAAAGAGCGTCCTCGACGGAGTCTTCTTATCCCCATCGAAGTCCATTAACACTTCCAATATAACGATGGTATCCACAGCAAGTTATCATCAACACTCAGCAAGGCCTCTCTCTCCCCACAGAGTATTGCTTCCCAGCATGGTCACTAGAGTATCTTTTCTCCCTGCAGAATCTTCCATTTGCCAAGTTTATTCCGCAACGGAGTCATCTTCTCCTACCGGTATTCTTGCAGTTATCATCCCCAGCGGAAGCAAAAGCTTATTCTTCAACGCCAGCCCAGGATATGACTTCCCGGCACCCGTCAAGGATCTACTTTCCTAAACAGAAACATACATTCATAAAACATCACATACATCATTATAGCATGCATAGACGCATTATATCATACAAATCTCATTTATGTTGAGAACATCATTGCTTGATCCATATCATGCATTGCATATGACTGACTTCTATTCTTTCAGGAAAGTTTCAGCTAAATTCTCAATCATATTTCAAGACCTAGACCGGTTCAGTTAATCGACCCCAAAGATTTCTTATCCAGTCCAAGGCCTTCTCTAGTCCAGCTAAATCGACTCCCAACAGATTTTTCTGATGAAGACTCAGTAGAAGTTATCAGGTTTTTCTCAAACGCCCGCTTTTGAGATTATAATTTCCTTTGGTTCTCTCCCGACGTTGTGGAGGTGATAATTCCATTTTAGGTTTTTCTCAAACGCCCGCTTTTGAGATTATAATTTCCTTTGGTTCTCTCCCGACGTTGTGGAGGTGATAATTCCATTTTAGGTTTTTCTCAAACGCCCGCTTTTGAGATTATAATTTCCTTTGGTTCCCTCTCCGACGGTGAGTGAGGTGATAATTCCTTTTCTAATGGTTCCCTCTCCGATGGTGCGTGAGGTGATAATTCCTTTCCTATGGTTCCCTCTCCGACGGTGAGTGAGGTGATAATTACTTTTCTAATGGTTCCCTCTCCGACGGTGAGTGAGGTGATAATTCCTTTTCTAATGGTTCTCTCTCCGATGGTGCGTGAGGTGATAATTCCTTTCCTATGGATCCCTCTCCGACGGTGAGTGAGGTGATAATTCCTTTTCTAATGGTTCCCTCTCCCGACGTTGTGGAGATGATAATTCCATTCCAGGTTTTTCTCAGACGCCCGCTTTTGAGATTATAATTTCCTATGATTCTCTCCCGACGTTGTGGAGATGATAATTCCATTCCAGGTTTTTCTCAGACGCCCGCTTTTGAGATTATAATTTCCTATGGTTCTCTCCCGACGTTGTGGAGACGATAATTTCATTTCAGGTTTTTCTCAAACGTCCGCTTTTGAGATTATAATTGCCTATGGTTCTCTTCCCGATCCTGCGAAGATGGTAATTCCCACCAAGATTTTCTCAACGAGCGTTGTTGAAGTTAAAATCATCCAAGGTTCTCTTACCATTCATGCTAAGGTAGTAACCATCTCTGGCTCATTCATCATCTTGTGAAGCTCCAGACTCAGCTCCTGTAACCAGTCAGGACACATCTATACCAAACATCTGAAAACCAGCTCCTGCAACATGTCAGGTACTCATTTTTCTTTTGCAGGTATACAGGTTCTCGCTAAGGAATCTCCTATGCGATCAACGTCCGGATGGCATCTATAAGCCCATCATCCTACTCGTCAATCTCTAAATTGCATCTATAAGCCCATTCCCACCACATCACTGCTACTATGTGAGCGCAAATTTCTGGGCACTCTAGTGTCCAATCATCTTCTACCTTCGGATTACGAAAGGCACGTCAGCCAATCTGCATCCTCAGGTCTAAGAAGATTGAACAGGGGCAAATGTTGTACCCCAAAATTTGCCCTCCCATATTCTCCAAGAAATTGCCCAGTCAAGCTTCAAATCTCCCCAAGGGTTGCACAGTGCAAAGGTCTCCTATACAGTCAAAACTAGGGTTTGTGTTCTGATCAAGAAAATGAAGTTTTAAAGGGTCCAATCAAGTCTCACATGCCTACAAATATGGTCAAGCATCCTCATATCAAGTTTCAAGACTTTCAGCACAAAATTGCACAGTCAAAAACCCTAATTACACTACAGTCAACTGTAGGGGCAAAATGGTCATTTGACAGTCAAAAGTTCAAATTTTTGGTCAACATCTCATTTTGAAGCCACAAACATCATTTGATCAATGCTTGATCATGATTCTCAAAGTATGGCTCAAAAATCATCAAGATGCAAAAGTTTCTATTTTTGGACAGTTGAAAAAGTCAACTGAAATTGACCAGGGCATAACTTTCACATGGTTCATCAGAAAAATTCCATCCAAAGCTCATTTTGAAGGGAAAGACATTTCCTACAACTCATCTTCATACTTCAAGTCCAAGAAATGCTCTCACAAAAAGTTATCAATTTCAACATTATAGGTCATTTTCAAAAGTCAACAAAAAGGGACTTTAAGTCAAAGGCCATAACTTGAGATTGGTAAATCAAAATTACATGGGACCAAGGACATTGTTTAGAGGACTTCAAGACCTTTCTAAAATGTCCAAGAACATGATCAAAGCTTAAAAATTGAGCAAGATATGCATTGGAGAAGTTGGGAAATTTTTGTGAAATGGCCAAAATCATTTATCCTTGAAATCTTATTTTTGACAAAAGGGCCCCACTTTTTCCACTTGAATTAACTTGGCCATGCTTCCCACGTGTCCCACCTTTTATTTCAGATTTTTTTATTAATTTTTTCATTTTTTATTGATTTTATTGGATTTAATTAATTTTAAATCTTTTAAAATCAAAAGAAATTCAAAAAAATTAATTTAAGGGAATATTTGGTTTTGATTAACCTTGAAGCATCATTATGTGCCTACCAAATTCGTGCAAAGGAGCAAACAAGGCAATAATTCAAAAATGGACTCAAAATGGAAAGTTGGTTATGGAGTTTGATGGAGAATCTTGGAATTTAAGGCTATGCATTATGGAGCCATAATTTCTCTTCCTACACATTGCATAAGACCTATACAATTGAGACAGAACAAAATAGGACAAGAAGCTGCGCAGGAACCTTGATAGCAAATTCACACTTTTTTTGCAAAAATCTCAAATCTGAAAACACCATTACAGGGCGATTCAAGTCTCAAAACCTATTCCATTGGCTTCTTGGAGGATTATAGGACATAACTGAATCATTCCCCAAGCCCCATACTCAAGGAAACACAAGGTTACCATTGAAGTTGGTAAAGGAAATCCCAAAACTGTTTTCCCTTATTCATGCATCTTTATCATATTTTGTTGTTATATTTATGTTTATGATGAAGTTTGCAAGCTAACCATATGATTTAATCGAAGTTTCACGCATTCTATGCCAAGATACCATGTTCGTGTTCTAGGGTTTACAGGATTGAAAATTGGGGGTTTTTGAATGGGGAAAAATTAGCCCTCAAGACCACCACCATTCAACTCAGCGCTTCTGGACGATCTCAAATGTACCCTCGCGCTCAATTTATGAGCGTCTGAGCTCTAATCGCTATTTTTTGTAAGGGCCTTTTCTGAAACGGTGTAAAAAACGTTGCCAATGCTTTGACATTTTCAGGAAAATAAAACATTGGGGAAGACGATTGTTTGTCATGCTCTGATTGGCTGGTTTGAATCCAGCGCGCATTTTTTTATTTTTATAACACTAACGCGTTATTTTTTTATAAATTTTGTTTGTTATTTAACTTACAAAGAAGCAACCTGGCACAGTTGGTAGGCGTGTAGGTGGATAACCAAGAGGACCTGGGTTCGATCCCAGGTCTTCACTCTCTTCATATTATTTTGTGTTTAGTGATTCCATGCAGGATCAGCATCAAGGCACATCATGCGCTCTCAACATCAAACCATTCACAAAGCCAGGGAGATCAAATCAAAGGCTCAGATCTGAAGACCATGATGGGTCCTAGACAAAGCTACCACACGTGGTCTGAAAAAGTCAAGCAAGGCCTCAGTAATGGGCCAGAAATTGCTGGGGCCAACCTCCAAATTAGGGGCTTCACCCCCTTAGGTTTCACAATTTTCTTTCTTTTCTTTGTTCTTTTTATTATTTTTATATTCTTTTAATTGTTGCTTTCTTTTAATTAATTAATATTTTCAAAATATAAAAAAAACATATAAAAATCAGAAAAAAGAGAAAAAATAATAAAATATTTTATTTTAAGTATTTTCATAAATAAATTTGTATGTAATTAATTTAGATTTAATTTTAGGTTGTAATTTAATTCTTTTTTCACAATAAACCAAAAATAACAAAAATAGGCCTTTAGCACTTTTTATCTTTTTTTAATTAATTAAATATTTTTATTATAAATATCATTAACCATTAATTTTGTAAATAAATTTTATAATTAATTAGTTTTAACTCTAGGTTTTAACTTTAATGCATTTTCTCTAATAAATTAAAAACAATTAGAATTAGAATTAATTACTTGACTTTTAATTAATTTAATTTTCTTTAATGTCATAAATACAAAAACATAAAAATAAGTTCTTTTTTTTATTTATTTAATTTAATTATTTTAACTTAATTATCTTAATTCCTTCAAAGGGTTCAACGCCCTCGCATTTGATTATTTTCCTTTTTCGCGCGTTTTATTTATTTCTGTTGTAAATATAATGTACTTGTACCAAAGCCCTGTAATAGTTAATTAGGCTTTTATTTTCTGCATTTTATTTTAAATCGGGTCTGGATTAATTTGGCGTTGTAGACCCGCGCCTTTGTAATAGCGTAGGATCTTTTATCTTTCCCGCACTTTAAATTCCCGCACTTTTAACTGCTAAATAATAACATGAAAGAATGAATGCCCAAAAATAAAAACAAACGTAGATCACCAATGCATGACAAGACAAACAATAAACTGAAAATGACACACAAATCACACACCACTCTTAGGGTACGTCTCACTGTTGCCTTGCCCCTCAAAAGGTGGTCATCAAGTACAGGATGCCTTAGTGAGTCCTTATGTTCCATTGGTTCAGTTGCCTCGAATAAGTTGCCTCGGAATGGTCGCCTCGGAATAAAAGGATCAATGGCATAAGGGTAACTTCTAAGGTATCTTACCATTGCTCTGGTGATCACCCTGTTGCCTTGCCCCTCGAAACGTGGTCGTTGAGTACAGGACGTCTTAGTAAGTCCTTATGTTCCATTGATCTAGTTGCCTCGGATAAGTTGCCTCGGAACGGTCGCCTCAGAATAAAAAGATCAATGGCATAAGGGTAGCTTCTAAGGTATCTTACTATTGCTCGGTGACCACACTGTCCCTAACCCTCGAATTGACCCGAACACCTCCAACGGTGGTGCTACCTATCTCTCAATGGTGGGATAGCACTACCTAAAGGACAATTACACAGCTTAATTCCTTAGGGTAGGTAGATGACTCATAGGTACTTGCTCTTTTCAAAAACAAACAAAATACTTTTCACACCTTACACTTTCAAAAAGTTTTCAAACAATACTTCATACACTCTTGAGGACTGATACAAGAGTTACCTAGAAGTTTTCAAACGAACTTTTTCAAAACCCACTCACACTTGAAAAGCAAACAAATTTTGAAAACACAATGAGCAAGTATCTAAGAGCCCATGGATAACCATGGATAGAAAGGGTGCTAATACCTTCCCTTTCTATAATCTACCTCCCGAACCGAGAAACAAATCTCATAAGGAATTTTTCTGTGCTTTTGTCCTTTCCTTGTTGGAGAAAATAAAAGACGGTGGCGACTCTTGCTTACCGCGACATTTCGCGAAACCAGCTAATAAACAGTCAGTTCCAGATCCACCGATCACATCGCGGCTTCGGTATCGGTGTCCTGGTAGCCAAGGGTGTCGACGTCCAACCTTAAGGCGTTAAGTTCAGACAGGGCCTCGTCCAACCTCTCGTTCATGCTCCGTTGGCCAGTCAGAATCTGAGCGTTTTGTGCACATAAATAGTCATATTGCTCCTGTTGTCTTCTTTCAAGTGCGGAACTCATTTGATTTTCCTGATGGATGGCTCGGAGAATTTCTTCAAGAGTAATAAGAGGTGGTACGGATGAAGGTCCTGGAATGTCGTGAACGGGGGTAGCACTGTCTAGCTCTTCTTACATCTCGTCTGCGGGGGCATTAGGATGGTCTTCACGAATAGGGACATGGCCCTTGGGAGCTACAGGATCGAATAACCAGTTGGCTCTATTTTGTGGGTTGATTCGGTCCCTGCAAGGCAAAGTAATGTTATTATAAACAATGTTTCAGATCACAGGATGGAATCTGCCATCCTCCCATTCATAGATGAGGTGTGCTGCCTTGCAGTGGTCCAGAGTCAGCAATGCCGGTGCCATAGAAGGCATATCTGTGAGAGCGGCACCATAATTCAGGGCTATGGAAAGAGAAGTGATAATCCATCCGAAATAGAAGGGTTTTCCGCCTCTAGCACAAATGGAGTGAATATGGGCCAATAAAAATGGGGCGACGTTGATCTTCTGGCCGGTGAATGCACAGTGCATGAAGAAAAGCTCCTTGGAGTTGAGCTTTTGGTTGTTGTCTCGGGCGAAAATGGTGTTGCAGAGGATGTGGTAAAAGTATCGGATAGCCGGATTATGAATATGTGTAGCGTTGAGGTGGTCATAAGATCCGGCATGAATGTTTGTCATACTGTGCCATAAATTAAAAGCTTCCTCGCCGAAATTATCCGGCACCCGGAGGTGGACACCTTCGTCAGAACTGAAATCGAGCAGCCATGCGATATCAGTTTGGGACAGCTGATGCTCAGTGCCAAACATACGGAATTTGGCCACGCATGAGAGTTGGTTTGTGGCTCCAGTGGGAATAATGTATGCAAAAGGAACTCAGAAACTCCAAGGTGAGAGTTTCATAGATGGGTTGCGGTTGGCGGCACAGGTTCCATAAGTTCACATTCTGCAAAAGTTGTCGGACACTCTCTAGCAGTCCCAAATTCCTCAGACAATCAAGGTCAACATATCGAGTAGGTTGGAGACCGCGGCGTTGGAATTTTTGGAATTTTAGTCGTTGGGTTTCACCTTTCTCGCCGACTCTGAAAGTGAGATTTGGGATTTACTGGGTGTTGGCCGTATTGCATGCAAGAGATTGAATCATGAAAGGGTTTGGAATATGGATTGAGTAGTGGGGTGATGGAATTTAAGTGTTGGAGTGATGGAATTTAAGTGAAAATTGAGTGGGTGCTGTTACGGTTTTGGGAAAAAGGAAAGAAGGAATGGGAAGTGGAACGACTTCTGTAATAGCAGAATATGCTATTGAGCGCGCGTGACGACCGTCACAGTGGGCTAACGGGCGTAACACGTGAAATGCGTGTTACGCTCGTCATGGGGACGTTACGATCGTTACGGATTCAAAGAATTGTATTTATGAAATAAACGAAACCGTTTAATTCCAGGACCTTATAACACATTAATTCAACACAATAAACATGCAGAGTATTCCAACACATATCTTATAACAAAATTTTGCAAAATGATAATATAAACAGTGAATTTAATATTTGATGTAACACGCAGTAAATTTAATGAAAATGAAAATAAACTGAAATTGAAATAAATATCTATTTCTAACAGAACTTTAAAAACTGTAAAAAGTAAACTTGTTTAAAATGAAATCTTAAACTGCCTAGAAACATAAAACACAAAGTAAAAATAAATGTTGATTCTGCTGATTCATCCCAGTCGCGTTTTCAAATCTTCGAAAGCTGCATTTATGTGATAAAACTGCTCCACAGTTATATCAGTTAAGCCTGTCACGTCCATACGCATGCCCTTTAACTCGTTCTTGATTCCATTAATGTCCGTCTGATAAACATCCAGTGTAGAAAAGATTTTATTCAAATTTTCAGCGTATTCTCCTTTTGTTATTTCAGGGGCATCAATATCCTCTGCAATATTGTTACCATCATGGTAACCAGAAGGGGTCTCGGGATCACTCTCATCAGACATTGTGGTATCATTAACTTTGTAGGATTGTGGTGTCTCAGGTGTTGAAGGATGGTCGGGAGGGCTTAGCTCATACATCCAATTGTCGCGATTGTGGGCACTTACTTTGGCATGGTTAGGAAGTGTAAATACCGTGACTACTTCATCCCTTATCAGGTATTCGAAAGGTGCAGGACCTAGATTACCTATTATTCGTATGTGGAAACAGAAATCAATATTCATAGGGCGAATTGAACCAAATTGTGTACACCTATGCAGTTGGTATCTAAGTCCGAGGGCGTTGGCAATCATGGTGACTAGGCCTCCTATGATGATTGGTTCATTAGGGTTCTGAGCAATACGGGAAAACGTCTGCATCAAGAATGGAACTGCATTAACAGGTCGGCCTTGGGTCATACACTACAGTAAAAACATCTCATCTTTAGATACTGCAGTACGGTTCTGTTCTTTTCCGAATATGGTATGGGCTAGAATCTTATGGAAATAGCGGATAACGGGGTTGTGTATTTCATTATTGTCCTTGCTATCCGGCTCAGGGTGGTAGTTTCCGGTTAAAGTCCCCCAAAAGTAGTCTAGCTCAAAATCCATTAATTCTGCCTGGGTGGTAGAAAAAGCAAAAGGTCCGCTAGGGAATCCTAGGAGGTCGGCTAATTCTTTATGGTTATAAGAAAATTCAATACCAAATAATCTGAAAGCTATAAATCCCTTCCTAGTTCCGAAGCCGCGCTCAGGTATATGAACTAAGGAGCTCAAAAATTCAAGGGTAAGCTCGCGGTATGTAACAAACCTAGATTTAATGTGGGCTTTTTCCCATCCCAGTTGGTTAAACAGATAAAGGACACTATCCTTAATGCCTAAAGTGTCCATTGTTGGCTCATCATAATATAATGTCATACCAATATTTCTGTGTGATAATTCCTCAAATCTCCTCATTTGGTTCTTTCCTCTAAAAGTGGTTTCCATAGTAAATAGTAAATAGGGGAAGCAAATCAGAGGAGAAGGTAGGATAGAAAAAGGACTTTTTCAGAAAACCTGTAGTGAATAAAGTTGTTTGAAAATCAGCAGCAGTTGTATAAAGATTTTTAGGAAAATTGGAAAAGAAAATAATGAAAATAAGGCTTTAAAAGAAATAAATGTAGAAACGGAAAAGAAAATCAAAAATAAGAAATAAAAACAAATTGAAATAATAACAAAAACAAAGAGGTGGGTTGCCTCCCACTAAGCGCTGTTTTTAACGTTATAAGGCTGGCGTAATGCCTAGAAGTAGATCATTCAGGGGAAATAGTGTGTAATTCTAAGAGTTTTAGACTATTCGTATAATTTCTATTCTCAATATGATGATATTGTTTTAATCGCTGCCCGTTCACTATGAACGAGTCACTATTCCTCCCCTTAATTTCTATTGCTCCGCTAGGGAATATTTTTGTTACTTCAAAAGGATCGGACCATCTGGATTTCAGTTTTCCAGGAAAAAGCCTAAGTCTAGAGTTAAATAATAGCACGACGTCTCCTACACTGAATTCCTTCCGGGATAAACGCTTATTGTGCCATCTTTTGGTTCTTTCTTTATATATTTTAGCATTCTCATAAGCGTCTAATCTCAATTCTTCTAATTCATTCAAGTCGAGGATTCGCTTTTCTCCAGAAGCTGTGTAGTTTATGTTGAGCGTTTTGATTGCCCAATATGCCTTGTGTTCTAATTCTACCGGGAGATGACAGGACTTTCCGTACACAAGTTTGAAGGGTGTAGTTCCTATAGGGGTCTTGTAGGCTGTCCTATAAGCTCATAAGGCCTCGTTAAGCTTAAATGACCAATCTTTCCTAGATATGGCGACAATTTTCTCTAGGATTTGTTTAATTTCTCTGTTCGAGACTTCGACCTGTCCACTGGTTTGTGGATGATACGGTGTTGTTACTCGGTGTTTGACTCCATACTTAGATAACAATTTGTCGAATATTTTCGAAATGAAATGGGAGCCACCGTCACTAATGACAAGTCTAGGCACACCAAATCTTGGAAAGATTGTATTTTTAAAGAGCTTAATTACTACTCGTGTGTCTTTTGTAGGAGAGGCCGTTGCCTCAATCCATTTTGAAACATAATCGACGGCTACGAGTATATACTTGTTTTCGAAAGAAGATGGGAAAGGTCCCATGAAATCAATTCCCCAAACATCAAAGATTTCTACTTCTAGTATTCCTCTTTGAGGCATTTCATCGCGTCTTGAAATATTACCGGTGCATTGACACCGATCGTAGTTTTTAACAGCGCGGTGGACATCCTTCCATAGATTAGGCCAAAATAGGCCGGCTTGTAGGATCTTTGCACAAGTTTTAGAAGTGATGGCATGTCCACCATAGGGAGATGAATGATAGTGAGAGATAACATCTTACATTTCTTCTTCAGGTACGCATCGGCGGAAAATTCCGTTCGGTCCTCTTTTAAATAATAAAGGTTCATCCCAATAATAATACTTGAGATCATGGAAGAATTTATTTTTCTGTTGGTAGGTTAAGTCTGGTGGGACCGCGCCTGCAGCTAAGTAGTTGAGTATGTCAGCATACCATGGCAGTCCCATGGTTGTATGGATTGCTTCCACGGCTTCTTTGGCTTTTGGTTTGTTTTGGTCCAATTGAGCTAGATCGCATCGTATTTGTGCTATCAGTTGTTCATACGGAAAATCATCGTTAATCGATACTTGTTTGGGTTTTATACCTTCTAATCTTGACAGGTGGTCTGCTACGATGTTTTCCGTTCCTTTCTTATCCTTAATTTCTAGATAAAATTCTTGCAAAAGCAGGATCCATCTGAGGAGTCTTGGTTTTGCATCCTTCTTAGTTAGTAGATATCTGATAGCAGCATGGTCTGTGTAGATGATTATCTTTTCCCCTACTAGGTAAGAACGAAATTTGTCAAGCGCAAAGACAACTGCTAACAGCTCTTTCTCTGTTGTGGCGTAGTTCATTTGAGCTGAGTCTAGAGTTCTACTAGCGTAGTAGATTGCGTGAAGTTTCTTGTCCTTCCTTTGTCCAAGAAATGCGCCTATGGCGTAGTCGCTTGCATCACACATGATTTCAAAAGGTAATCTCCAATCGGGTGGTTGCATGATTGGTGCGGTGACGAGGGTTGATTTTAGAGTTTCAAATGCTTTAAGACAATCTTTGTCGAATATGAACTCAACGTCTTTCATTAATAGACCGGTAAGTGGTTTAGTGATCTTCGAGAAATCCTTGATAAATCGTCGGTAGAAACCGGCGTATCCTAAAAAACTTCGTATTTCTCGAACGGTCTTAGGTGGTTGAAGTTATTTTATGACTTCTATCTTGGCTTTATCAACTTCAATTCCCTTGTCAGATATAACATGTCCTAGTATGATTCCTTCTCTGACCATGAAGTGGCATTTTTCCCAGTTAAGCACGAGGTTTACTTTCACACATCTTTCTAAAATATTTTCTAGGTTTGATAGGCATCCTTCAAAACTTTGCTCGCACACAGAGAAGTCACCCATGAACACTTCCATGATGTTATCAATGAAATCCGCAAAGATTGACATCATACATCGTTGAAAGGTTGTTGGGGCATTGCACAATCCGAAGGGCATTCATCTATAAGCGAATGTTCAATAGGGACATGTAAATGTAGTATTCTCTTGATCATCAGGGTGAATAGGGATTTGGAAAAATCCGGAATAACCATCTAGATAGCAGAAGTAGGAATGTTTGGCTAATCGCTCTAACATTTGATCTATGAAGGGTAGAGGAAAATGGTCTTTTCGAGTAGCTTTGTTTAGTTTCCTATAATCAATGCACACTCTATGCCCATTTACTACTCTTTGCGTTATCGGTTTGCCTTTTGCGTTTTTCATAATAGTGATACCTCCTTTCTTTGGTACGACGTGTCCTGGGCTAACCCATTTACTGTCGGAGATTGGATATATGATTCCTGCTTCTAATAGCTTTTTAATTTCATCTCTGACTACAGTGCTAAGTGTCATACCCCAATTTTTTACCTAAGATCCCCTTTTTATTTTTGCAGAAGGCAAGGTCACTAAATACAGTTGGTTTTTAACCTCTCACCTTCGAGCAGTGATTATGCAGAAATTGTCAAGTGTTTTGAACATTTTTACCCTATGTATCACTAACTTCTAATCAAGCACGAAATGTGTGTTTTCTTTGATTTCATGTGTTGACAAGACTCCTTCGATTCAGCTTTTCGACTGGACAAGTTTGCTGCTTCGACAGGGCAAGTTCATTGCCTGCAAGCCTGCTTCGACTGGACAAGTTTGCTGCCTGCAAGCATGTTTCGATTCACCAAGAGTGCTGCCTGCAAGCCTGCTTTCGATTGGACAAGTTTACTGTCTGCAAACATGTTTCGATTGGACAACATTGCTTCCTTCGAATACGGTTTTTCGATTGGGCAATATGTCTGCTTCGATCCACAAGCTTCGATGGGAAATAATGTCTCCCTTCAGTCATAAGCTTCGATGGGCAATACAATCTCCCTTCGGTCACAAGCTTCGACTTGGAAATACAGTCTCCTTTGATTCACAAGTTGGACCACTGTACTGCCATGCAACAAACACTACTGAGCCTGCTCCAATAGTCCTGCACCAACCTGCCACTAAACTCCAAAATACTGAAGATCCTGCTACAACAGTCATGTACTTGCCCGAAAAGGAGTGCACAAGAGCTGCGTAGAAGAAAGGATCGAAACAGCATTCCCAAACTGTTCAAATCATTTTGTTTTTCCCCCAAAACTTCAGCAAATCCGCCTATAAATACAAGGCTTCACAACATGAAAAAGGAGGACTTTTGGGCCAGACGAACCTCTCCCAAATTTTCTCAAACACAAAGTTCATAAACACTGTAGAAAATCTTCAGAAAAATT
Source organism: Vicia faba (assembly GCA_948472305.1). Lineage (NCBI taxonomy): Eukaryota > Viridiplantae > Streptophyta > Magnoliopsida > Fabales > Fabaceae > Vicia > Vicia faba. Next base: position 78,022 of record CATIWC010001949.1, read on the forward strand.
CTCAAAAACACAAAACTTTCTCAAACACAAAAATCTCTCAAGTCCCTTCAATACTTGTGAGAACAAACCCAGAAAACCCAAACACTTACTTCCTTCGATTCTGAAGAACAACCACCTTGCCGTCTCCTTCGAATCAAAGAAGCATTACTTGTTTTTTTTCTTTTCCTTCAAATCCAGTGCTCCCCAGCACAGCCCTGGTCCCTCCCTTCGAATCCAGAAGCGCTCCAGGCAACCACCACTCAAGGCCCCACCTCCATTCAAGGCCTGAAGCAAGGTAAGTATTCTTACCTTTGAACTTTTCGTTTCATGATATAACATGTAAATAATACTTTTGTTCGTTTCCAGAATGTACATAACACTTTGTTTCTTTTCGTTTCTACCCTGTTAACATGTTTTTAAAAGCTACCTCTTTTGTTTTGATTTCTGTTTTAACTTTAGCTATTAAACTGTTTGAAAGACAAATACTAGCATGGCCTCAGGCCATGTTGTCATTTAATGTTTGAAATGAAAGTAACAGGAAACAGGAAATAGAGAACGAAGCTCCTGGCTTCTACCCTCTTTCTCCAGGTCGAACGAAAGAGACAACCAGGAGGCAAACTATGTCCAATCGAAAGACATTTCCTCCCTGCTTTCAACCTCCAGTCGAAGAAGGCAACAAGGTAGAATCAAAAGACTTCGCCATACACTGGCTTCCAGGCCAATCGAAGGATACAACCTGACTGGTGCCAAAGCCCAATCGAAGGACAGGACTTCGCCTCTGCCAAAGGCCAATCGAAAGACACGACTTCACTGTTGCCAGCCCCAATCGAAGGAGGCCAACAAAATGCCAGTCGAAGTGTGCTCCTTCCTGGTCGAAATACACTCAGTTTTCTTACTTTTTTTCTTTTCCTTCATATTTTTTATGCTTTTGATATGTTTGTAATAGCGTAGGTTTTTATCTTTCTGCATTTTTATTTACTTTGTACAAATGCTAGTAATTAGGCAAGATAAAATCAACAAGTGAACAAACCAAAAAAATCAAAAACACTCTTTAATCATACTTGAACATACTTTAAAACATGAAAGAACACTCAACAAATCAAAACTCCCCCAAGGGCATGTTATCCCCGTTCTACCGCGATACCGGCCATGCCTATTGCTAGAATGATGTTGCCCACTAAAAAACACAAACAAATCAAATTTTTATAGAGGAACTACGGTGTTTTGATTCCTTAGTTGGATACGTAGGCAAAAGGTCGCGAAACCCTCACGAACGCAATAATAAAAACTCATTTTCCCCCTTAAGCAAACATAGTTGAAGATAAATACACCCTTGTATATAACAAACAATTTTAAACCATAAACAGATATTTCAAAAGGTTCCTGCGGAGTACCGCAGATGCATTGGGTGCTAATACCTTCCCATTGCATAACCAACCCCCGAACTCTTGATCTCTTTCAAAAAACGCATTGTATTTTTACTTTACATTGCATGTTTTTTTTAGGGTTTTATTTCGCTCTTTTCCCTTTCCCTTTGGGAATAATAAAGCGCGGTGGCGACTCTTGCTTTTGTGAGTCAAGTTAATTAATAGCTTGATCTCTGATTTTCACCGCTACAGAATTGGCGACTCTGCTGGGGAAAGATTGACCTCTTGCTGGTCCATCCCTAAGTGGGTTAAGCCTAGTTTATTTTATTTGTTTTATCATTATTTGATTGTTTGATTATATGTATATATTGTGACTATTTGGGTGTTGATAATATTTACAAAGGACAAGTCCTATACCCGGACTAAGTTACACTTAGGAATAAGACGGGTGGTATAGTCATGTTAACTTTGAGGGAGTAATCCCGAAGAAGGAGGCATGAGATCCCCCACTCAGTGGAAGGCCCTTTTAAACGTAATATTTGTTTACCGAGTAATCGGGAAGACATTATTATTTTCGACCTGGGAGCCAGAGAAGCTGAGAACCGTAGAACCCTAACCCATCTTGGCCTTTTAGGTGTAGCGCGGAGATTATAACAGAGTAATCCGGAAGTAATTGTTATGTGATGCTACGCTCGGATGAGTTTCTCTTGAGAATATTGCGAATTATTGAGTAATCAAGATGTTGGTAATATCCGAAGGAGGAATGTAGACTCCGGGAACTCTTAGAACCTTGTCTTGCAGGTGTGATTAAACCGTTAGTACATACTTTGGGGATGGTCCTTACCTTGACTCCATGCACGTGACGTTGAACCTTTCAACTTTATTTGTGACCTTGCTTGTGGTTGTTGCATAGCCATGCCTTCGTGCATCCATGAAACCCTTTTCACTTGATTTTCAAGGAATTTAGAGGTCTTTCTTTGTAAACATCACAAGTTTCGTCAAGCTCAATGGATCTTGGGTGTTGATAGGGTGAAAACCCTAATCCACCAAAATGGATGATTGAACTTGATGATAACTTGATTAAAGTATTGATCCAATATAGAATTCATCTTCTATCTTCATACTTTGATGTTTACAACTTAATATCTTGAGCTCCTTGAAAGTCAAATAAAAACTTTCTTTTGCATATCATGCATCATTCTACATTTTTTTTGTTTCACTTTCAAAGGTCTTTTTCAAGTCTTATTTTTTCCTTTGGTCTCACCAGTACAACACTCGCGCTAAGAGAACAATGGAGAATATCAAGCAAGAGATTTCTGAACTCCGCAGAGAGGTGACTAATTTGAAAGCTGGTATGGATCACTCAACTATTTTGGTTGAAATTTTGGTTGCTGCCCAAGTCAATCCTTCTAATAAGGAGGAAGAGATGATAAAAGTATTCACTGATTGTCATTCAAGGACGTTGGTTTTGAAGTTCAAATCAAGCACGTGCCGAAGAGTAAACACGATTGGTGGTCACTTTGAGTTTTGAAGGATGTTTTCGGTGATTCAAGTCCAGATGGAAAGCCTTCCCAAATCATTAACTTATTTCAGCTTTTTGCAATTTTTCTTGTTTATCAAAACATTGTTTGCATGTAAGAACTTGTTTGCATTTAAATGATTATCTTAATACAATGAGTATGTTTGTCTTGAAGAAATTCATTTGTTTTACACATATTTGTTTTCAAATTCTAAATTGCTTTTTGCATTATGATACCAACTTGTTGCCCATTCTCTTGCCTAGGCAGAGATTGAAGGGAGGATGATGATCTGAAAAACACAAAATCTCTGGTTGCATGCTTTTGGATAAAATCTTGCTGATGATGTACAGGCATTGTTTCAAATCCCTAAACACTGGAGATATAAGGAAGATAATCCATTTCTAACCCCTTTGAGCCTTGAAGTATGAGTTTCTTTTCTATACGAAAAAACCCTCAAATTTTAACCTGGGGCAGGGTAGTTTTCAGTTAATCTGATTGAGTGTTCAAAATTCATAAGGAAGATATTTCTGAAGAGAAACTACGAGGGCTATCCTTCATGTATAATGAATCTAGAAGATGTGGAACCATAATTTTATCCCTCATTCATCAAGAAACGAGGCAGTCACAATCTTCTCAACAAGCAAATACAAGCTAATGTCACACTTTTGTTCAAAAAAATAAAAAAATCAAGAAAAAAATAGAAAGCCCGCTAAGTCAAAAAACTTGAAAACAAGTGACTTAGGCAAAAATTAGGGAATCCCGATGAACTATCAATTCAAAAGAATTAGTTCAGGCAAAAGTTAGGGAAGATAAAAATTGCAAAGAAAGGACTACAAAGAAAAGTCCTCAGCAAAGAACAAATTGGTGACTACAAACACGAAGACATAAGGGTGGTTTCTACTCCGAAAGCCTCGTCGTTTCCTTAACCGTCACAAAATCCTTCTGAGAGATGAACGCTCATGTTGAATTAACTGAACATAGGGTTGGAGAACATCATGAAGAATGGGTGGGCACCTATAAATTTTGAGCCTTAAGATCCTTTTTTCTAAAACCGTGAACCAGGCCACGTTACAACCTTCAAAAGTCCTAATTGAAACTAGGTTATTTTGAAGGCATACTTCAATGAGATAGTGTTCCTGACTCCTATGAATGTTCTAAATAGTTATGTTGGTATCATATGTTTTTCCTACACAAAAATAAATGGTGCTCTAACTCGCAAAATTTGTGCGATATCTTTTCAAAATCTTCAAGACTTACATAATTGTTGCATTAGAATTTTCATTCTCATAATAAACTTTTTCTAACTGCAAAACATTTGTTTGATATCAAGGAAGCTCACATAAGCACCAGTGGTGAGTTTATTCTTTTAAGGCCTGAAATTATGTTGAGTAATTGGATAATCATGTCAAGAAAAATCATATCAGGGGCATGTCACATGAAGACCTTAAGCACAAACATGTTGCTTCTCCCAGTTAATGCTTTTCCCAACTTGTTTACTCTTTTGGGGAAAAATTTGAAGACTTTGTTGTGCCAACTACAGTCAATTCGGGGCAATCACGTCGAGATTTGATGAATCTCTCTAAGAGTTTGAAGACACCAGAGCATGGTGAGTGCTAAGTCTTTTGTAAAATCCTATTGAGATGATTTCTCCTCACCAATTATACAGCTTGGGGAATTTTAGAAGTGAAGTTATTCGCAAGAATTGTCGTGTAACATGCAGCTTATCAGCGGTAAACATGGGGCATCCAAAATTAGTCCCAGAGGCAATCCAGATTTGTTAAGATATGTGATATGTTTTGCACAAATTATCAGAGGGTGGTGTTCCCAGTATCTCCATCTAAGCATGACTTTTTCCATCTGAAACTTTGTTTGTGTTGTTATCCTTTCAATGGATTATTTGCAATAGAAGACTGGACTTTGGGTTTTCTACCTGAAAATATCTTCCCCTCCATAGATACTTAAGCCTTGTAAAAGGACTTTGCTCCAATGATGGCTTTTGTTTTCATCCCCAGTAATGTTCCCATCTTGTTGAGATTAGCCGAGTGTTGAGTTGTACTATGATGTGTTACCATCTTCAGTCTATCTCCCCTGTCTGTTTTGTCAGCATATACATGACATTCATTTATTCATTCACACTTGCATCATGCACGCACATTTGTATTTGTTGATGTCATTGAGTTTGTATACCTTGATTATGTCTATTCAAATAGTGTATTTTCTCTCCCCAAATAGAGTGTCAACTTAAGCAGAAAGTGCGCCTCCTTTCTAATTCCCCACTCAGTTAACTCTCGTGGAAGAATCTTGCTTTAGCTTTCCTTTTCCATCTCTGGATAGGATAAATCCCCATTTGAGTTATTTCCTCATTGGGTGGAGTCTTGTTTGACTGTTTTCTCTCCAGTTCATTCCTGGATTGAGCTTTGTCTCTTGTGAATGATACCCTGTGGATATCTCTAGGCTGTGAAACCTAGATGGAGAGTGCATTGATCTTGCGTATGTAAATACTTGGTCTCCTCAAGAAGGATTTATTCATGGTTACCAATTGAAGATGAACTTTATTCCCTAGTAGTGTTATCATAACCTTCTTCTGGAATATCGACGGGACAACAAGCGACTGACTCTTTATTTGAGCAGTTTGATTATCTCTGAATTTCTTTATGACAAATGGCGGTCTCTTCATGAGAAGTTTGTCCATCCCAGATGAAATTATTGATTCTCACCTCCAGCAATATCTTCATGATGTGTTATTTATATCTTTGAAAGCAACAAGTGGCGGACTCTTCATGAGCAGCTTGTGTGCTTTAATATTCTTCGGAAAACGGCAAGTGGCAATCTCTTCATGGGCAGCTTGTATGTTATTATTCTTTGGAAAACGGAAAGTGGCAGTATCTTCATGGGCAGCTTGTACGTTATTTTTCTTCGAAGATAGCAAGTGGCAACTTCTTTATGAGCAACTTGTGGGTTATAAGCAACAAGTGGCGGACTCTTCATGAGCAGCTTGTGTGCTTTAATATTCTTTGAAGACATCAAGTGGAAGCTTCTTTATGAGCAACTTGTGGATTAAAAGCAGCAAGTGGCAGCTTCTTTATGAGCAGCTTGTGTGCTTTAATATTCTTTGAAGACATCAAGTGGCAGCTTCTTTATGAGCAGCTTGTGGGTTATTGGCAACAAGTGGCGGACTCTTCATGAGCAGCTTGTGTGCTTTAATATTCTTTGAAGACAGCAAGTGGCAGCTTCTTTATGAGCAACTTGTGGGTTATTGGCAATAAGTGGCAGACTCTTCATGAGCAGCTTGTGTGTTTTGATATTCTTTGAAGACGGAAAGTGGCAGCTTCTTTATGAGTAGCTTGTGGGTTATTGGCAACAAGTGACAGCTTCTTCATGAGCATCTTGTGTGCTTTAATATTCTTTGAAGACAGCAAGTGGCGGTCTCTTTATGAGCAGCTTGTGGGTTATTGGAAGCAAGTGGCGGCCTCTTTATTTGAGCAGCTTGTGTATCCCCAACAATAATGTCTACTCAGCAAATGGCATCCCTTCGGAAAAGTCCCGTGGGGAAGTTTGCATTTTATCATTCCTTTTCCAGCCACAATGCTGATGTAAATCATTTCTTTTCCAGTCACAGTATTGATGTCAATCATTTCCTTTTCCAGTCACAGTGCCGATGTAAATCATTTCTTTCTCCAGTCTCCGTACTGATGTAAATCATTTCTTTTCCAGCCATAGTGCTGATGTAAATCATTTCTTTTCCAGTCTCAACGCTGATGTAAATCATTCAAGAGTCTCTCATTTGAAGTCCCTGACTCTGTTTCCCCAGTGGAGCTATAATCTCTTTCCCTGTGGGGTTACTATATAATGTGCTTGGTTTCTCCAGCATAGTTTGTCTCATATGGCGTCATTCCCCATAAAATTCAGAGCATTGCATTCATATCATATCATAAACATAGTTGCGGTATCTTAAGGCCAAAAATTGTGTATTCTATATTTAAGTCCCTTCAATCTCGTCGAAATGAAGATTCGAATCTTCATATCTCCGGATAGAAGAAACTTAAATAGGGGCAGCTGTCATACCCCAATTTTTGACCTAAGATCCCCTTTTTATTTTTGCAGAAGGCAAGGTCACTAAATACAGTTAGTTTTTAACCTCTCACCTTCGAGCAGTGATTATGCAGAAATTGTCAAGTGTTTTGAACATTTTTAGCCTATGTATCACTAACTTCTAATCAAGCACGAAATGTGTGTTTTCTTTGATTTCATGTGTTGACAAGACTCCTTCGATTCAGCTTTTCGACTGGACAAGTTTGCTGCTTCGACTGGGCAAGTTCATTGCTTGCAAGCCTGCTTCGACTGGACAAGTTTGCTGCCTGCAAGCATGTTTCAATTCACCAAGAGTGTTGCCTGCAAGCCTGCTTTCGATTGGACAAGTTTACTGTCTGCAAACATGTTTCGATTGGACAACATTACTTCCTTCGAATACGGTCTTTCGATTGGGCAATATGTCTGCTTCGATCCACAAGCTTCGATGGGAAATACAGTCTCCCTTCAGTCACAAGCTTCGATGGGTAATACAATCTCCCTTCATTCACAAGCTTCGACTTGGAAATACAGTTTCCTTCGATTCACAAGTTGGACCACTGTACTTCCATGCAACAAACACTACTGAGCCTGCTACAACAGTCCTGCACCAACCTGCCATTAAACTCCAAAATACTGAAGAGCCTGCTACAACAGTCCAGTACTTGCCCAAAAAGGAGTGCACAAGAGCTGCGTAGAAGAAAGTATCGAAACAGCATTCCCAAACTGCTCAAATCATTTTGTTTTCCCCCCAAAACTTCAGCAAATCCGCCTATAAATACAAGGCTTCACAACATGAAAAAGGAGGACTTTTGGGCCAGACGAACCTCTCCTAAATTTTCTCAAACACAAAGTTCATAAACACTGTAGAAAATCTTCAGAAAAATTCTTAAAAACACCAAACTTTCTCAAACACAAAAATCTCTCAAGTCCCTTCAATACTTGTGAGAACAAACCCAGAAAACCCAAACACTTACTTCCTTCGATTCTGAAGAACAACCACCTTGCAGTCTCCTTCGAATCAAAGAAGCATCACTTGTTTTTTTTCTTTTCCTTCAAATCCAGCGCTCCCCAGCACAACCCTGGTCCCTCCCTTCGAATCCAGAAGTGCTCCAGGCAACCACCACTCAAGGCCCCACCTCCATTCAAGGCCTGAAGCAAGGTAAGTATTCTTACCTTTGAACTTTTCGTTTCTTGATATAACATGTAAATAATACTTTTGTTTGTTTCCAGCATGTACATAACACTTTGTTTCTTTTCGTTTCTACCCTGTTAACATGTTTTTAAAATCTACCTCTTTCGTTTTGCTTTCTATTTTAGCTTTAGCTATTAAACTGTTTGAAAGACAAATACTAGCATGGCCTCAGGCCATGTTGTCATTTAATGTTTGAAATGAAAGTAACAGGAAACAGGAAATAGAGAACGAAGCTCATGGCTTCTACCCTTTTTCTCCAGGTCGAACGAAAGAGACAACAAGGAGGCAAACTATGTCCAATCGAAAGACATTTCCTCCCTGCTTTCAACCTCCATTTGAAGAAGGCAAGAAGGCAGAATCAAAAGACTTCTCCATACACTGGCTTCCAGGCAAATTGAAGGATACAACCTGACTGGTGCCAAAGCCCAATCGAAGAACAGGACATCGCCTCTGCCAAAGCCCAATCGAAAGACACGACTTCACTGTTGCCAGCCCCAATCGAAGGAGGCCAACAAAATTCCAGTCGAAGTGTGCTCCTGCCTGGTCGAAATACACTCAGTTTTCTTACTTTTTTACTTTTCCTTCATATTTTTTATGCTTTTGATATGTTTGTAATAGCGTAGGTTTTTATCTTTCTGCATTTTTATTTACTTTGTATAAATGCTAGTAATTAGGCAAGATAAAATCAACAAGTGAACAAACCACAAAAATCAAAAACACTCTTTAATCATACTTGAACATACTTTAAAACATGCAAAAACACTCAACAAATCAAAACTCCCCCAAGGGCATGTTATCCCCGTTCTACCGCGATACCGGCCATGCCTATTGCTAGAATGATGTCGCCCACTAAAAAACACAAACAAATCAACTTTTTCTAGAGGAACTACGGTGTTTTGATTCCTTCATTGGATACGTAGGCAAAGGGTCGCGAAACCCTCACGAACGCAATAATAAAAACTCATTTTTTCCCCTTAAGCAAACATAGTTGTAGATAAATACACCCTTGTATATAACAAACAATTTTAAACCAAAAACAGATATTTCAAAAGGTTCCTGCGGAGTACCGCAAATGCATTGGGTGCTAATACCTTCCCATTGCATAACCAACCCCCGAACTCTTGATCTCTTTCAAAAAACGCATTGTATTTTTACTTTACATTGCATGTTTTTTTAGGGTTTTATTTCACTCTTTTCCCTTTCCCTTTGGGAATAATAAAGCGCGGTGGCAACTCTTGCTTTTGTGAGTCAAGTTAATTAATATATTGATCTCCGATTTTCACCGCTACACTAAGGATTGGGTTAATCCTTCTTTGGGGTTCTCTAGAGGTTTTGCAATCTTCTTCTAGCATAATACGATGCATACAGATTGAAGGACATATTCCTTTCAAGTCGGATATATTATAACCTAATACAGTCGGGTACTTTCTTAGGACGTCTAAAAGTTTCTCAGTTTCGAGCATTCCTAAACTGGAATTGATTATTACTGGTCGCGTACATTTGGTATCTAGGAATTCGTATCTTAGGTTCCTGGGTAAGGTTTTTAATTCTAAACCTGGTTTCTTCGGACATGGCATATGATCAGGTGTAAGTGCTAGAATTTCACTTAGACTATCATCTTGGAATGGTTCACGCCAATTGTCGTCTTCGAATATCAGAGGGGTTTGGATTTTCATTATTTTAGAGTATGTGGTATGTTCCGCTTCCATCTCTCTTACGCACTCGTTTATAACGTCGATTAGATAACATGTGTCATTCATGGCTGGTGCTTGTAAGAATTGAGTGAGGATGAATTCCACTTTTTCCTCTCCAACTTCGAATGTTAGTCTGCCCTTCTTTACATCAATTATAGCTCCAGTTGTGGCTAGGAAGGGTCTTCCTAATATGATAGGAGTGACTGAGTCCTCAGTAATATCCATGACTATGAAATCGGTCAGGATATAGAATTGACCTATTCTAACTGGAACGTTTTCCAGTATACCTACAGGGTATTTAACTGATCGGTCAGCTAATTGAACAGACATTTTTGTGGGTCTAAGTTCTCCCATTTCTAGCTTTTTGCAAATGGATAGGGGCATGACACTGATACTTGCTCCCAAGTCGCATAGAGCTTTGTCTATGACAAACTTTCCAATGTTACAAGGTATATAGAAACTACCTGGATCTTTTAACTTAGGGGGCATATCGTTTTGAATAGTAGCGCTACACTCAGCAGTAAGTGTAACTGTTCTGTTGTCTTCTATCTTTTTCTTGTTAGATAGGATTTCCTTAATAAATTTAGCATACGAGGGCATCTGAGTGATAGCTTCTGTAAACGGTATTATGATATTCAGTTGTTTCAGAAGTTCAATGAATTTCTTGAATTGGCCCATCGTTTTGGAATTGGTAAGTCTCTGAGGGTACGGAATCAGCGGTTTATAGGGTGGTGGTGGCACATAAGGCTTTTCTTTCTCCACTGCCTCTTGGTTCTCGTTTTCCTTTTCCTTTGGTTCATTCTCAATTTCAGTTGGTTTGTTCTGCTTTTGGTACATGGCTGGATTTTTGAGTCTTGGATCAACAGGTCCGTCAAGTTCTTTTCCATTTCTCAGTATTACAGCGTTAGCTTGTCCTTTCGGGTTAGGTTGTGGTTGACCAGGGAAAAATCCGGCTGGGGAAGTAGTAGATGCTTGTTGTTGAGCCACTTGTGAAATTTGAGTTTCAAGCATCTTATTATGGGTAGCCAAAGCGTCAACTTTACTAGATAATTATTTAATCTTCTCATTAGTATGTAAATTTTGATTCAGAACATCTTTATTAGTTTGAGATTGGGAAGCAATGAAATGTTCTATCATGATTTCTAGATTAGACTTCCTAGGGGCATTGGATGTATTAGGTCAGTTATTGGGGTGATTTGGGGAAGCTTTTGGATAGCCAGGTGGTGTGGCAGGAGCTTGTCCAGGTGCGTACAACGTGTTGTTGCTTTTATATGAAAAGTTCGGATGATTCTTCCAACCAGGGTTATAGGTATTGCTATAAGGGTTTCCCTGCACGTAATTCGCTTGTTCAGCTGGAACTCCTGTTAGAAGTGGGAATTCTGGAGTAGGATGTGATTGAAGACCACATAGATCGCAAGCTTGAACTACTGCAGCCACGGTAGCTGCGGGAGCGGTAGTAAGATTTTCTAGCTTTTGGGTAAGGGCTTCTACTTTAGCGTTGACTTGATCCAGACTATTCACTTCAATCATGCCACCTTTTGTTTGAGTTTTTTCCATATTAGCTCTTTCGCTTCCCCATTGATAATGGTTTTGAGCCATGCTTTCGATAAGTTGATTTGCTTCGGTATACGGCTTATCTATCAATGCGCCACCAGCAGCAGCGTCTATAGTCATTCTTGTGTTGTACAAGAGACCGTTATAGAACGTATGAATGATCAACCATTCTTCTAAACCATGATGAGGACAGAGTCTGATCATGTCATTATAGTGTTCCCATGCTTCGAAAAGTGATTTGTTATCTTTTTGTCGGAAACCATTGATGTTGGCTCTGAGCATAGCAGTTTTGCTTGGTGGGAAATATCTAGCTAAAAAGACCTTTTTCAACTCATCCTATGTGGTGATTGAGTTTGAAGGAAGAGATTGGAGCCATGCTCGAGCTCTGTCTCTTAAAGAAAAGGGAAATAGGCGCAAGCGTATCGCCTCGAGGTTTACACCATTCGCTTTTACAGTGTTTGCATACTGCACAAACACTGACAGATGTAGATTTGGGTCGTCAGTAGGAGATCCAGAAAATTGGTTCTGTTGAACGGCGAAGAGAAGCGAAGGTTTCAGCTCGAAATCGTTTCGAGCGATAGCAGGAGCAGAAATGTTGTTGTGGGGCTCCTCTTGAGAAGGAACTGCGTAATCCTTAAGAGCACGAGGTGGATTTGGTACGTCAGCCATCTTAGATTCTTCAATTAATTCAGGGATTGAGATATCAGGAAGCTTAGTCGGAGGGAGATTATTGAGATCATGGTATTCTTGAACTCGGCGTCTTACTCTGAGATAGCGCTCAATATCGTTGATTTGTAAATGCAAAGGCTCATTTCGGGAACGAGTATTTGGCATACAACATAGAGAAAAATAAATAGTTGCCTTAGTCTATACAATACTACTTTACGAGTGCACTAGTGACTAAATCAAAGTCCCCGACAACGGCATCAAAAACTTGATGTGCGATCGACCTAATGTGTCTAACAGTATCTTAACTGCAAGTGCACAGCCTATCGCGGTAGTAATAAAAAGATGTCGAACCCACAGGGACTTTGTTATCACTCTAGTGTTATAAAGGTTTGCTAGTTTAGCTAAGGCGGATGTTGTCACGTTTGGTTTTTTAGAGGTTAAGGTAGTGGAAAAATAAATCGAATTAAGGGAATAATAATAATAAAACGGTCGGTATGTAATATAGTGAACCTAAGTGGATCTAATCAAACCTAAGCATATAAAGATGTTTAACTTAGATGGTTCTGTAGAAATTATCAGTTTAAAAACCCTCAACACACACTTTCGTGGTCTTATCTCAGATTATACCCCTAAAGCCCTATGCCTGCTCTCGCTAGCCCATAAGTGTTTAGAAAATACTCTTTGAAAACTTAATAAAATCTAATTCATTTTAAAGCGCTCTCGCTGTATTTAAATCAAATGCCTAACTTTAGCTATCCGGTTAAAACCTCACACTCTCGTAGTCTCGATCCTAACCTATTCTACTTTTTTACTCTCGTAACAAAAAGATTGATTTTAATTATAAAAAGTCACATCCAGAAATTAAGTTAATTTAGATTTTAGCTTAGGCACAATTTAATCCAATTGGTTACTATTATCACATCCCGACTCTGGAAAATTAGCTAGTCATAGTACTCGAAACAGACATATAGAAAATATAATCGGGAAAGAATAAAACATTCATGATAAAATAATAAATAAATAAGCGTAAACAAATCGTATTAAAATTAAATTAAATGCGATTAAAAACCTGGATAACAATATTATTCCTCAAGCTCCCTCTTCCACAAGTCGGCAAGATTGGAACTTCAGAATCGGAACTTGAAACAAATTCTGAGGCTAAAAATGAATTCTGACTACAATAGAAATTTCCTATTGTTGGATATAGATATTAATTGGTAAAAGGGAAAATAATGCAAGAAAAAAAATTGCAAACTGACTGTTATTAAATTTGGCAGGGCTTCCGCAAGAAAATCTATAGAAAACTGCCCTCTCATTCAATTAAAATGTCTCCTATTTACAGAAGAGAATTTTTGCAGTTAATAAAATTTAGGAATGTGGACTTGCACTGCATGAGTGGAGGAAGACCCGGACTGATCGTTGCTGAAGTTGAGAATTTGTAAGAGTTTGAAAAGATCCTTCCATTACGTTGCCCACGTCTCTTGTTATGTTGAATTACGCGTGTGACGGTCGTAATGAAGGGGTGACGGTCATAATGCGCTTAAATAGCGTGTTACGTTCGTCAATGATGTGTGACGAGTGTCCTTCAGGTTGTAAGCGTGTTACGCTCGTAATGGAGGTGTGACGAGAGTCACAACATCAAACTTTGCAGAATTTTGCAGTTTAGTTCTTTTTCTTCTGATTTTTATGTTAGCTTTCTTCATGTGATCTTTTTTCACTATTTTGATTTGAAACATGTTGTACCTGTGAAAATACATAAAAACTCGGTACAATCGGGAGTTAAATGGGTTAATGCAGTATGAAAATTGATTTAAAAAGTAGCATTTATATGATACGATTTCTCGTTATCAACAGTTGAAACATAGCCTGGCAGTGAAAGGAGTATGACAGCCTTCCGGAGATATGATCACAGCACCAATGCCATTGCCGAGTACGTTGGAAGCTCCGTCAAAAACCATAGTCTATTAGGATCCTTTTTCAGGTCCTTCATCCGGTCCAGGTTCTTCACCATCATTCACTAACATGATGTTCTCATCTGGGAATTCAAAATTCATGGATTTGTAGTTGTCCACAACCTGATGATCCAAATGATCAGCTAATACACTTCCCCTGATTTCTTTCTTGGTTGTGTACTGAATATCATATTCAGTCAGGACCATTTTCCATCTTGCTATTCTTCCAGAGAGAGCGGGCTTCTCAAAGATGTATTTGATAGGATCCATTTTAGATACCAACAAGATAGTATGAGTCAAAATATACTATCTCAGTCGACGAGAAGCCCATGCCAAAGCGCATCAAGTTTTCTCGAGCTGTGAGTATCTTGTTTCACAGTCGGTAATTTTTTTGCTAAGGTAGTATATTGCATGCTCTTTTCGAATAGACTCGTCATGCTTCCCCAGCACACACCCCATTGAATTCTCCAATACTGTTAAGTACATGATCAGAGGTCTTCCTTCTACCGAAGGCATCAGAATTGGAGGCTCTTGAAGATATTCCTTGATTTTGTCAAAGGCGGTCTGGAAATCGTTATTCCACTTCACTGCATGATCTTTCTTTGATAATTTGAAGATTGGCTCACAAGTAGCGGTTAGATGGGAAATAAATATGGCAATTTAGTTAAGACATCCCATGACCTCCTTCGCAGTGCGGGGAGTTGGAATTTCTTATATAGCTTTAACCTTTACAGGGCCTACTTCAATACCTTTGCCACTGACAACAAAGCCTAAGAGCTTACCAGATTTTACTCCAAAGGTGCACTTATTCGGGTTCAGTCTCAGTTGGTACTTCTTCAGTCTTTGAAACAGCTTTTACAGGTGATCAAGGTGCTCCTCTTCAGTCTGAGACCTGACTATCATATCATCGACATAGACCTTTATCTCGCGATGGATCATATCTTGAAACAAAGCTACCATGGCACGCTGATAGGTTGCCATGACGTTCTTTAACCCAAATGGCATAACTTTGTAGAAAAAAGTGCCCCACTGCGTGACGAAGGTTGTTTTCTCCATATCTTCAGGTGCCATTTTGATTTGATTGTACCCGGAGAAACCATTCATGAAGGAGAATATCTTATGTTATGCGGTTTTTTCAAATAGAATATAAATATGGGGAAGCGAAAAGTCATCCTTGGGGCTTGCCGTATTCAAGTCTCTGTAATCCACACACATACGTACCTTACCGTCCTTTTTAGGTACCAGAACAACTAAGAAACCGGCGTTGAATTATTTCATGACTTCAGCCTTGATCTTTTCTGAAATCTCTAGACGCATACGATGAGCCTTTTGCTTCACTGTAGGGTCATCTTATTTCGTTGGTAAAAGGTGAACCACAATATTAGTGTCCAACCCCGACATGTGTTTGTATGACCAGGAAAAGACCTCAAAATAGTCGCGTAACATCTGAATTAACCGATCTTTAACGCTATGCTCAAATTGGCACCTACCTTGACTTCCTTTTTATCCTCTTTGGTACCTAAGTTTACCGTCTCGACTGCCTCTTCATGATGATGTATGGAATTTTCCTCTTGTTGCAACAGTCTAACAAGTTCTCCTAGTACTTCACAATCTTCCTCACCTTCGTCCTCGGCTTGGTAGATTGGATTTTCAAAGTCATAATTGGTAATAGCAGAATCGTTATCAATGGGATCTAGAGTGGATGTGGATCTGCAGTTTGATATGTGTGTGTGTAAGAGAGTATAGTTGTTTAAAAAAATAAGCAGAAAAGAAAGACAGAGAGCATAAACTTTGTATGCAAAACATCCAATGATTTATTAATGACATATGAAGATGAAGCAATAACCCTCACAAATAGGCCATTGTGCCTCGGGTAAGACACAAGGCTTTAGCGTTTAAATTGTTCAAATATTACATATAAAAAAAAGTCAATTACTCCTGGATAAAAGTAATGGGAACAAAGTTTCTAGCCGTCCAATTATTTACTCCACCGCTGGTAGTTAGGAAGATCCAATTGTCCATGTCGCAGTCACTGTAATTGTCCTCCAAAGCATTGATTCCATGGTTGCTGATGCGTAGTGGTGGTACTCCAGCGCGAGCATGACGAACAACTTTTTGGGCTCCTGAAGTAAAACTCAAACCAAACTTGTCAGACTTGTAGGGGATATCAGGGAGTTGGCCCTAAATGGTACACAAACCTTCTTCGACTCTTGCTTTGGCATCCTTCAGAGAAGCCATCTTCAATGGAGGTCTGGTAATCTTTAGAACATTGGTAACAATGTTGGTTGCAGCAACTATCTAAGGAACCTCTTCAAAAATTTGGTAGGGGGTCTCAATGAACTCGCCGTCTATCTCAACGTACCTGAAAGAGTTCAGGTGGCTCACCATATATTCTTCCTCGCCATGGACTGTAAAAATCTTTCCATTAACTGGGTACTTCAGCATTCGATGCATAGTAGAACTAACAGCACCAGCTCCATGGATCAAAGGGCGACCCAATAAACAGGAGTAAGACGGGCGGATGTCCATTACGTAAAAGGTGGAGTCAAAGGAATGAGAACCAACTTTAATAGGGATGTCCACCTACCCGTGTACCATTCTTTTAGAACCATCAAAGGCCCTCACCATAATATGACTGGGCTTCAAAGTGAGTCCTTCACAATCCAATCTGTCCAACGCATTCTTAGGTAAGACATTCAATGATGAACCTGTATCCACCAGAACATGAGCTAGGGTAGTGCTCCTGCACTCAATAGAGACATGTAGGGAATCATTATGCTTTCTTCCTTAGGACGTTAAATCAGCATCATAGAAACTAAGTCCATTGTCAGCTGTCAAACTAGTAATGCAGTTCTCGAATTGGTCGGCAAAATTCTCTTGAGGCACATGAGCAGAATTCGGGAACTTTACCAAAGCCTTAACATGGTCTTCAGAGCATAGTAGCAAGGCCAACATTGAAATTTTTGATGGGGTCTGCCCCAATTGTTTCACAATATTGTAGTCAATTTTCCGTATGATTTTCAGATCCATTTCTTTTTTATAGGCCTCATGAATGGTTTCTTTAGGTGCCTCCGTCCGGGCAGGCTCAACTTGTACTTCTTTGCCTCGAGTCTCAGCTGACTCGATAGTAGGAATGACAGTAGGAGTAGCAATAGGAGTAATTACAAGATTAGTAACAGGAGTAGTAGCAGGAGTGGCAACAGGAATAAGCAAAGGAGTGGCAATAGTCTTCGGAGAAATTTCGGGAGAGAAAATCCATCTGCTTCTGGTAATTTTGCTGGTCCCAACAATGTTGTCAATGTTAGGATCAGTATCTTTAGTATCTTCATTCTTAATGGCCAGTAAGTCTTGCTTGACGCCATGGTATCGGCCCAGGAAAAGTGATAATTAAAGGAGAAACCTTAGGAATGGATGTAATCCTAACGGGTATTTTGGAGGAGACCTTGGGAGGATTATCGGAAATGGTAATTATTGATATATCTTCACACAAACTTCTTGTAGAGGGAGTCTTTTCAAAAAAAAATTCTATGTTGTTCATCAAGCGTTGGACACCTATCTTCAACAACAAACAATCATTAGGTAGAGACGTACACAAGTGGCAACCTTCATCACAACCCAGAAGTAAATCGGCTTGCAAGAGATTCTTTTAACAATCAGAAGAGGAGTAGCTAGTTTATCAATAGAAGAAACAAACAGGTCGTCATCAACAGCATTAACACCCTAGCCATGCTTGGGCATTGGTGCAATTATTACATTGGGGGTTTCCAGAGGGTGAAATTGAATCTCCTTCGTCTTAATTAGATCTTTCACTTTGTTTTTCAGAGCCCATCAATCGTTTGTGTCATGCCTTGGGCTGCCGGAATGGTAGGCACGCCGTGCATTTGGATTATATCGGGGAGATGTAGTATTTGGATTTTTAGGAGCCTCCCTTAGTGTAACCAGATTAGACTTTAATAAGTGTGGAAAAACCTGAGATAAGGACATGTTAATCCAGGTGAACTTTCTTCTGGGCGCATCCTGTCTGCGCTGATTGTTTTGTTGTTGATTTGATGTAGGGTTGGAGATAATCATAGCTCCTATCGTTGGACAATGTTCAGTTTTGCTTTGATTCCTCTGACAGTAGGAAACACTTACTTCCTTCTTCCCAGAGAATGGTTTTTCATTGTACTTGAAGATGCATCCCTCTGAATCCTACTACTCTTGATACCAGCTTCTACTTGTTCACCAGTCAATATCAACTGAGTAAACCCAACTGAAGAGCTTCCAACCAAATGGTTTAAAAATGGACCAGAAAAAGTACCCAAGAACATATCTACCAGCTCTTTATCAGACAGAGGAGGTTGGACTCTTCCCGCAAGATATCTCCACTTCTGGGCATAATCTTTGAAACCCTTGATGGAACCCATAGGCAAACTTTGAAGTTGTGTACGCGTTGGAGCGAGGTATGAATTGTATTGGTACTTTCTGTAGAAAGCAGCAGCCATATCCTCCTAGTTGCAGATGTTGGTTCCCTCCAGCTGATAGAACCATTCCAATTAAGTCCCTGATAGACTTTCCTGGAAGAAATGCACCCACAAATTCCTATCAGTAGTGTGAGGCTGGATCTTCCTGACATAAGATCTTAGATGAAGTTTAGGACATGAAACACCTTCATATTTTGCAAAAGGGGGGACTTTGAATTTTTGTGGGATAACCACTCTAGAAACCCGCCCTAATTCTTCGAAATCCAGACCAGTTACCCTCTGAATTTCTATTGCATTGAGATGATCCTCCAGTTGTTTGTATTTGTCATCAGCAGGGGTATATTGTTCCTCGAAGTAATCATCTTTTTCTTCATCAGTCCCCGAGTTGTTGTCTTCTTCTTTTAGCTTCTCTTCCTAATTGTCTCCCTCATTTGACGGAGTTGCAAAGTCTAGAGCTCACTTTGCTAGTCCTCTGAATCTCCTTACCATATTCAGGACACCCACCAGTTTCTTTGTCTTCTTCTTCTTATCTTTGAGAATCAGAGCCTTCAGGTCTTCCTGTCCCTTATCTAGAGTCAGGAACATCTGCTGGAATTGAGCATTTTGTGCTTGAAGGTCCTTGATGTTCTGTTCAAGAGCCATTTCTTTTTGCTGAAATAAACAATGAAAAGATAAGAAACCTGTTTTGGAACACCTGCTTATGTAATGATATGCATGATATTCTTATGCAATGTTTACAAGGATTTTTAAGATTTAAATTTGCTTAGACAAAGAGAGAACAAACATTAATTGCATTCATAAGTTTAAACGGTTACAACCACGCCACTCGGGCTTACAATGGAATAAACAAAGATAATACAAAATAAAACTCCTAAAACAAACAGGACTCAAGCTTCCCATGAGTGCATCCTCTTTGGATTAATATAGACATTCAAACTCTACTCTTCATGAAGTTGTCTTGTGAGCTCTAAAACCCTTTTCTCGCTTGCGTAGAATTGGGTTTCAAAGGTGTCTCGTTCCTCTTTGAGTTGAATCCAAGATCTTTGTAACTCCTCGAGAGTAGTCGGCATGTCAGGATATAGAATAATGTAAGGAACGTATCTCTCGGCAATAGGATCCATGATGATAGGTAGAATGGCCTCATAAGGCGTCATGAGGTTTTTAGCGCGTGCTCGCACCCATTTAAGATAAGGCTCCAAAGGAATGGAGTTCTTATGCCCCAATGTTTTGCTATCCACTTTGTTCACCATACCCCAAGCTAGTATGAACCTCTGGCGGTACCCTTGGACATCATTCTCATAGTCGAATGTAATTCCTTGAACAAGTGCATCATGAGGACCATCCCTCCTAGCATACCCAAACAGTCGCAACGCCAAACAAGGGTTATAAGTGATTCCTCCCCTAATGCCTAGGAGAGGGATATTAGGGAATTCCCCACGGCGATCAATGATGGTAACATCTTCCAAAGATCGAGGGAACTAGTGAATATTAGAATGTGTGAGGGACATCAACCTATTAGACCATATTATTCCTTGCTCATTCTTCAAACAGATCGAGGTAGGTGCGAAATAAACCACGTATCCAACAGAGGAGTGAAACACATAAGGTTCCATCTTCTCTTTACAGTGCGAGTGTGAAAAGATTGCAAAATGTCTCCAAGTAAAGAAGGCACTGGGTTACGAGACAGAAAAACTTTGACTGCATTCACATCTATGAGTTGGTCCGGATTAGGAAATAATACCATCCCATAGATGAGAAGGGCCAACACTTCTTAAAAGGCTTGTAAATCCAGAGTATCCCAAAAATAGTGAGTCTTCTCAAACAAAAACTTGGCTAGAAATCCTTTGACACCGCTTCTTATTTCCCAATTTGCCACAATGTCGGACCGTTGTAAATACAGATCTCAAGCAATCTCCTCAGGTTTTGGGTCTCTTTCCATACTGTTGAAGGGTAATTGATTGAGAATAGGCACTCCCAATAACTGAGAAAACTCTTCCATGGTAGGCACTAACCGATAATCGGGAAATGTAAAGCAATGGTGTAAAGGGTCAAAGAATTGAAAGAGAACTTTCACCATGTCTTCATCACGGCTTGAGGTGACCAAATTGAGGATTTGACCATATCTCTTGGTGAATGGAGAATTCTCATGAACCCTTGATTCCAACTCTTTGAGTTGCGGAAGTACCCTTACGAGGTTAACTTGGATAGTGTTTCTATGAATGGAAGCCATGTCCTACAAAACAACACAAAGATAAGTCCTAAAAATCCTTGAAATGGTTAGTGTGACATGTCTTGTTATGATGTCATGCTGTTATGTACAAACAAATATATATAAGCACACAAAAAAGTCCTTAGGTTTAGGCTTGCATGGGTTCCGTAGGTAAGTACCCTCTTGAAGTTTAGTTGGTTCAACATGTCCTAGAAAGTAACAAGGTTCTATGGAATCTCAATATCACTGATCTTTCTTCATCGGGCATTGTTTAAGCACAAGCCTATTTACTGGCGATCGAAATATCCCAAAATTATGATCTCAATGAGCGTAGTATCGAGTATCAACCAACTTCAGACTTCACCAAAGTCGGCTATCTCATTACTTCCTAATGGCCAAGTTGTTCGATTAAAGGTTCTAAGGTCAGTTAGTGCTTCATGACACCACACAGCGGCCCCGTATTCTCCTTGACTAAACTCAAGGGCTACCGGTACCAACAAATGTGTCACACCAATGTAGCTATCGTTTCAACCATGTCGGTATACCCCGCACAGTCCCCACAATCTATTGCTACTTACCTAAAAGGTGCCACAGATCCGGGTGTAGGATCTTTTAGTAACAACCCAAACAAACCCTCAAAGATAAAGCGTACAAAACACACAATGTAAAGTAATAAAAATGATTAAACTCTAAGGTAACCCTACTTTTTTTCTAAAAATACCCAGCAAAGTCGCCAGTTCTTTAATACGGTGGGAGAACCGACTGTTATACTGGTTTTGTGTTTGTGTTTGCAAATGTTGCGGTAAGCAAGAGTCGCCACCGACTTTTCTTTTATCCAACAAAGGAAAGGGTGAAAAGGGAAGGTGTTAGCACCCTTTCCATCCGTAGTTATCTACGGGCTCTTAGATGCTATTCTCATTTTGAAATACCTTGTGCTTTGTGTGTTTTGAAAAGTATTTTTGAAAGCGCCTTAGTGCGGCGAACTTTGTACTATTTCTCGGAATAGTAGAGAACGTATACAAAGTGTTTGTAAATGTTTTTGAAATAAGTTTTGTGTAAGTGTAAAAGTTTGTTTCGAGCATAGCATCCAAGAACTATATACTTTTACTCTAAAGGGTTGTTCTTTTCCTATTTTCCTTTAGACAGTGCTATCCTTCTATTAGTGAGTAGGTAGCCCTAGTCGTTAGATATTTGAGGGACATTCGAAGGGACGTTTATACAGTCATAAAGGCAACTGGGCAAGAAATCTTAGTAACTACCCTAGGGTTTTAAGATCATTTTTACCGAGGTAACATTGAGAGGGTAATCGAGGGAGTTATGATCTTTTAAACTGGAGGATAGCCACTAAAATATCTCACGTTTCGAGAAATGAGACTATTTTTCCGAAGGCAACCAAAGTGGGATACCCTAGAGGTGTACATGTGCAATTATATTGTATTAAGTTATTTTTGTTTTTGCATTAGGTTTGCTAGCGTTTTGTTTTATTCTTGCCATACAATCCTAGTTAGTATGGATCTATAAAATTAATAATTTACATTAATAAAAAGTACTAAAATGTAAATCTAGTTATTACAAGGCTTGAGGGAGGGTAATTATTACAAGTCCAAAACATGGGGGGAAAATAAAGAAAACAAAGAAATAAAGAGTCCTAATTAATTTTGTTACATCCCAGTAGGCAGTTACAGAAAATATGGAAATAAAAATGCGAAAAGTAATAACGCGCGCGAATTAGAAAAGACGTCTAAACCCTAAAATATTTCTAAGTTTAAAGAAAATATTTTTATTATTTTGTTTTATTTTTTATGGAAAATGCTAAATTAAATGAAGTCTAATTACTTTATTAAAATTAAAAGAGGAAAGAAAAATATTAGTTAAAAATTAATTCTCAACAAAATTAATATTTTTTGACATTTTTTTATATATGAAAAGAAATAAAAATAATTAAATCCTAAGTCTATTATTTTTTTAAATTAAAGAAATGTTTCAAAGTAATTAATTAAATTGTGAAAATTAAATAAAATAATAAAAACCTAAATCCAAGTTTTATATTTTTTTCTTTCTGATTTTATGATTAATAAAAAAAAGGGTTTTGAAAAATTAATAAATTTAAAGCAAATAAATAAATAAGCTAAAAAGAAAACAAAAAAAATGAGATGGGCCTGGAGTGAATTAACAAAGAGGGGGGTATGAATTTGAAAAAAAACATAGGCCCAAGCCAAAGGGAGCCCAGAGGTTGCGCTGGATCCAGTAAGGGGGCCCTTGGAGAGTGCACGATGAGTTATACGTCTCGGTGTATTGCATCTGGATGCGTTGAGATCTCATGGTGAGGATCAGAGGATGTATGGTGCACGCGTGGGACATGCCAGCATTGGATCTGCAAATGAAACATTAGAAAAATAAAATGCATACCTAGGTATCGAACCCAAGTCCTTCTCTCTTGCACAGGTTCCTTTTACCACTGAGCCATTTTATCAATCGTTAATTATAACACAACAATAAATATGTAAGTGAAAATCAAACAGGAATATATTTGAAATTCAAAACGCGTGCGCTGGATTATTTGGCCCAATAGGAGAGAGACAATGGATGACCAGAGTCAGACCACCGGAGTCAACTCTCCGGTTGTCTTCTCCGGTGGGCTCCAAAATCAAACCTGCAAAATAACGAACAACAAAGCTCAAAAATTAACCTAACCCCCTAATTCGGCCCCCCTGAATCCAAATCTGAAGCTCTTTTGTCCTGAAACGCCATGAATCTTGAGATTCGAAGGAACCAATTTCAAATTCCCTAGCAATGGAATTTTGTGTTTTGGGCACTGAGACTCACATGAATTACATCAAAACATTCATAAACAATGATAATAACATGAATATGCAATCAAAAGAGATTTAAATTAAATATTAAACGAGTATGAGATCCAAAATTTTTTTACCAAACAGAAGGATCGAATGAGCGTGTTTCTGCGTGCGTTTGAATTGCTTAAGGCCTGAGAATCACTCTTGGGACCTTCAGAGAGTGAATAATGGACTTGGTTTGAACTGAGGAAGCTTGCACTATGGTTTTGAATTTGAAAACTTTGATGTATTTTTTTGTGATTTTCCTGTGGCTCTTTGAGGTGGTTTCTCCGTCTACTCCGCTTCTGATTTGGTCTTGTATTTATATAGGGGTGTCATGGTGAACAAATATGGCATGAATCAGCCATAAATCATTGCTTTGAAAGCAAATCAAAATAATTGAAAAGTTACCATTTTGATAATTTTCTTGCCATTCTTGAAACATAATGAACCTAGACATGTTATGGTTGGTGTCTCGCTCGAATTTGGACTTCGAGCTAATAAGTCCAAGCCCAACAAGCTTCATCCCATTAGGTTTTCATTTCGACTTGCATCTCCATTTCACATCAATTGATTCTTTCGACAAGCTCCCAAGCTTTGTTCTTTTCGATGGCTCTGAGTTCCAATTCGAATTGCTCAAGGCTTTATCATCATGGATTCTTCAACTTAGTTACCATATGCATCGATTGTGTAATCTGGAAACCCCTCGTATCCAATCAGCCTAGTCGGACTCAGTTCTTGTTCCTTTCCATCTCGTTTCCTTCAATTCGACCAATCGAAGTATCACCTCTTCCTTTTGACTTGTCGAAGCTTCATTATGTTCTTTTCGATCTCCTTTCCTTCGATTCGACCAATCGAAGTACCACCTCTTCCTTTTGACTTGTCAAAGCTTTGTTCTAATCTTTTCGATCTCCTTTCCTTCAATTCGACCAATCGAAGTATCACCTCTTCCTTTTGACTCGCCGAAGCTTCGTTATGTTCTTTTCGATCTCCTTTCCTTCAATTAGACCAATCGAATTATCACATGTTCCTTTTGACTTGTTGAAACTTCATTCTGTTCTTTTCAATCTCCTTTCCTTCGATTCGACCAATCGAAGTATCACCTCTTTCTCACTATGCTTGAAACATATTGATCCAAAAAATCTAAGGTGACTTATATTTTGCTTCGATCCTATCCAAGCCTCATATGGTGCCTTTTTCAACCATCTTCTTTGTTGGGCATCAAAATAGACTGCATACTACTGTCGAAACATGCTTCAGCCTAAAATCTCTTAGACATATTCTTAGATTTCCACATACACCGTCATGTTCCGTACACTTCTTTTCTTTCTTTAAGCTAAGCCATTATGCTGAGGCGTATAGGGTGCCATGGAAATCGCTCCAAGCTTTTGCAAACGAAAATTCTTGGTGAGAAATGAAACCCTAGTTAGAAATCCATTGCTTAGGAGGAGAATTTGTCTGATCAATTCTTGGTCATCCTTGAGCAATTGAGGACCTTAATGAGCATGCCTTGAATAAAATGGGAGGGGAAATTTGGGGTGCAACACCTATTTAAATAAGACATAAAGAAGATATAAAAATAACAACGACTGCGCATGAAAAAGAGAAATATTTACCTAGTTCTACCTTGTGCTCTTCAACTGTGTAATACATCACTTTAGTAATATTGTTTTTGTTAGAAAACATATTTGTACACGCCTTTCAATATTGAATTTTGTAATTCCTTGAGGAAACCGGGTTGCGGTTTAGACTCAAGAAGACATTGACAATTATCATTGTATTGTATGATCAAGTTTGATTAGTGGATTAAGACCTCGCTTGAGAGAGGCGAAATCACCTTAGCGGGTGGACTGGAGTAGTTTGAGTTTAAACGAACCAGGATAAATATCAAGTGTCATTTTGTCTTAGATTTCAAAACCATAATTAACCCCCCCCCCCCCCCCCTTGTGTTTTTCCATTCTTCAAGAAAAACAACAAAAATGAAATTATACAACAGAAGATTTAAGTCTCCTATAGACGCTTCCTCTTTGGACTGATTTAGGCATTCAAGTTCCGCTCTTCGTGAAGTTTCCTTGTGAGCTCCAATACTTTCTTCTCGCCTGCATAGAATTAGGCTTCAAAGGTGTCTCGCTCTCCCTTGAGTTGAATCCACGATCTTTGCAACTCCTCAAGAGTAGTAGGCATGTTAGGATGAATAATGGTGTAGGGAATATCTCCTTCGGTAATAGTCACCATAATGATAGGTAGGATGGCCACATATGGAATCATGAGTGCATGAACTCGCACCCACATGAGATAAGGCTCCAAAGGAATTGAGTTCTTATGCCCACAATTTTTTCTATCAACCTTGTTCACCATGCCCCAAGCTCGTAGAAATATTTGACGATAACCTTGGACATTGTTCTCATAGTCAAATACAATATCTTGGACAAGCGTGTCATTAGGGCCATTCCTCCGATCATACCCAAACTTTCATAGACCAAGCAAGGATTATAAGTGATACCTCCCCTAATGCCAAGGAGTGGGACATTAGGGAATTCCCACAGCGGTGATGATGGTGACATCCTCCAAAGATCGAGAACACCAATGAATATATGAATGCGAGAGTGACATCAACCTATGAGACCATCTCATACCTTGTTCGTTCGTTAAAATTGATCGAGGAAGGTGTGAAATAAACCACCTAGCCAACAAAGGAGTGAAACACATAAGAGTCCCATTCTCTTGATGGTGAGAGCGTGAAGAGAATGCCAAATATCTCCGAGAAAGGTAGGCACCGTGTTACGAGATAGAAAAACTTTGACCGTATTCACATCTATAAGTTAGTCTGGATTAGGGGACAATACCAACCCATAGACTAGAAGAGCCAAAAATTCTTTAAAAGCTTGCAAATCCAGAGCATCCAAAAATAGTTGAGCCTTCTCAAATAGAAACTTGTCTAGAAAACCCTTAACACCACTCCTTGGTTCCCAATTAGCCACTATGTAGGACCGTTGTAAATGTAAGGCTAGAGCAATCTCCTTAGGTCTTGTGTCTTTCTCAATGCCGATGAAGGATATTTGATCAAGAATAGGTATTCCCAATAGTTGAGAGAACTCTTCCATGGTGGGCACCAATTGGTAATCAGGGAATGTGAAATAATGGTGTTTAAGGTTAAAGAATTGAAAGAGCACATATACCATGTCTTCTTCAAAGCTTGAGGTAACTAAGTTGAGGAATCTGCCATACTTCTTGGTGAACGAAGAATTATTGGG
Organism: Vicia faba; assembly: GCA_948472305.1. Taxonomy (NCBI): domain Eukaryota; kingdom Viridiplantae; phylum Streptophyta; class Magnoliopsida; order Fabales; family Fabaceae; genus Vicia; species Vicia faba. The sequence continues at coordinate 104,780 of CATIWC010001949.1, forward strand.
AACCCTTGACGTTAACTCCTTGAGTTGAAGAGGTACTTTCACAAAGTTTATTCGGATGGTATTTCTGCGAATGGAAGCCATATCCTATAAAACAGAACAAAGATAAATCTTCAGGTCCTTGAAATGGTTAGTGCAAATGCTATAGTATGATGTCATGATGTCATGTACAAATAATCATATACAAGCAAAGAAAAAAAGTCCATAGGTTTAGGCTTGTATGGAATTCATAGGTAAGTACCCTCTTAAAGTTTATTTGGTTCAACCTGTCCTAAAAAATAACCAGGTTCTAGGGAATCTCAATATCATTGATCTTTCTTCATCGGGTATTGTTTCAGCGCAAGCCTTTGTTTTGGCCACCGAAATATCCTGAAAGTCTGATCTCAATGAGCGTAGTATCGAGTATCAACCAACTTCGGACTGCACGAAAGCCAATATCTCACTACTTTCTAATGGCCAAGTTGTTCAACTAAATATTCTAAGGTCAATTAGTGCTTCCTGACACCACACAGCGGCCCCGTATTCTCCTTGATTTACCATAAGGGATACCCGTACCCACAAATGTGTCACACTAACAAAGCTATTGCTTCAACCATATCGGTCTATGCCATATAGTCTTCATGCTCTTTGCTACTTACCTAATAATGTTCCCAGATCCGGGTAGAGGATCTATAAAAACCCAAACATAAACCATAATGTAAAGCATACAATTCAAACAATGAAAGCATTTAAATGTGATCTTGTCTCTAAGGTAACCCCACTTTTAAGTTTATTCCCCATCAGAGTCTCCAGTTTTGTAATACGGTGGGAGAACTGACTTGGGTATTTTGCGTTTTATCGCAATTGTTGCGGATAGCAAGAGTCGCCATGGAATTTTATTTTATCCAATAAAGGAAAGGGTGAAAAGAAAAGGAAAGACCTTTTGAGATATTTTCTTGAGTTCGGGGGGTAGGTTATGAAAAGGGAAGGTGTTAGCACCCTTTTCATATGTAGTTATCTACGGGCTCTTAGTTGATAGCTCACTTTGAAATGCTTTGTAAATGTTTCTGTGTAAGTTTGAAAATATTTTGAAAACGCCTTTGTTTCGGCAAACTTTGTAATGATTCTCGTCTCTATAAGAGTGTATACAAAGTGTTGGTTTTGAAAATAGTTCAAAGAGATGTTTGTTTTGAAGAATGTTTTGAAAGTGTGGGGTGTAAAAATGGTTTTTGTTTGTTAGCAAGCAACTACGAGGGTTCTACCCACTCAAAAGAAAGTCTTTATTTTTTTTCCTCCTCCTTTATATAGTGCCTGTTTTACCGTTAGTTAGTAAGCAACCATATCATTGGATGTGTGGGTAATTGTACAGTCATAGAATGCGACATTGTAAGATACCTTAGCATTTTGTTGTAAGCGACTAAGATTATTTACCAAAGGCAACATCGAATGGTCATCGAGGGACTACGATCTTGTAATCGGGGGTCATTGCTAAAGTATCACACGTTCGAGGGACATGATTGATGTATTCTAAGGCAACAAGTGTGGGTTAACCCTAGAGTTGTAAGTGTGCAAAGTGTATTGTTTTCATACAAAATTTCTTGAATAAGGGTTATCTATTGTTTGATTTTAAGTCTTGCCATACAAATCCTAATTACTAGCAATAATATTAAAAGTGATAAATTGGGAAATTTAAAGTTCTACACTATTACATCATTTAGGGGATGGGGGTACAAATTACAAACGAGGATGAAAGAAATTAAAACCTAATTACTATTACAAACAAATTGAATGATTCAAAATAAAATGTACAAGAATATAAAGATAATATACAAGAAAAGAAAATTGTTTTTTTTCATGGTTTTTTGTGAAAGGTTTTAACCTAATTAGTTAAACTAAAATGAATGGAAAGAAATTAATTCATGAAACTCCTAAATTCTAAGTTAATTCAATTAAAAAGAAAATTAAAATAAATCTAAGTCTAAATTAATTTAAATAAGAAAAGGAATTAAATTTGTTAAGAAAACATTTTTTAGGGTTTTATGTTTAAGGAAATAAAATAGAAATAAAAGATTGGTCTAAGTAAAAAATATATTTTTGTATTTTTTTAGTAAAATAAATAATAAAAATAAAAATAATAGAAGAAAAGAAAAGAAAATAAAATAAAAATATAAAAATTAAGTCAGAGGGTTTAAGAATGAAAATAGGTGTGAGAAAGTAAAAAAAAATTATGTTTGGTTAAGGCCCACAGTGTATTTTTGTTAATCAGAAACAAAATAAATAAATAAAAAGTTGGGTTACGTGGTGACAAGTAAAATGAAGCAAAGCCCAAAGGCATGAGGCCTATGTGCGCATGTCCAAACAAAAAATGAAGCAAGTGAAAAATGTGAAAAAATACAAAAGGTCTCGTTGGGGCTCGAACCGAAGACCTTCCATAGGTAAGCCTTATGCGCACGCTTGCTGCCAGTGGGGTGGCCTGTAGACCCGGTATAGAAATAAGTTGCACTAAATTTAAAATAAATTGGATCCATGATTGTATATCATCTTCAACCTCGCGCCACATCTCTGAACCGTTTTTGAATTTTGTAACTTCTTCACCTCTCAACCATTTGCAAAAATGTAAACATGAAACTTGCTCCAAATTTCGTCACGAGTTCAGTCATATAAATAACTAAAGTTATAAGTCGAAGATGAGCATGAGTTTTAAATGGTACCAATTCTGACCTAATTTTTTTAGCAATTTCAAACTTAAAATTCTCAACACTCAATCAATATAAATGATTTCTAAGAATATGGTTAGTTTCAAAAGTCAATCAACATTTTATCTTTAAAAATGGAAACCAAATGATTCCTATATAAAGAGTTCAAAAGTCAGAAAACTCACCTTGAAAATGGATTTCGTGTTTTGAGTTTGAGATCACTTCAAGGTGCTGCAATGATCTGGTTAGCTTCGTTGGACCTCTAGGAAGCTAATGTAATGCTTAGCTTGAGTTGAGAGTGCTTGAATTGTGATGGATAAGTTAATGTGCAGAGTTCTGTTTTTGAGTTTGTAAAATAAGGAAGATGATGTTACAGTTGACAAACAGGGATAGGAATGATTTATATTTGATGTATGGAAGCTTTGAGAATGATTTAGAGGGAAAACACACAAGGGATTTGAGTGTTTGAAGTTTTTGGTCAGAAATGCCACTAATGGAGGTTTTGTGTGCAATTATAAGTTCTAGTGAGTTTGAGTGATTTTGAGGGAAATTGAATTTGTGTCCTAAGTTGCATGATAGTGTCTTAATTTATAGGAGAAGGTTTGGAGGCTTGAGGTGGTCAGAAGAAAATGTTCACATGTTATGGCCATTTGACTTGTTTTTGTAGCAAGCTTGACAAGCATTGTTTCAAGGCAAGGTAAAAGGCTATATAAAGTGGTTAGGCACTTTAAACATGCTTATCTGATTGTGTCCAGGATGCTTGTGTAGAAAGAACAAGTTCAATGCTCAAGACAAGTTGACTTTGTGATTAAAGCCACTTTACTAGAATGGCAATGTTACTTTGTGCTATTAATGGAAATGCAACTTGGATAATGGTTCAAATGCTTGGACAATGGCTCTATCAGTTGTGTAATCAATTAATTATGGAGTGAAATATAAGTTAGAAGCCTGAAAAGTGAAGTTATGCAGTATAGGCTAGGGTTTTGCTCAAGTGTTCATCACAAAAATGCCTTGTAATTCAAGAATGGATGCCCAACTTCCTCTCTTCAATTCTCTTAGCTCAAAAATGATCTCTTCAAGTTCTTTGAAATTTTGAAAATCCTTAAACATCCTCTACAAATTTCATGTTTTCCATTTTTTCTAAATAAAATTAGAGCTATGTGAAAAATGGCCAAGAAGTTGGGACAAAAAATCTGCCTAAACTAGGCCAAAATTTCACTAAGTGTTTAAGAAAAAGTACATGACTTCATGGGCCTACAACTTAAAATCTAAGAATTTTTTGGATATGAGTCCTATAATACAAATTTTTAGATTTCATCAAGAACTACAACTTTAATGTTGAAAGTTTTCATTGAATCATCCTGGATCTTGGTGAAAAAATGGCATGAAGTAGTGAAATTATCATTTACAAAAACACTTAGAAAAATTTATGTCTTGAAAAGTTTGACTTTTCAAATTGACTTTTTACTTTCTTGATTTCTTGATGATCAAGCTTTATATTTTTGAATGTATTGATGAATCTTGACTTATGAAACTCAATTTTGATCAAAAAGTCAAAGTTTGACTTTTGGTGTATCATTTGACTTTTCATCAGTTGACCAAATTTCATTTATCAATTGTTTGACCTTGAGAGGTGAATTAAGTTATGCAATTAGGTAAAAATTATTTATTTGACTCCTTGAGATCATGTTTCAAACCAATAAGTCATGTATTAGCTAAAAAGTCAAAAATCAGTCATTTTAATAATAAAAAACCCTAATTTTGACCATTTTTCCCTTTTGATGGTTTGCACACTTTTTTTAAGGAATTGTGATCCAAACATGATCAATTAATTAATATTACTTCAAATTGTTGATATTGGTCAAAAATATTGAAGTTTGACTGTAAGTTGACCTCAATTGACTTTTAAACCAATGTAGTTGATTTTTCAGCCATTTGATCAATTGACTGAGCTAAATTTTGATTCAAGGCTTGAAACTTGACATGAGTATTCTTAGAGGTCTACAATGATCCATTAAATTCACTTGAGGCATTAGAAGTCCATTTTTCCTTGTGAAAATCAAAACCCTAATTTGGGGCATCAGTGTTTAGGAGGTGGTTTGACCTAGTCAATACTTGTGTAAACTTGAGCTATTTGAAGATCTTGTGATAAATGTCTTGAGAAAAGAGAGGGAAAATTTTGGGGTAAAACAATCTCCATAATATGACTCTCAAGAATCTCAATCAAGTCATCCTTCTCTTTCAATTCTGTTGGGTAGGACACCTCCAAAGTCTGGTACTTGTTCTTCCATGCTTCCTTCTCTTGCTACATCCTAACTAACACAAGCTGAAGTTATTCCACATGATCTAAGAGAGGAGGAGTAGTCCTCATAAACATGTCAGCTAAAGGTTCTTCTTGAGAATAAGTAATCTTCAACTGAATTTCCCTTGCTTGTACCCAACGGAGATGAGGCTCAAAGGAAACGACTCCTCTTGGTTCCAAATCTTTTTTATCCTTCATATGAGTATGGCACCAAGCCTTTTAAATCTCTTCCTTAGATGCCTTGTGATGTTCTCCTTATTTGATAAAGAAACCACTCAGATAATATTTCTTGACTTGTCTCTCATTGGATATCGAAGTTGGCGGCGTGCAAGAACAGGATTGTAGTTAATTCGTCCCTTTGTACCAAGAAGAGGTACATTGGGAAAAACACCATAACTATCAATAATCTTCACATCATAATAATCTTGATGATACCAATCAATATCAGCATGAGTGAGAGCCATATTCTTTGGTTCCCAACGTGGTTCCTTCTTGATATCCCCAAAAACAACATACAAAGGTAAGTGAGAAATAAACGACTGATATAACAATGGTGTGCAACAGATGATCATCCCTTCCTGATAGAAATTACAAATATGTTTGGAATAATAAGTATCTCCTAGAAGCGTAGGGACTGGGTTTCCAATCAGAAAGATCCTAATGGCATTAGCATCCATAAATTTGTTGACATTAGGAAACAAAGAACAACCCATAGGCAAGCAAAGCAAAGATAGCCTCAAAAGCAATTGTACTCTTCATATCGGTGAAGTAACGAGCTTTCTACAATAGAAATTGAGTAGGTAAACCTATAATTCCTCCTTTGGTAGTCTTGTTAGCCTCAATCTCAGACTTCCTCAAGTGATTTATGGTTGCAATCTCATAAGACTTCGGTTCTCCTTCTAAGTCAGTGAAAAGAACATAATCAATAATAGGTAAACCAAGTAAGTAAGAATACTCCTCCAATATGGGCATTAGTTGATAATCAGGAAAAGTAAAACATTGGTATAATGGATCATAGAACTGGACCAATATGGAAAGAATAACCTCCTTCATCTTGATCTTCATAAGAGGCATAACGGCTCCATACTTCTTCTAGAAATCTGTAGGACTCTCAATCTCAAGAATCAAACTCCTCAGTTCATCTATCTTAGGATCCTTGAAATTGTACTTCCGAGTCTTTCTCCTTCCAAAATCCATGGTCAAAAGAGTACATGGGATATTTGCAAAAGTCAACCTTAAGTTCCTTGAAAAACTATTTAAAGAATTCTCATGGGTGCTTGAATGCATGATGATGCAACAATCACACACTAGATCACAAACATATGGGTTCATAGGTTTGACGTAACGAGCATGACTTCAAAGGTACTACCCACAAGATAAGGACTAATGGTTTATCACCTATAGAACAAGGTTCTAAGTAAATCCCAGAGTCTACATTCTTCCTTCAGATATTACCAGCATCTCGATTAGCTCGGTAATTAGCAATATTCTCACGAAAAACTCGTCTGAGTGTAGAATCGTGTAACAAATGCTATCGGATTGCTCTATCATAGTCTTCGCACTACATATAAAAGGCCAAGATGGGTTAAGGGTTTCATGGTTTCTCAGCTTTGCTGGCTCCCAGGTCGAAAGTAGCACGTCTTCCCGATTGCTCAGTAAACAAATACTATAGTTATAGGGGCCTCCATTGAGTGGGGGATCTCATGTCTTAATCCTATCTTAATTTTTCCCAAGTCCTGGATTAAGACTCATAAGAGATCACCAAGCACCCGAAAAACAAGAAAAATCCAGACATACATATATACAACAAAAAATATGGAACAAATAAAAGCACATACATAGATAAAAAAAGGTAGGCTCAACCCACTTTAGAGATGTACTCCCCAGTAAAGTCTCCAATTTTTTGTAGCGGTAGAAATGTTGAGACTAAGTCATTGGATTGACTTAACTCGTACAGTTCAAATAAAAATCACCACCGCGCTTTATTGTTTCCAAAAGAAATGGGAAAAGAGCGAATAAACCCCAAAAAAGAGGGGAGAATCTATGTATGGGGATTGGTTATGCAAAGGGAAGGTATTATAACCCTAAACATCTATCGTACTCCGTAGGAACCTATTTGAAAATCTGTGTATTTTGGCTATAAAATATGTGTACAGAAATAGATGGTGGAGATGAGAAAATAAGTATTTTTTACAATTTCGCACTCACCGAGGTTACGAACCCTTTATGCCTACATAACCCCTTCATGAAATAGAGGATCAAGGTACTTGTAGTTCATCTAAGAAAATTTAAAACACATGTGTGTTGGTTAATTTTAAAAGAAGAGACATCTCGTCATATCCGAGTGGAAAACATACTTACTATCCACAATTATAAGAAAGGAGCATTTGCGTCATCTCAAAGTGGAGGATATATCTTGGATTTAAAATCCATCACTCAACACCTAAGTGGAAAATATCTCTCTTCACTACATATCATAGAATTATAGTAGCATGCATCACTACAAAATCAACAAGAGTATAATCTTTTGAGAAAAGTTTTAAAATGCAAAGTCAAAGTGGAAAGAATTGTTTCAGTGAGTTTAATGACTTTCAGTCTTAAGAAAGATGTCAAAGTATGATTAAATTGATTAATGTTTGATTAAGAAAGTATTTTTTAAAATGCATGGACCTAAGTCCAAGTTTATTATGAAAGCGGTTCAAGTTATAAAATAAGAATAGTTTTTAAAAGGAGGGAGAAGATTTTTGAAATTAAAGAAAATAGGAGGAGATGAAGGGAAAATCCTAAGTACACAAAGTAAAATCTAAGGAAAAGAATGGTCTAACCAACAAGAAGCCAACACTTGACATAAGGAAGTCAATGTAGATTTACCATCCTTTGGATTAAAACCAAGCAAGCAAAAATACTAAATCTTTGAGGAATACTAAGTTTTAGATGAATTAAGAACCAAGCAAATTCTTCATGACAAAAATTGGCTAGAGTAACAACTGTATACAGAGGAATTCTCAATCAAAGACAAAGCATGAAAATCAGAATAACCTGCACATAAAAAAATTCAAACCAATGCCTTAGAGTAAACCCCAAATATTTCAAAAGATCTTCACAAAAATATCAACCGAAGATTACAGAGTTCCAAGGTCCCATGGCTTCTAATCCTAAGTCTCAGGAATCCACAACTCCATAATGCTAGGGATAGTAACCAACTATTCCAAGTAACCTCAATCTTTTTTAATGTCAAAGTTGATTATTAAGTATATTTACAAAAAATAAAATAAAGCTCAAGAGAGAATAGATAAAAAGGCAGAAAATAAATGGTCAAGTGAGCAAAAGGCAAATAGTATGAGATGTAAATGCTAAAAAGAAATGACATAAAAATAAAGATATAAATATAAATGCATAAGGTAAAAGCATAATATAAAGTCAGTGGTTAATAGTCAATGATTAGAAGTTAATTATTAATGGTTGAGGGTTGAATGTTTTAGAAGAGTGATCCATGATGATTTGAACATTGATCCTAGGTCAAAGTTGATGAAAACTGATTAGATGATTGATAGAATAAAAGCCTCTACACAATGATCCTCAAGGTTATTGGCCATAGCTCAACATGTAATCACCCTTGGGCTTACAAACATCAGGTTTGAACCGCTAAGAATCAATCAACTAAAATATGGAAAAGGGAGGATTCTAAATGATAAGATCCATGATGGTTTGAGCCTTGAGCATAGGTCAAAGTTAATGAAAACTCTTTAGAGGATTGATAGAACCAAAGCCTCCTAACAATGCGCTTTCAAGGTTATTGGCCATAGCTCTACACTTAACCATACTTGGGCTTACAAACATAAAGTTTGGGTCACAAAGAACCAACCAACAGGAAAAGAAGAATCAGATCAGATGAAAGGGAAAAGGGAAAGTCACAGTATAACCAATGTCTCGGATGAAATTATGGTTTCAAATATCATCAACATCATTCATCAATTTTGGTGGATTTGGTTTTTCGACCTATCAACCTCCCAGATCCGATGAGGTTGAGGAACTTGTCCCAAAGTAATACTCAAGTATCTCCAAATCAGGACCAATCAAAAAATAATAAAATATATTTAGTATAAAAACAAATTTTAAATGTTTAATAAAAAGGAAGTAATTGGCAAAATACACAACATGTATTAAAACACCAAATAAAAATCCTAAAAAAATATCAGAGGTCAAACATGAGCCAACAAGTGTTGACAAAATTTTTTAGAACTTTTTAAAGTCATAAACTATTTTTAAGAAATTAGGAAATAAGTAAAATAAACTAAAAATACTAAAAAAATATCAGAGGTCAAACATGAGTCAATAAGTCAGAAACTATTTTTAAGAAATTAAGAAATAAGTAAAATAAACCAAAAACTACAAAAAAATAGTAAAAATCAGAATTAAAAATACCATTGGATCCTTCCATAAAATTTTAAGAGTTTTAAAAGATCAAAAAGTATTTTTAAACAATTAAAACAAGTCAAATAAAGTGAAAAATCATAAAAAAATTCTAAATAACAAAATAGAATTGTGAAAAAATAAAAATCTGAAAGAGAAAATTCAAAAGTATTTTTGATAATTGTTTCACAATTTTAGAAGTTGAAATGAATTTTTTATGAAATTTTGAAGTTTAAATAATGTAAAATAGGTAAAATAATGTAGACCACTAGATCAATGTCAAAACACGTTAGTAAGCAGATCCAAGGGATCTGACGTGCTGTGCATGATATGGTCCTTGTTGGATAACGCACCAGATTTCAAATAAGAATCAGAAATTATAAAATAAAAACAAAAAATGTAGACCATTGGATCAATGTCAAAAAGCGTTAGTAAGTAGATCCAAGGGCCTGAAGCGTTATGCATGATATGGTCATTAGTGAATAAAGTACTGGAACAATATATTGAAATAAATTTTGAAAAAATAGTGTGGCATCATGTCATTGGTTGAGAGGTGACACGCTGGCCATCTTCAACTTCCAGCCACACGCGAGTTGTAGGTTCTACAAACGGTAAAATTGGAAGCTAAGATTAGTTTCATTCGCTTCGTCTCTTTAAGACGAAGACAACCACGCCTTTGCAAAAAAATTATATAACATTTAGCTCACTCGATTTGGAAAAAAACAGAAGAAAAATATTGAAAAGGGATTTGAAAACAGAAGTACCAAACTTAGTTACAATTGAAAATGAACTATGCTATGACCAACAATGTACTAAGAGTTGCATTGTAGCAATAAATTTGAATAGAATTGATGAAGAATTTAATCTGTAGAAGTTCAACTTCATAGCTCTGAAACTGGACTTTATATACTTTATTTATTGCTTGATTCTTGGTGGTAAGAGTATGGTTACATTCATAGAAGTTCAGTGAAGTTATCTTAATGGAGATTTTGGTGAATGAGTGTGAGAAATGCAGAAAACAAAGATACAAATTCAGAATTCGTATGGGATCTGAACAGGGCTTGTTTGGCTCTCTAAAGCTTTTTCAAATGAGTGGAATGTGTGCCTTATTTATAGCTGAGCATGATAGAAATAAAAAGTGAGATAAATGATCAGGTATGAGGGGAATTCGTGTGCACCTACATCATGAACAAAGTGTGACTCGCAAGTTGTCAAAACTCAACCATTCCTTGTGCTTTAATGTGCTAAACCTTTCAGGAAATTTAGTTAATCATGTCTAAACATCAAACGCGCGAAAAATTTGTGTTTAGAGGCCATACTAATCAAAATCAAATCTGACTTTGGTGAGAAACATCAGTTCAAAGGTACCATCTTTGAATTCATGGTGCACACAATTCGGGAGGCTTTATGGGACGATTCTTGAAGATTTTGAAAGATTACATCACCATTTTCACAATGTTCCAAGAAAGACTCCATTTGAATATCTAAGCTCAAAGTTATGATCAATTGAAATCAAGAAAAACACATGGATCTTTGTACTTACAAATATTTCTAAGTGTTTATCTTTAAAATGACCTATAATGTTCTTCAAAGTTGCATGACCTTCCACTCAAAATTTGATCTTGATCCTTGAAGATGAAATGAAGTAGACTCTTCAAAATAAATTGTGAGATTGAGGTCACTAAAAAATCATCAAAGTTGAAAGAGTTATGGTCTTTGGAAGATGATGAACAAATTTGGGGAAATTAACAAATAACCTATAATCTTTTTAATTCTTAAACAAACTCCCAAGCATTTTCAAGCCTAGCACCTTGAAACAAAGTTGTAGTAGACATCCCAAGATTATTGTAGAAAAAGAATAAGCTCAAGGAGATAAAAATTGACCAAATTATGATCATTTGAAGTTAAAACCTAAGATTCAAAGGCTTTTCATTGAGACTTGTAATCTTCTTCAAACTTAAATGGTCCTCCATGCCAAATTAGCCTTTGATCCTTGGAGAGAAGATATTAAAGACTCTTTTAAGAGAATCATGGCTTTGGAATCACTTAAAAATCACAAAATTTGATCAAGATATGGTCTTTCGAAGTCAACCCATCCCTGTTTAGAAGGCACAAAATGACATGGCATCCCATTCAACTCTTGAGATATTGTTCACATAAATGGGTCTTGACATGTAAAAATAAGTTATTGTAGGTCATGATAAGAATCCATAGCAAAAAGAACCAACTAAAAATGTTAAAAATTGAGAGACTTAAGCACTTGTAATCACTGAATCAAGTGCTTGTTCAATTGTGTTGTACCCCAAAATTTGCCCTCCCCTAATTCTTCAAGAAATTGCCAAGTCATGCTTCAAAATTCCCCAAGGGTTGCACAGTTCAAGAGCCTCCTGAACAGTCAAAATTAGGGTTTTGGTTCTGGTCAAGAAAATGAAGTTTCCAAGGGTCCAATCAAGTCCCACATGCCTATAAATATGGTCAAGCATCCTCATACCAAGTTTCAAGACTTTCAGCACAAAATTGCACAGTCAAAACCCTAATTGCACTACAGTCAACTGTAGGGGCAAAATGGTCATTTGACAATCAAAAGTTCAAATTTTTGGTCAACATCTCATTTTGAAGCCAAAAACATCATTTTATCAATGCTTGATCATGATTCTCAAAGTTTGGCTCAAAAATCATCAAGATGCAAAAGTTTCCTTATTTGGACAGCTGAAAAAGTCAACTGTAAATTGACCAGGGCATAACTTTCACATGGATTATCAGAAAAATTCCATCCAAAGCTCATTTTGAATAGAAAGACATTTCCTACAACTCCTCTTCATACTTCAAGTCCAAGAAATGCTCTCACAAAAAGTTATCAATTTCAATATTATAGGTCATTTTCAAAAGTCAACAAAAAGGGACTTTAAGTCAAAGGCCATAACTTGAGATTGGTAAATCAAAATGACATGGGACAAAATGAATTGGTTATAGGACTCAAAGACATTTCCAAAATGTCCAAGAACATGAGCAAAGCTTAAAAATTGAGCAAGTTATGCCTTGTGGAAGTTGGGAAATTTTTGGATATTTTGAAAAGTCAACATTGATTCAAATGACCTAAAATTGCTAATGGGCCTCTTTTTCTTCCACAATTCATCATCCAAGGCATGTGCACGACCACTTGTCCCAAAGGGAAGTTTTTCTTCATTTTTTATTTATTTATTTGGATTTTTATTATTAATAATTCATTTAAATTAATTAAAATGCATGAAAAACATTAAACCTAATGTTTCAAATCTTTTATGCATATAATATCTCCAAGATTGTGTGTAAGTCAGATTAGGAAAGAATTGAAGCTAATTGGACATGATTTGGTAGCAAAAGCATGTGAAAAAGATTTGAAAATCATGGTTTAAAAATCAAATATCATATTCATCAATTCATGGATTTTGGACCAATTTTATTTGACCTAATCATTCATACACATATAAGGATGCAAACCCTCATGCCTTTAGACGAGAAGATGCGCTACAGACCAAGCACTAAACCTGAGTTTTTGGTTGAAAAATTGAAAACTGAAAATAGGGATAGAGGACGATTCAAGCAAAGAGACTTGTGCCATCACCTTCCTGAAGCTTCAAGGAAGGATTTCCAATCAAAATCATTCATCCTAACATCAAGAATTGGTAAAACGAACGTGCCCTCTACAGAAGATTTCTTGCATTCGTACATCATGAATCATGCGTTTTTGGCACTTTTTAATGTTTGATTCATATTCATTGTTTGATTCTAATGCTAACCATGTAAATTAATTGTGTTTTTGAGCGTTGTACACGATTCCACCATTGTCATCTTTTAGGGTTTTTCAAGCTGTGAATTGGGGTTTTCCACTTAAGGAAAAATCAGCACTCAAGACCCAGACCATCGAAATCAGGACCTTCATACAAACTCAGTGATGGGGTCGTGCTCAATTTATGAGCCACCCTGAGCTAATCGCTATTTTTCAGAAACTGGCCTATAGGAACGTTTACAAAACCGTTGCCAATGTTTTGTGTTTCAGAAAAAAAATAAAGCAACGAAGAAGATGACCCCTGTGGCGCTCAATGATTGGCCTATTTGAATTTCGCGCTAATTCTCCACTAACGCGTTATTTTTTTTTTATAAATTTTGTTTGTTATTTAATCTACAAAGAAACAAAGTAGCTCCACTGGCAGGCATAAGCGTTGGTAACGTTCAGGACCTGGGTTCAATCCCAGGTCCCCACCCCTTTCCTATTATTTTTTCTTCAATTATCATCCTATGCAATTTCAGCATCAAGGACCACCATGCGTCCACAATTTCTGGCGTGCCACTTGGCCAATAATGCCAATCCAAGGGATCAGATCTGATGGACACCATAGGCACTAGTCAACGAAGCTACACGCTAATCAGAAAGTCTACCAGGCCTGAAGATCATTGGGCCCAGATTGCTAAAGTTTCACCTCCAAATTAGGGGCAGAACCCCCTAGGTTTGCTTTATTTTTTTTCCTTATTTTGATATTATTTTTAATTATTGTCTTTATTTTAATTAGTTTTTTTTAATTTAATTATTTTCATAAAAAAACATAAAAACATAAAAAATCAGAGAAGATAAAAAATAATAAATATTTTTTTAACTAGTATTTTTTGTAAATAAATTCATTAATTCACTTAGTTTTAAATTTAGGTTTCAATCTTAACATTTTTCACTAAAACTCAAAACTTATAGAATTAGGGTTTAATTAATTTTTATCTTTTTTTTCTTTTATTCCACAGTAATTAATTATTAAAATATTTTTTATTTTTATTTTTATAAATTAAGAATTGCATGTAAATAATTAGGTTAATATTAGGTTAAAATTTAATCTTTTCTTAATAAACTAAAAAACAACTAGAATTAGGGTTAGCATTTTATTTTAATTAATTCTTTTTTCATTAAAATCATAAAAATACAAAAATACCAAAAAGACAATTTCTTTTCCTTTTAACTTTAATTAATTTAATCATTTAATTTAATTCCATTAAAAAGGGTCCAACGCCCTCGTTTTTAATTCTTATTTAATTCGCATATTTATTTTATTTCTTATAATTTTGATGTATCTCTCCCAAGGCCATGTAACGTTTTAATTTCTCGCACTTTACTTTTCTTTACTTTCTTTATTTTCTGTCAAATCGGGTTCTGGAAATTTTGGCGATGTGGACCCGCGCCTTTTGTAATAGCTTTAGAATTTTACTTTTCTCGCACTTTTAACTGTTAATCAAGGCATGAAAGAATGAATGTTAAAATAAAAACAAAGCGTAGATCACCCATGACATGACAAAAGACAAAATATCTGAAAACGATACACAAATCACACACCACCCCTAGGGTACGCCTCACTGTTGCCTTGCCTCTCGAAAGGTGATCGTCGAGTAGAGGATGTCTTAGTAAGTCCTCATGATCCGGGAACCTGGCATGAGGGTAGCTTCTAAGGTGTCTTCCCATTGCTCTGGTGATCACCATGTCCCGAACCTCGAATTGACCCGAACACCTCCAATGGTGGTGCTACCTACCCCTCAATGGTGGGATGGCACTACTTTAAGGACATCTACACAGACGAATTCCTTAGGGTAGGTAGACAACTCTAGATACTTGCTCTAAATTTCAAAACAAATCAAAAATACTTTTCACACCAACACATTTTCAAAAAGCTTTCGAAAGCATTTTTTCAAACACTCTTGAGGACCGATACAAGAGTCGAACTGGAATTTTTCAAAGAAACTTTTTTAAAACCCACAGTTGAAAAGCAAACAAACCATTTTTGAAAACAAAAATGAGCAAGTATCTAAGAGCCCATGGATAACCATGGATAGAAAGGGTGCTAACACCTTCCCTTTCTATAATCTACCTCCCGAACCGAGAGCAATCTCTTTAAGGAATTTTTCTGTGCTTTTGTCCTTTCCATTTGGAGAAAATAAAAGACGGTGGCGACTCTTGCTTCCGCGACATTTCGCGAACCAGCGTTAAACAGTCAGTTCCAGATCCACCGATCACAGAACTGGCGACTCTGCTGGGGATTTAAACTTAAAGTGAGGTGTATCTTAGGGTTAGTTCATAACTGTGTTTTCAATTGTATTGACTTGTCTGCTTTAAATTTGTGGGTTGCATGGGAGTTACATAGATCCTAACCCGGATCTGGGGATACCCTGTTTAGGTAGCATAAGCTGTGAGGGACCTGTCCGGCGTAGACCGACACGGGTGAAACAGTGGCTACGTTGGTGTGGCACCTTGGTCTGTACCGATATCCCTTGTGTTGCAATGAGGAGAATATGGGTCTTCTGAGGAGTCGTTAAGCGCTAACAACCTTAGAACCTTAAATGACACAACTTGGCCATTAGAACAGTAGCAGTACGCTACGCCCATTGAGGCTAAACTCTCGTGATGGTTCTGGCCGCAAGAAAAGATTGCGATGCTGGAGTTATGACCGATTGAGGGTAGTCAATGATATTGGGATCCTCTAAGAACCCGGTTACTTTTGATTAGGACAGGTATGAACCAACAAACTGAAAGAGGGTAGTACCTAGACCTCATGCTGGCCTAAACTTTAGGGGCTTGCCTTGTGTGACTTGTGTGCCTTACCATGTTTGCCTTTGTATCTGTTTGTGGTGTGCTTTATCATAACATCATAACATCATGAGCATTGCATGCATCTTGCATAAGGACTGACCATTTCAAAGACAAGAGGGTTTCACCTTTGCTCTGTTTTGTAGGATATTATGATGCCTGTGCGAAGGAATACTATCCGGTTCAACTTTGTTCGTTCACCTGAGTTGCTTGAAGAGTTGGTTAGCAGAATTCCAAATACCACTTCTTTCATTCAGAGGCATGGTTCTCTTCTCAGTTTAGTCACTGCAAAATGGGATCAACAGTTGATGAGTGTTCTGACCCAGTTCTATGACCCTCTGTACCAGTGCTTCACCTTTCAAGACTTCCAGCTGGTCCCTACCCTGGAAGAGTTCTTTGATTTGCTTGGTATCCCTATCTTGGATCAGACTCCCTTCACTGGTTGGGAAAAGACCCTCAGGCTTGAGGATGTTGCTGCAGCTCTTCCCTTGACACATCAAGAGGTAATGGACAACTGGGTAACTAGAAGCGGAGTTAAGGGTTTCTTGGCCAAGTTTCTGATTGGTAAAGCTAACAGTTTCTGGAATGACCTGGACTTTAGGGCATATGAAGACATCTTGGCTCTCCTAATCTATGGGTTAGTCTTGTTTCCTAATCCTGACAACTTCATCAATGTCACTGCCATAAGGATCTTTATGTCTCAGAATCCTGTGCCCACTCTCTTGGGTGACATCTTGCAACAACTTCATGCTCGTACTACCCGAAGACGAGGAACCTTGTGGTGTTGTATCCCTTTGTTGGTGAGGTGGTTTATTTCTCACCTCCCTAAGTTTGTACTGAAGAACCAAGAAGGAAGAGGTTGGGCTCACAGGTTAATGTCTCTCACCGATAAAGACATCATTTGGACTTGCAGAGGTTTGGATGAGATAGCTGTCATTGATCGATGCGGGGAATACCCTAATGTCCCTCTGATTGGTACCCAAGGAGGGATCTCTTACAATCCATGTCTAGCACTCCGTCAGTTTGGAAGAGCAAGAAGAGCAGGGCCTCATGAGATGTTGGTACCTCACATCAGTTTTGAGTTTCAGGTGGATAGTGACGAGCTGCGTCGTAGGTACATCAAGGCTTGGTACAAAGTTCATAAAGCTGACCCACAAGAGTTGGGGCCAAAGACTTCTTTACCTATGGAAGCCTACTACAAATGGGTTCGCATCTGTGCTCAGAAGTTAGGTATGCCGTATGAAGCCGTTAGACCCGTCATTCTTGAGTGTCCTGACAAAGATGGTGTTCCTCCAACTGTCCTTCCTCCTCAGATACCTACTGATTATGAGACATTAAAGAGATCTTGGTCGCAACTGCAAGAAGAACGGGATTCTTACCGGGAAAAGTTCAACGAGCAGGAATTAAAGATCCAAAAGCTGACAAAGCAGTTGGAGAATGAGCGAGCTCTGAATGCCTACATCCGTACTGAGAAGAGGAGACCATGGGATCAATAAGGAGCTTCGGATGTTCTTTTACAGTTTTATTTCCCTTTTCAGTATTTCCTCTCATGTAACGCCTAAGGGCAACCTGTTGAATAATTTCAGTTTCAAAGTTGAATCTAATGAAGTGTGTTCCTTTTTGTTTACAAAGTTGATTCCCGATTGTCTTTGAAAACATAAATCATATGCATTCCATTCATCATGTGCTTAGCAGGTTTTCCTCTTTGCAGGTTGCTTACCATTCTTCGCTGTTTATTTCAGCATCATGAATCCTGACTCATCATCAACTGAGATGTCCATCAAAGCTCTTCAGGCACAGAATGTGCAATTTCAGGAATTAATCATGGGTTTGGCTCAAGGCCAAGAAGGGCTGAAGGCTCTGCTCCTGAAGAAGGAAAAGAAGAAGAAGAGAAGGACTGTTCTGTTCAGCTCGGGCCGAAGGTTTGGCAATACTCTGCAGAATGAAGAGGCTGGTTCTTCCATTGGCAAGAGTACTCCTCAAGCAGAAAAAGGTCCTAGTCCGGTAGTCTCCAACAACGAGACTGATTTTGATGAAGAGCAATATCCTCCGGCAGAAGACCGTTACAAGCAGTTGGAAGATAGGTTGAATGCTATGGAGATACAACAGGTACCTGGGCTGGATTTTGGAGATTTGGGTTTGTCTACTGGTGTGATCATTCCTCGGAAATTCAAAGCACCATCCTTCACTAAGTACGACGGGGCGTCTTGTCCCAAGCTACATCTCAGGTCCTATGTTCGGAAGATTCAACCGTACTCAGCGGATAAGAATTTGTGGATCCACTTCTTCCAGGAGAGTCTTTCAGAGACTCATCTCGAATGGTTCTATCAGCTGGATGGGACCAAGGTTCGTAACTGGGAGGAGTTGGCTACTGCTTTCTATAAGCAGTATCAATATAATGCCGACCTTGCCCCTACCCGTACCCAACTCCAGGGTATGTCGTTAGGTTCAAGTGAAGGTTTTAAAGAGTACGCTCAGAAGTGGAGGGATCTGGCTGGCAGGGTGCAGCCTCTGTTGACTGATCGGGAGTTGGTAGACATGTTCTTGGGGACCCTATCTGGGCCATTTTTCAACCATCTTATCGGGAATTCGTCTGCAGGGTTCACTGATCTGATCCTGACTGGAGAGAGAATTGAGGCTGGGTTGAAGTCTGGTAAGATTCCAAAGGGTGCATCTACAGGTTCAGAGAAGAAACCCTTCAAAAAAGAGGCCAGTGTGGTGTATGGGCCTAGAAGGCAAGACAAACCAGAGCGCCGCTAATCTGTCAACGCATTGGTGATTGCGAAGCCTGCCGCCGCTCCTCGGCAAGCTAACCAACCAAGGGCTGAGAGACCCAGAAGGGAGTTCACCCGTTTGAGTATGACCTTGTCACAAATCTTGCCACAGCTGCTCTCAACCAACTTAGTGACCGTCAGAGAGGCTCCGAAGTTTGCAAATACTACATCTCCTAAATACAACCCAAATGCTCGCTGTGCTTACCATTCTGATAGCCCGGGGCATGCCACTGATGACTGTTGGGCATTAAGGAATAAGGTGCAAGACCTTATCGACGCGAAAGAGATACAGTTTGAAGCGCCTGAGAGGCCGAATGTGGTGACTGCTCCTATGCCTCAGCATGGGGTAAATGCTGTCGATGAAGATGTTTACGCTGTTTCTGTGGATGATCTAGCTACTCCTTTGAAGACCGTCAAGAGGAACCTACTGCTGGCCGGTTTATTTCCGGGTTGTAGTGAGGGTTTCCTGTTCTGCGCTGTTTCCCTATCCGATTGTCCCTTGCTGAAGTTAGGCATCCAAAGCCTAATGGATAGCAAGGAGATTCTGTTTAAGAAGTCTGCTGTTCAGTTGGTTCCGGTAGAAGAAGTTTCTGTGGTTACCATCTTCAATAATCCAATCAAGGCTCTCCCGAAGAAGCATGTTCAAATCATGACTGTTGCACCTGTGGTTATCACTGTCCCGGGGCCTCTTCCCTATGTATCTGATAAAGCTGTCCCCTGGCACTATGGGGCAGATGTGTATGTGAATGGAATTAAACAAGAATTCAACACTGGCGCCAGTATCTGTGATATCACTGGCCCAGCCAAGGTTACCCGCAGTGGCAGGCTCTTCTCGCCTGACATTGCACCACCCGCTACTCGAAGACCCCTCCTTATAACACCTACAAGTGTACCTGTTCCTGTTGCTGATCAAGTTGTTTCCCCTGCTGCCGAGTCGTCTAGTGCTCGGGGCAAAGGGGTTGAAGTTGAGCCTTCCCGGATGGAGGCACCGATACCTATAAATGCTGAGGCCTCCCAACAAGAGATGGAGGAAATTTTGAAAATTATAAAGAAGAGTGACTTCAATGTTGTGGAACAGCTGGGGCATACGCCCTCCAAGATCTCCATGCTCTCCTTATTGCTATGCTCCGAGGCCCATGCTAAGGCCTTGATCTCATTTCTCAAGACGGCCCATGTGCCACAGGAGACATCTGCAGTCCAGTTCACTGATTGCGTAGCAAATCTGATAGCATACAATGGCTTGGGTTTCTCAGATGCTGACCTGGCTGCGAAGGGAAAAGACCATAATGATGCTCTGCATGTCTCCATCGAATGCAGGGGCACTACTCTGGCACATGTATTGGTGGATACTGGTTCTTCCTTTAATGTTCTACCAAAGAAGGCTTTAGACCGTTTAGATTGTGAAGGCCTGGAACTAAAACCCAGCAATATCATCGTCAGGGCCTTTGACGGTTCAAAAAGGATGGTTCATGGAGAGGTTGATATTCCTATTCGCGTGGGCTCTCAGGTGTTTGACTCTACTTTTTATGTGATGGATATCCGTCCATCGTACTCTTGTCTACTGGGTCGACCTTGGATCCATAAAGCTGGGGTAGTGACCTCTACCTTGCACCAGAAGCTGAAGTACCCTGTCAGAGGGAAGATCGTCACTGTGCAAGGAGAGGAGGAGTATATGGTAAGCCACTTGAATTCCTTCAGGTACATTGAGATGGACGGGGAGTTTATTGAGACCCCTTTTCAGCATTTCGAAGAGGTGCTTCCAATTTCAGCAGCAGCAGAAACAGCGGTAGAAGAGAATGTTCCTTTGAAGATGGCGTCCCTGAAGGATGCCCGGGCTGTGGTTCAAAAAGGTGAATGTGCTAACTGGGGCAGGCTTCCCGACTTTACACAGAAAACTGACAAATTTGGGCTGGGTTTTACTGCAGAGGGTCAGAAAGCTATGCGGAAGGCGAAGACTAGAAGACCTCCTGTGCTCATTACAAATCCAGGAGTGAATGTTGTTGGGGAAGACAATGAAGTGGATGAAGCAGAATTCAATAGCTGGATCTACCCGACAACCGAAGGCGGATTGACCAATTGGATTGCCAAGGACCATACTCCTGTTACCTTTGTTACGCAGTAATAAATTTCTTTGTTTCGTTATTTGTAATAAACAATAAATAAACTCTATGGCCCGGTGTCTTACCCGAGGCACCGTGGTTTCATTTATGAGGGCATATAAATTGTCATTTCATATATCATAAATGAAAGTCTTGGACGTTTGCTCGCATTTCAAATCTTATGCTCCTTTTCTGTCTTTCCTTCCTTTACATATTTTTCAAAACAGCTATATTTACACACACTCACTCATACAGGTTCCAATCCACTCTGGATCTCACTGATAACGACTCTGCTACTTCCAGTTATGACTTCGAAAATCCGATCAACTTAGCCGAAGACGAAGGTGAAGATGATTGCGAAGTGCCTGGCGAGCTTGCAAGACTGCTACTTCAGGAAGAGAGGGCAATTCAACCCCATGAAG
This sequence comes from Vicia faba, assembly GCA_948472305.1. NCBI lineage: Eukaryota > Viridiplantae > Streptophyta > Magnoliopsida > Fabales > Fabaceae > Vicia > Vicia faba. The sequence continues at coordinate 126,063 of CATIWC010001949.1, forward strand.
AGCCAGTGGAAACAATAAACCTGGGTACTGAAGCAGACAGGAAAGAGGTAAAGATAGGTGCCAACCTAGAGCTCAGCGTGAAGCAACGATTGACTCAGATGCTGCATGATTATATGGAGATCTTTGCCTGGTCCTACAAAGACATGCCCGGGTTGGATACCGATATTGTGGTACATCACTTGCCTACTAAGGAAGACTTCCCTCCGGTTAAGCAAAAGGTCTGCCGTATGCGTCCAGAGATGTCTGAGAAGATCAAAGCCGAGGTTATGAAACAGTTTGATGCTGGGTTCCTTGCAGTGACGTCTTACCCCCAATGGGTTGCTAATGTGGTGCCGGTACCTAAGAAGGACGGTAAGGTTAGAATGTGTGTCGACTACAGGGATCTGAACAGGGCCAGCCCCAAAGATGACTTCCCTCTACTTCACATTGATGTCCTTGTTGATAATACAGCTCAGCATAAGGTGTTCTCTTTCATGGATGGTTTTTCAGGTTACAATCAGATCAAGATGGCACCTGAAGACATGGAAAAGACTACATTTGTTACTCAGTGGGGCACCTTCTGTTACAAGGTCATGCCATTCGGGTTGAAGAACGCTGGGGCAACCTACCAACGTGCCATGGTTGCTTTATTTCATGACATGATCCATCATGAGATAGAAGTGTATGTTGACGACATGATCGCAAGGTCCCAGACTGAGGAAGAGCACCTAGATCATCTGCAGAAGTTGTTTGACCGGTTGAAACTGTACAAGCTGAGATTGAACCCGAACAAGTGCACCTTCGGGGTAAGATCTGGGAAGTTGCTAGGCTTCGTTGTAAGTGATAAGGGTATTCAAGTGGACCCTGCTAAGGTTAAAGCTATTCAAGAGATGCCAGTTCCTAGGACAGAGAAGGAGGTCAGAGGCTTTTTAGGACGCCTGAATTACATTGCTCGCTTCATCTCACACCTAACTGCTACCTGTGAGCCAATCTTCAAGCTGCTGAAGAAAGATCAGGTAGTACGTTGGAACGATGAATGTCAGGCTGCTTTTGACAGAATCAAAGAGTATCTCCAAGAACCACCCATCCTTATGCCACCGGTTGAAGGGAGACCTCTGATATTATACCTGACAGTACTTGACAACTCAATGGGGTGTGTGCTGGGGCAGCGTGACGATTCTGGCCGAAAAGAGCATGCCATTTATTACCTTAGCAAAAAGTTTACCGACTGTGAGACCCGATACTCACTGCTTGAGAAAACTTGCTGCGCTTTGGTATGGGCTGCTCGCCGGCTGAGACAGTATATGCTGACTCATACCACCTCGTTGATCTCAAAGATGGATCCTATAAAGTACATATTCGAAAAGCCTGCTCTGTCTGGGAGAATTGCAAGATGGCAAATGATCTTGACGGAATACGACATTCAATACACGACCCAGAAAGCCATCAAGGGAAGTGTATTGGCAAACCACTTGGCACATCAGGCCGTAGACGACTATCAGTCAATGAACTTCGAGTTTCCGGATGAAAGCATCATGATTGTGACTGATTGTGAAGTACCTGGACCGGATGAAGGACCTGAGGAAGGATCCCGATGGTCTATGCACTTTGGCGGAGCCTCCAATGCTTTGGGTAACGGTATCGGCGCTGTAATCATATCTCCTCAAGGCACTCATACTCCACTTACTGCCCGACTATGTTTCAACTGTACCAACAACATGGCAGAGTATGAGGCGTGCACCATGGGTCTTCAAGCTGCGATCGATCTAAGGATTAAGTTTCTGAGTGTCTTCGGAGATTCCGCTCTTGTGATCAATCAGATCAAAGGAGAGTGGGATACGAAACATCCGAATCTTATTCCTTACAGAGAATGTGTGTTGACCTTGATCCCCCATTTCACGAAGATAACATTTGAACACTTTCCAAGAGAAGAGAATCAGCTGGCAGACGCGTTAGCTACAATGTCTTCTATGTTCAAGGTCAAATGGGACAATGAGGCTCCCCGGATCATCATCTGGAAACTGGACGAACCGGCATACTGTTGTGATCTCGAGATTGAATTGGTGACGGAGAAGCCTTGGTACCATGAGGTGAAGAGATAGTTGGAAGCTCAGGAATACCCTGAAGGTGCATCAGTCAATGATAAGAAGTTCCTGAGAAGGTTCGCGGCAAAATTCTTCCTTAGCAACGGCATCTTGTACAAGCGAAACCATGATTCAACCCTACTGCATTGTGTGGATAAAACTGAAGTAGAAAGGATCATGGAAGAGCTACATGAAGGGACCTTTGGTACACATTCCAGTGGACATACAATGGCAAAAAAGATCCTTCGGGCAGGGTATTACTGGTCCACAATGGAAGCTGACTGCTACCAATATTCCAGGACATGCCATAAGTGCCAGATTTATGCAGACAAGGTGCATGTTCCTCCAGTTCCCCTGAATGTTCTGACTGCGCCTTGGCTGTTTGCAATGTGGGGCATAGACATGATTGGTGAGATTAAACCTACGGCATCCAATGGGCATCGCTTCATCCTAGTGGCAATTGATTATTTTACAAAGTGGGTTGAAGCAGCGTCCTATGCTACGGTAACCAAGACTGTTGTGGCACGGTTCATTCGGCATAATCTGATCTGTCGATACGGCGTCCCTGAGAGAATTATTACAGATAACGGTACCAATCTGAATAACAAGATGATCACTGAGCTCTGCGAGCAGTTCAAAATACAGCACCACAATTCTTCTCCTTACAGACCGAAGATGAATGGGGCTGTAGAAGCGGCAAATAAAAATATCAAGAAAATCGTGCAGAAAATGACAGTGACTTATAAGGATTGGCACGAGATGTTACCGTCCGCTCTACATGGGTACCGTACCTCATCCAGGACGTCAACCAGGGCAACTCCCTTCTCTTTGGTTTATGGTATGGAGGCAGTCTTACCGATCGAAGTGCAAATACCCTCTCTCCGGATAATGAAGGATGCAAATCTGAGTGAGAATGATTGGATCCAGACACGGCTTGATCAACTTAACCTTATTGATGAAAAGAGACTTTCTGCTATCTGTCATGGTCAGACGTATCAGAAACGGATGATCAGGGCATTTAACAAAAAGGTCAGACCACAGGAATATCAAGTTGGGGATCTGGTAATCAAGCGAATCATCCTTCCTCAGAGTGATCCAAGGGGCAAATGGACCCCTACGTACGAAGGGCCATTCGTGGTTAAACATGTGTTCTCAGGAGGAGCCATGATTCTAACCAATATGGATGGTGACGACCTTCCTCACCCCGCCAATGCAGACATAGTAAAAAGATACTACGCATAAAAAAGACCCGCTAGGCTGACATGCCTAGGCAAAAATTAGGGCTTCCCGGCGAACCAAAAGGGTTCGGGCAAAATGAAGGGATGAAATGAAAAAAATTTGTACACCCAGCAAGTCGAAAACCTGAAAAGGCGGCTTTGGCAAAAATGGGTATCCCGGTGGACTGAAAACCCGAAAGGGCGGTCCAGGCAAAAGTTAGGGATAAAAGCGTAATACTATGTCTCATTGATCACTTTGCATCCAGAATCCGGTATCTGCATCAAGTTCAGACGGCATCGATCAGTCAGTTTCACCTTCAACCAAGGTCATCAAGTGATGAGACGCTCAGAGATATAAAGGCAATAGCAGAGTTGAAACCCAGTGGGATCATTCATTTCACACAGCTGTTTTATTTTCCTTTGTACAAAATTTGTATAAACTCTTTTGTTTGGCGGCGTTCTCTTACTAGGACGTCAGCCTCTTGGACACAAAACGCCTATTTTCAGGCCATTCAAAAATCAATACAAATATATTTTTCAGTTAAAAGTGCCAATTGTTTTTCCTTTTCTGTTTTGTTTTGCGAAGAACGTCCAAGGTTCAATTTGTGATATATGCGTTGACAATAATTTGCTAACTCATAAATATTTGCATACGAAACAAAGAATTAACTACAGGTAACATTAGAAACAGGGGCAATAAAAGAGTTGTCTAAGCAATCTAATTGTTCTGTCCTCCAAGGTACCAAGGTAGGTTCAGCTAAAAAACATAACCAATACACCTTAATTCCCCAGAGAGTACGTCAGCAAGTCAGTGCACTCTCCCCGAGCGAAGTTATCAAATCTTAAGGAAGTTGGGTATCCTCCATCAGATATCAACATTCCCCAGCAGCATATATCCTTAACAAGCATCCCCGGCAGTCTTGGTCTAAAGATTGTTCCCCGGCGGTACATCAAATATTCAAAGGAGTCACTTCCCTCGCAGTTCAAAACTTCCCCAGGAGAGTCCAATCCAGTCCCCCAGGAAAGTTGGAATCCATTTCTCCCAAGCAGTAAGCTTATCCCCAGTAGATTCTGGAAGCTTATCCTCGCAGAGCACGAACGCGTCTCCCGGCTTTATTTAAAGAGTTATTTCCTTAACAGGATATAACTGGGTTATCCTCATCCAAAAGCCACGGAAAGAGCGTCCTCGACGAAGTCCTCTTAGCCCCAGCGAAGTCTATTAACACTTCCAACACAGCAAAGATATCCCCAGCAAGTTATTATCAACAACTCAGCAAAGTATCTCTCTCCCCACAGAGTATTGCTTCCCAACAAGATGGCTAGAGTACTTTGCTCCCCGCAGAGTAATCCATTCGCCAAGTTTATTCCCCAGCGGAGTTATATTCTCCTACCGGTATTCTTGCAACTATCATCCCCGGCGGAAGCAAAATCTATTCTTCAACATCAGCCCAGAGGTGACTTCCCGGCACCCGTCAAGGATTTACTTTCCTAGACGAAAAAATACATTCATAAACATCTTCATACATTATAGCATGCATATACGCATCATGAACATACAATCTCACGTATTCAGAGAGTATCTCGCATGTCATACCACATGACATCGCATACAACTAACGCTTGTCTTTTCAGGACAAAAGTACAAAAATGATTACCATCAATGGTCGCAACTAAAGATCTGATACCTGAATCTTGCCAGGGTGTATCTGTTGATGACCAATTACCAGATCTGATTCCTGTATCTTGCCAGGGTGTGTCTGAAGAGTTCGAGGATCCGATACCTGAATCTTGCCAGGGTGTATCCGTTGAAGACTAACATTACCAGATCCGATTCCTGTATCTTGCCAGGGTGTGTCTGAAGAGTTCAAGGATCCGATACCTGAATCTTGCCAGGGTGTATCCGTTGAAGACTAACATTGCCAGATCTGATTCCTGTATCTTGCCAGGGTGTGTTTGAAGAGTTCAAGGATCCGATACCTGAATCTTGCCAGGGTGTATCCGTTGAAGACTAACATTACCAGATCCGATTCCTGTATCTTGCCAGGGTGTGTCTGAAGAGTTCAAGGATCCAATACCTGAATCTTGCCAGGGTGTATCCGTTGAAGACTAACATTACCAGATCCGATTCCTGTATCTTGCCAGGGTGTGTCTGAAGAGTTCGAGGATCCGATACCTGAATCTTGCCAGGGTGTATCCGTTGAAGACTAACATTACCAGATCCGATTCCTGTATCTTGCCAGGGTGTGTCTGAAGAGTTCGAGGATCCGATACCTGAATCTTGCCAGGGTGTATCCGTTGAAGACTAGCATTACCAGATCTGATTCCTGTATCTTGCCAGGGTGTGTCTGAAGAGTTCGAGGATCCGATACCTGAATCTTGCCAGGGTGTATCCGTTGAAGACTAACATTACCAGATCCGATTCCTGTATCTTGCCAGGGTGTGTCTGAAGAGTTCAAGGATCCGATACCTGAATCTTGCCAGGGTGTATCCGTTAAAGACTAACATTACCATATCCGATTCCTGTATCTTGCCAGGGTGTGTCTGAAGAGTTCAAGGATCCGATACCTGAATCTTGCCAGGGTGTATCCGTTGAAGACTAACATTACCAGATCCGATTCCTATATCTTGCCAGGGTGTGTCTGAAGAGTTCAAGGATCCAATACCTGAATCTTACCAGGGTGTATCCGTTGAAGACTAACATTACCAGATCCGATTCCTGTATCTTGCCAGGGTGTGTCTGAAGAGTTCGAGGATCCGATACCTGAATCTTGCCAGGGTGTATCCGTTGAAGACTAACATTACCAGATCCGATTCCTGTATCTTGCCAGGGTGTGTCTGAAGAGTTCGAGGATCCGATACCTGAATCTTGCCAGGGTGTATCCGTTGAAGACTAGCATTACCAGATCCGATTCCTGTATCTTTCCAGGGTGTGTCTGAAGAGTTCGAGGATCCGATGCCTGAATCTTGCCAGGGTGTATCTGTTGAAGACTAGCATTACCAGATCTGATTCCTGTATCTTGCCAGGGTGTGTCTGAAGAGTTCGAGGATCCGATGCCTGAATCTTGCCAGGGTGTATCCGTTGAAGACTAGCATTACCAGATCCGATTCCTGTATCTTGCCAGGGTGTGTCTGAAGAGTTCGAGGATCCGATACCTGAATCTTGCCAGGGTGTATCCGTTGAAGACTAGCATTACCAGATCCGATTCCTGTATCTTGCCAGGGTGTGTCTGAAGAGTTCGAGGATTCGATACCTGAATCTTGCCAGGGTGTATCCGTTGAAGACTAACATTACCAGACTCGATTCCTGTATCTCGCTAGGGCACGTCTGAAGAGTTCGAAGATCCGATTCCTGTAACCAGTCAGGACATATCTACATAAAGCATCTGAAGACCAGCTCCTGCAACATGTTAGGTACTCATTTTTTCTTTTGCAGGTACGCAAGTTCTCGCTAAGGAATCTCTTACGCGATCAACATCCAGATGGCATCTATAAGCCCATCATCCTATTCATCAACCTCTAAATGGCATCCATAAGCCCATTCCATCATCACACTGCTACTATGTGAGCGCAAATTTCTGGGCACTCTAATGTTCAATCATCTTCCACCTTCGGATTATGAAAGGCACGTCAGCCAATCTGCATCCTCAGGTCTAAGAAGATTGAACAGGGGCAACTGTTGTACCCCAAAATTTGCCCTCCCATAATTCTTCAAGAAATTGCCAAGTCATGCTTCAAAATTCCCCAAGGGTTGCACAGTTCAAGAGCCTCCTGAACAGTCAAAATTAGGGTTTTGGTTCTGGTCAAGAAAATGAAGTTTCCAAGGGTCCAATCAAGTCCCACATGCCTATAAATATGGTCAAGCATCCTCATACCAAGTTTCAAGACTTTCAGCACAAAATTGCACAGTCAAAACCCTAATTGCACTACAGTCAACTGTAGGGGCAAAATGGTCATTTGACAATCAAAAGTTCAAATTTTTGGTCAACATCTCATTTTGAAGCCACAAACATCATTTGATCAATGCTTGATCATGATTCTCAAAGTTTGGCTCAAAAATCATCAAGATGCAAAAGTTTCCTTATTTAGACAGGTGAAAAAGTCAACTGTAAATTGACCAGGGCATAACTTTCACATGAATTATCAGAAAAATTCCATCCAAAGCTCATTTTGAAGAAAAAGACATTTCCTACAACTCCTCTTCATACTTCAAGTCCAAGAAATGCTCTCACAAAAAGTTATCAATTTCAACATTATAGGTCATTTTCAAAAGTCAACAAAAAGGGACTTTAAGTCAAAGGCCATAACTTGGGATTGGTAAATCAAAATGACATGGGACCAAAGGCATTGGTTAGAGGACTCAAAGGCCTTTCCAAAATGTCCAAGAACATGAGCAAAGCTTAAAAATTGAGCAAGTTATGCCTTGTGGAAGTTGGGAAATTTTTGGATATTTTGAAAAGTCAACATTGATTCAAATGACCTAAAATTGCTAATGGGCCTCTTTTTCTTCCACAATTCATCATCCAAGGCATGTGCACGACCACTTGGCCCAAAGGGAAGTTTTTCTTCATTTTTTATTTATTTATTTGGATTTTTATTATTAATAATTCATTTAAATTAATTAAAATGCATGAAAAATATTAAACCTAATGTTTCAAATCTTTTATGCATATAATATCTCCAAGATTTTGTGTAAGTCAGATTAGGAAAGAATTGAAGCTAATTGGACATGATTTGGTAGCAAAAGCATGTGAAAAAGATTTGAAAATCATGGTTTAAAAATCAAATATCATATTCATCAATTCATGGATTTTGGACCAATTTTATTTGACCTAATCATTCATACACATATAAGGATGCAAACCCTCATGCCTTTAGACGAGAAGCTGCGCTACAGACCAAGCACTAAACTTGAGTTTTTGGTTGAAAAATTGAAAACTGAAAATAGGGATAGAGGACGATTCAAGCAAAGAGACTTGTGCCATCACCTTCCTGAAGCTTCAAGGAAGGATTTCCAATCAAAATCATTCATCCTAACATCAAGAATTGGTAAAACGAACGTGCCCTGTACAGAAGATTTCTTGCATTCGTACATCATGAATAATGCTTTTTTGGCACTTTTTAATGTTTGATTCATATTCATTGTTTGATTCTAATGCTAACCATGTAAATTAATTGTGTTTTTGAGCGTTGTACACGATTCCACCATTGTCATCTTTTAGGGTTTTTCAAGCTGTGAATTGGGGTTTTCCACTTAAGGAAAAATCAGCACTCAAGACCCAGACCATCGAAATCAGGACCTTCATACAAACTCAGTGATGGGGTCGCGCTCAATTTATGAGCCACCCTGAGCTAATCGCTATTTTTCAGAAACTGGCCTATAGGAACGTTTAAAAAACCGTTGCCAATGTTTTGTGTTTCAGAAAAAAAATAAAGCAACGAAGAAGATGACCCCTGTGGCGCTCAATGATTGGCCTATTTGAATTTCGCGCTAATTCTCCACTAACGCGTTATTTTATTTTTATAAATTTTGTTTGTTATTTAATCTACAAAGAAACAAAGTAGCTCCACTAGTAGGCATAAGCGTTGGTAACGTTCAGGACCTGGGTTCGATCCCAGGTCCCCACCCCTTTCCTATTATTTTTTCTTCAATTATCATCCTATGCAATTTCAGCATCAAGGACCACCATGCGTCCACAATTTCTGGCGTGCCACTTGGCCAATAATGCCAATCCAAGGGATCAGATCTGATGGACACCATAGGCACTAGTCAACGGAGCTACACGCTAATCAGAAAGTCTACCAGTCCTGAAGATCATTGGGCCCAGATTGCTAAAGTTTCACCTCCAAATTAGGGGCAGAACCCCCTAGGTTTGCTTTATTTCTTTTCCTTATTTTGATATTATTTTTAATTATTGTCTTTATTTTAATTAGTTTTTTTTATTCAATTATTTTCATAAAAAAACATAAAAACATAAAAAATCAGAAAAGATAAAAAATAATAAATATTTTTTTAACTAGTATTTTTTGTAAATAAATTCATTAATTCACTTAGTTTTAAATTTAGGTTTCAATCTTAACATTTTTCACTAAAACTCAAAACTTATAGAATTAGGGTTTAATTAATTTTTATCTTTTTTTTTTCTTTTATTCCACAGTAATTAATTATTAAAATATTATTTATTTTTATTTTTATAAATTAAGAATTGCATGTAAATAATTAGGTTAATATTAGGTTAAAATTTAATCTTTTCTTAATAAACTAAAAAACAACTAGAATTAGGGTTAGCATTTTATTTTAATTAATTCTTTTTTCATTAAAATCATAAAAATACAAAAATACCAAAAAGACAATTTCTTTTCCTTTTAACTTTAATTAATTTAATCATTTAATTTAATTCCATTAAAAAGGGTCCAACGCCCTCGTTTTTAATTCTTATTTAATTCACATATTTATTTTATTTCTTATAATTTTGATGTATCTCTCCCAAGGCCATGTAACGTTTTAATTTCTCGCACTTTACTTTTCTTTACTTTCTTTATTTTCTGTCAAATCGGGTTCTGGAAATTTTGGCGATGTGGACCCGCGCCTTTTGTAATAGCTTTAGAATTTTACTTTTCTCGCACTTTTAAGTGTTAATCAAGGCATGAAAGAATGAATGTTAAAATAAAAACAAAGCGTAGATCACCCATGACATGACAAAAGACAAAATATCTGAAAACGATACACAAATCACACACCACCCCTAGGGTACGCCTCACTGTTGCCTTGCCTCTCGAAAGGTGATCGTCGAGTAGAGGATGTCTTAGTAAGTCCTCATGATCCGGGAACCTGGCATGAGGGTAGCTTCTAAGGTGTCTTCCCATTGCTCTTGTGATCACCATGTCCCGAACCTCGAATTGACCCGAACACCTCCAATGGTGGTGCTACCTACCCCTCAATGGTGGGATGGCACTACTTTAAGGACATCTACACAGACGAATTCCTTAGGGTAGGTAGACAACTCTAGATACTTGCTCTAAATTTCAAAACAAATCAAAAATACTTTTCACACCAACACATTTTCAAAAAGCTTTCGAAAGCATTTTTTCAAACACTCTTGAGGACCGATACAAGAGTCGAACTGGAATTTTTCAAAGAAACTTTTTTAAAACCCACAGTTGAAAAGCAAACAAACCATTTTTGAAAACACAAATGAGCAAGTATCTAAGAGCCCATGGATAACCATGGATAGAAAGGGTGCTAACACCTTCCCTTTCTATAATCTACCTCCCGAACCGAGAGCAATCTCTTTAAGGAATTTTTCTGTGCTTTTGTCCTTTCCATTTGGAGAAAATAAAAGACGATGGCGACTCTTGCTTCCGCGACATTTCGCGAACCAGCGTTAAATAGTCAGTTCCAGATCCACCGATCACAAATTGGGTCAAACTTGTTGAATCAATCCTTGAATCATTTGCATTTTATTTGCAAATATAAAGCATGATGGATCACATTAGACCTTGAAATGATGTAATCTTGAAACACACTCAAAGATAGACCTTAAGTCTCAATGAAACTTATTGAAGAAGACATGGAAATAAACACATGAACCTATGAATCTTTTTGATGAATACCACCACCAACCTTGATGAAACAATTGACCTAAATAAGTTGATAGAGCTCTTAGAACCCAAAAACTTTGATATCATGGACATAGCCTTGAAGCTTAAGCTCTTGCAATCCATTGAAGAACCATTTGACTGATGATTATCCCTCAAAATCCTAGGTTAGATGGTGAGACGGAAGTTGTGTCATCAGCTACATTATGAACACCCAAATAAACATATTTACATATTTTGATGTTAATTAAAAGTTAATCCACCTAAAAAATGTACAAGATACACAATTCAAGGTGCTTGCTGATTCGTCCAGAGCAAACTTAAAGATAGGATGAAGTAGAAGGGAGAACCAACCCTAATGTGTGATCTTGACGTATTGATAATATGAGATAATGAGAGATCTTAGGGGCAAAAATTATGGTATAATAATTATCCCCAGTTTTGTGCGTATGTTTTGTTAGCATATACATGACATACATCCATTCATTCATACATACATCTTGCATAGCTGGACTAGAAAATCCATTTCTTGTTTGCATTCATTATTGTTTTTGTTGATATTTTATCCTCCTTGCAGAGTGTGTTGTCTCTCTCCAATAAAATTTCAACCTTAAGCAGAAAGTGTATATCCCTTCCATTTCTCCCCATTGAGAACCAACCCTATCAAAACATCATAGACTTAAATTGGTCCTCAAGCAACCGTATAAAATAAATTAAGTTTGATTTGGTACCCAATGTGCTTTGGGTCCATTACTGTTAGTTCTCTTCTTAACCCATACATAATACCCACTTTTAACACTAATATTTCTAGCATAACAAACATTAGGTGTATGGCGACTTATACCACAATAAAAACATATAGGAACAAAATTACTTCTATATATAAGAGTAAAAAATTTATTTTTAACAAATATTTCCGTTTTAGGACAATGATGAACAACATTTGGTTTGTTAACTTTCTCTTTGGATAATTGATTATTAGATTTAACAAAGATAGTTTTATTGGAACTTGATTTAGAAAATTTTAAATAATCAAGCTCACTTTTATTATTAGAATACCTTTGTTGGGTAAGAATATTTCTCAATCCAACTTGTCCCTTTTCATACCTTTCAATGACTCTTTTTAATTGAACAATTTGGAAAGAAAGTGAATCACAATTGTTGTATACAAAATTCTATTTTTGTTCATTAATAATATTTTGTTTTTCATCCTTGAAATTATTTTCCAATGTCTCAATTTTTTCTTATAAAGATGAAATATGTTTCTTTTGAGATGAAATAATTTTGCATAAATTTTTCCATTCATTTAGGATTTTATCTATTGAACCGTGTACATCATTATCATAAAGAGAAAATTCATTACTAACCTCATCATTTTCATCATCCGAATGATGTGAAGCCATTAATGCAAGATTAACACGTTGATTGCTTTCGAAATCAGAAGATGAACTTTCCCATGATATATATGCTTTCTTTGACTTCTTATCTTTATTTCTCTTGAAATATTTCTTATTTTTTTCAAGTGTAGGACATTCACTTTTAACATGTCTCTTTTTTCCACATTCAAATCATGTAACCTTCCTTGTTGGTGCTTCTTTTTTTCTTTCTTTTCAAAGAACCTTTTCAATCTTCTTAATAAGACCATCATCTTTACTACTAGTGGATTCATCTTCTTGGTTGCTATCATAATTTTTTATCCTCAGTTTTAAAGAAATATCTTTTGAATCTTTTACTTGGATTTCATGCTTTTCAAGTCTTGCAAGTTCCGTCTCATATTCTTGAAGTTTTCCGAACAAAGTAGCGGAAGTCATTTTAGATAGATTCTTCTTCTCATATATTATCGTCACTTTTGGATGTCATTCTCTTGATAAAGATATAAGCACTTTAAGATTAAGTTCATCATTAGTTAAAGTCTTACCGAGTATTTTCAAACGCTTTATCAAGTGCACGAATCTTTTCTGCAAGTCGAGGATTGATTCTCGGGGCTGCATTCTGAATAGTTCGTATTCTTTACTCAATGTATTTATTCTCGATCTTTTAACTTCAGCAGTTCCTTCTACCAAAGTATTCTACCAAAGTATCCCATATTTATTTTGCCGTTGTATATTCCATGAACCTTTTTGTGCCATTGTGCATTCCATATTTCTTCTACCTAAGTTCAATTTGAAGAAGATTGATTGCCTTTTTGTCATAGAGGACCTTTTTCTTATTATCGTCATTCCATGAACCTTTAGGCTTTGACGTATCAACACAATTGACAACACTTGTAGGAACAAATGGACCATTTTGGACAGTATCCCATGTTTCTTCCCTTTGTGCTTTTAAATGAGCCTTCATGCGGATTTTCCAAAAATCAAAGTATTCTCCACAAAACAATGAAGGCTTGTTATTGCTACCACCATGTCTAAAAACCGGATTTTGATTTGCGGAAGCCATTCTGGATCTTTAGGAACGGGTTACCTATAACCTGCTCCAACACAAATTGTAATTATAAGAGTGCACCTAAGAGGGGGTGAATTAGGATTTTGAAAATTATTTCCGGTTTTATGAATCTTTGATATTTCTTTTCTGGTTTTTTGGTTAAGGAATTTCAAAACGTGATTCTTTTCTTTTCTTGTTATGATTTGTGATGAAAGCGATAAATGCAGAAAAGTAAAGAACACAAGAATGTATCTTGGTTTCCCTTACAATCCTAGAGTACTCAGGTCCCCTTTTTACATAAAAGAGATTTTATTATTGTTAGATCTCCAGACAAGACACCATAGTCTTTCTATATAAGACTATAACCAATAAAACCACCAAGAATAACCCTCTTGGATTTTCACTAAATATGCTAAGAGAACAATCCTCTCTTAATGACTCTCCTGCTTCTAACAATCCTAGACAGCAATATACAACCAAACAGGTAGAACAAGAAAACAATCTTTTCCTTTCTACTCTCTTGTTTCCAACAATTTTTTACAACAAGGAATTTACAACTAAATATGGAAAAATATTAAAGATATATTAATGCTCAAGTATTTATGAATAATAAAGGAATTTTTCTGAAATGATATGAAGAACACATGTAGAAAAATTCTCAATGAAAGTTGAAATATCAAAACACTTATTTTTGAAAATGAATGAGTATAATGATGTTAATTGAAATGAATAGGTGAATTTTAATTTGAAATTTCATGTATTTATATAAGCATAACACCTCTATGAAACATAGTAAAGTTTTGTAAAAAAAATCTTGAACAAATGTCAAGTTAAAATGAAATGGTTTCATAAAAAGATGCATGAAAAGTTGTTTAATAAAATATTTTTTTTCAAATTCATACATAACTTATTAAGTCAGTTTTAACGGAAACCTTACTTAACAGATACAAAACATTATTTTTAAATTTCAAAAAAAAAAATACTGCTCATATCGTTGTAAATTTGGGCGGTTGTTTTGCTTTTAAGGCAGTTGAAAACGCCTTAATTTACCAAAAACTGAATGTTTGAAAAAATAAAAAAAAATATGTATAAATTTTTTAACAAAAATTATGAAAAATCTATTGATTTATCCAAGTTAGTAGAATATATTTGAAATTGATTTAACATGGTCTAAACATGAAATTTTTTTTTTAAAATGCATGATAAAAAATATTTTATTTTAAAGCTAGAAATAATGAGATATTTTCAACCAAATGAGCCATGCATGCAAGTAAATTTTAGAGATTATTTTGAGCATTATTTCATCAATATTTAGTGCATGCTTATACCTCAATAAATTAAGATCAATGAAAGTCTTTAGAATGTTGCAATCTTGATCCATAGTCATATTGCTTCATGATGCTTTTTCTTATCCTTTGATAAATGCACATAGTAGTTGTCTTCATCAAAACATATTGTTGAAGAAGTTTGACTTCACATCTTCTATGTGCCCTTCCTCAGTTTGAGATTTGACGATTATATCATCAACATATACTTTAATTTCCTTATGCATCAGATCATGGAATAGAGTTGTCATAGCCCTCTAGTAGGTTTCACTAGCGTTCTTCAACTGAAGGGCGTCTCTCTAAGTCAGAAACTATTTTTAAAATATAAAAAAATAATAAAATAAACATAAGTTTGTGAAAAACAGTAAAATCAAAAATAAAATTTAAATGAGGTAACCAATATTTGTCAAGAGGTCATTGCATCCTTTCATAATTTTTTCAGAATTTTAAAATCAAGAAAAGTATTTTTAAACAAATTAAAACCAAACAAATAACACAAAAATTATTTAAAACACAAAAACTCATTTAAAAATAATATATCATTAAATCAGAAATAAGATAAAATATTTATGTGAATTTTTTCATATTTTTTAGATAAAATTTGAATGAGTTATGATTTTTTAAATCTGAAAACAATTAAAATAGAATTAGAAAAAGAAAATAAATGGAGAAAATGGTGGTGCGTTGGATTTGAGTTGACTATGCAAAGTAATCACATCAAGTGGTCTAGAGCGCTTGTGTACCATGGAATTTAGTGAAATAAAAACACTGACTTCATTTTAAATCAGTCAATCAAAACATTTCAAGTGTCACGCTCTGATTGGTCCACAATGGAAAATGATTTAAAAATATACAGAGCCACCGCGAACTTCCTCTAGTCATCTCTTCCAGTGACCTTTCCCAGAGAAAACTAAAAATGGTTTCCAATGTTCACGAGACCAGTATCATTTGAAGCGTCTCACTAAGACGAACTCAACCATGGCATCACGAAATATTAATATAAATTGTGTATTGCTTAATTTTGCAAAAGAAACAGAAAAAAGTGAGCACAAACTTCTGAGATTACCTGATCAATTCTCAATGAAAATGAAAATTAGAAGAAGTGTGAGCTTCACAGAGATGAGGAGAGTATATTAGGAACTTATTTAAAGCAAAATTAATGAATAATCTACCTGAATGAAGAATCCATAAAGAAGTTGGAGATGGAAGTGCTCTAAATAGGAACTCGAAGTTGAAGAAATGGAGCTTTGCAAGTGAGTTTGGCACGACTTATTTTGCTCTTCAAGCTTGAGAGAATGATGTAGAGAGGTTCTCTATTTATAGGAGGATTGAATAGTGATTAGAGTGAGGAGTAATTATGAGGGAATCATACACATCAAGTTGATCTGGTGGTGTGAGGAAAGTGTGACTTGCAAATGACCAAAACACACTGAAATTCTGCATTTTATGCACTAAACACAATCTGGAATCTCATTAGAAATGATTAGTGGAAGAATTATGTGCAAATATTGCTTAATTTGTGAATTAGCAAGTTCAAAAATCTAACTCTCGAGCAAAAATATCAATCCATGGTGCCAACTTCCACAATACATAGCTCACTACTCAGGGGCCTTTTTGGATTCATTCTTTTTGGGTTTGGAAGATGAGGTCAAAAAATCTACAATGTGACAAAAAATGTATCATTTGAAGATATGAGAAAAAATTTACATCACTTTGAAATCGGGAAAAAATCTGACTTTTGTACTTAGAAATATTTCTAAGTATGAGACCTCAAAAGGACCTATAATGTTCTTCAAGATTACACGACCTTCCACTCAAAATTTGGTCTTGATATCTGAAGATGCAATGAAGTATACCTCTTGAATTGAATTTTGGAATTGAGATCACTCAAAAATAATAAGAATTGAGAGAGTTATGGTCTTTGTAAGATGATGAACAAATTTGGGAAAATTCACAAAAGACCTATAATCTTTTCAATTCTTCAACAACTTTCCAAGCATTTTCAAGTCTTTCTCATTGAAATAAAGTTATAGTAGATATCCCAAAGATTATTAGGGAAAATTAATGGGATGAAGGAGATAAAATTTGACCAAGTTATGATCATTTGAAGTTAAACCCTAGGATTCAAAGGCTTTTCAAAGAGACTTGCAATCATTATCAAGCATTAGTGATCTTACATTAAAAAATTTCATTAGGTCCCTGAAGAGAACTTGTTAAGGACTATTTAAAGAGAATCATGGCTTTGGAGTCAATCAAAATTCTCAAAAAATTAGAAAGATATGGTCCTTGGAAGTCAATAAACCCTAGCTCAGAGAGTGTCAAAAGGACTTGAAACCCCTTTCAACTTTTGATGATTTTTCTTGCACAATTGGATCTTGTCATGTGAAGAGAGGTTATTGTAGATGATCATAAGAATCACTAGAAAAAATAACCAACTCAAAATGTTGAAAATTGAGAGAGTTATGCACATGTGATCATTGAATCAAGCATTTACTCAATTAGGTCAAACTTGTTGAATCAACTTTGAATCTTTTGAAATTTCTTGGCAAAAGAAAGCATGATGAATCACAATAGGCCTTGAAATAATGTTATCTTGAAGCACACTCAAAGATTGAGATAAAGTCTCAATGAAACTTGTTAAAGAAGGCATGGAAATAAACACGGGAACATATGAATAAAGTGAGGGAGACCTTTGAACCACAAATATTTGATATCATAGACATAGCCTTGAAGGTTGAACTCTTGTAATCCATTGAAGAACTGTTTGATTGAGGATCGCCCCTAAAAACCCTAGGTTAGATGGTGAGATGAATTCAATTGTGCCATCACCTACAATATGAACATTCAAAGAGACATATATACATATTTTGATGTTAGTCTAAGAAAACATGTACAAGATACACAAATCAAGGTGCTATGTGATCCCTCAAGAGAAAACATAAAGATAGGATGAAATAGAAAGGGAAAACCAACCCTAATGTATGATATTGATGTATTTATAATATGAGATGATGAGGGATCTTAGGGGCAAAAATTATGGTATAACACAATTCATTACCCTTTCCAGGTGGAATTCCTCGGTTAAGGAAGAAGTTGAGACTCGTTCTAGGTAAAACACCAGAATTTTAGGAAACTTGTTATTGTTCTTATTTTCTACCTTCAACCCTTAGCTGGTAGCTTACCTCCATCCCTGAGTCAATATTTTTCTATTGTTTTCTACCTTCATGCTTTGGATTGATAGTTTAATATCCCCTGTGAGTCGTTTTCGCTCTCTTTTTGCTACCCCCTCTATGAGTAGGTATTTTGCCGAAATATGTTAGTCGTTAATCTCCATTGCTTTTCCATAATTTATGGAGTTGATGTTAATTTGTCTCCTCTTCGGGATTTACCCCAATAGAGTGGAGTTATCCTTTCCCCATTGGAGTTGATTTTTTTCTCCAATGGAATCAATTTTCTTTCCCTAGTCAAGTTGGTAAACCATTCTTAAAAGATTACCTTTTTTGGCTTGTTGCTTGTGTTGTTAAGAGAATCCTCTTTAGAACTCTTAATTTGCATTTTTGCCTCCTTAAATGTGGTGTTAGCTTTGCATATTCAAAGTTATCCCCCCCCCCCCAGAGTCGTGTTGATCCCCAATGATTTATTTTCCTAATTGAACTCTCTTTCTTTCTGTTGGTATTATTTTTTTCTTCCCCAGTGGTGTCTTGTTTCACCTTTGAAGTTTATCTTGTAAATTTATAATCATAAGCATTGCACCACATATTAGGGACAAAAATAGGGTTTGTTATGTATTTAAGTATCTTCAATCGCTTCGAGATGAAGTTTCCAACATTCGTGTCTCTGGATGGAAGACACTTAAATAAGGGCAGTTGTTATACCCCAATTTTTTCCCCTAAGATCCTAAATCACTTTACATCATTACAATACACAAATATCACACATTAGGATTGGGTTCTCTCTTTTATTTTCTCCTATCTTTAAGTTTTCCCTTGAGGGATCACCAAGCACCTTAAATTGTGTATCTTGTATGTGTGTATCTTATGGTTAATTATTCTTAACTAACATCAAAAATATGTATATATGTTTCCATTAATGTTTGTATTGCAGGTGTTGACACAATGGTATCCATCTCACTACCTAACCTAAATTTGGTAAGGTTGGTCCTCAGCCAAGTAATTTTTCAATGGATCTTACAGGCTTGAGTATTCAAGGCCATGATTATAGCATAAAAGGTCTATGGTTGTAGAACCCTCAATTTCATGTAGACCAAGCTTGTCTTAAAAGAGAATAGTTGGATTCATCAAGACTCATAGGTTCATGTGGTTAATTCCATGCCTTCTTCAATAAGCTCCATTCAGATGTGAAAACCATCATCAAGTATGCTTCAAAATAACATCATTACAAAGTCTCATGTGATTCATCATGCCTTGGTTTGCAAGGAAGGTTCAAAATATGCAAAGTTGATTCAAGAAGTTTGACCTAATTGGACAAGTTGTCATACCCCAATTTTTGACCTAAGATCCCACCTTCATTTGCATTCTCATATATCGTCAAGGTCACGAGATACAGTTGATTTTTAATTCACTCACCTTCGAGCATTTCTTATGTAGAGATTATCAATTGTTGTGAACATATTATCTTATGCATCACTAACTTATAATCAAGCACAAAGGCGTATGTTTTTGTTTCTTTGGTTTTTGTGTGCAGAGACAGGTCTGAATCAAGAGCGTCAGATGTTGTGCCTCAATTAAGTTTTTGGATATCTCAAATGTTTAAGTATGGTGAATCACTGATTCTCAAAGACTACTTCATCAAAGTTTAGCCTTTGACCAGAAGCACAGTCAAGATTTCATCATCACTGGCCCATATGTGCATCAATATGTATGGGAATGCGAGGAAAGATCAAATTTGCAAGTCGATTCAAAGCACTTTAACCAAAAAGTTAACATTTTCAAGATCAAGTTCAAACGATCATAACTTCAATATTATTAAATATTTTTGAATGGTTCTTTTTGCGTATGACCCTCCTTGACGTCATCTCCAACTTCTATTTACAAGTCAAGAGCTAATCTCAAGGTAGTTGTGCCCAACTTCCACGGATCATATCTTCCTCGATAGTTAATATTTTAAGGCGATTCTTTTTGCATGCTTCCATAATTGATGTCATCTGCAAGTGTTCATCAAGAATCAAAGTCAAGTTGTGCTTAGAAAGACGTGGAACTTATTAAAACATTATTGTTCATTGATTTTTATTTAGAATGTTCTTGACTTCTAAATTCAATTCATGCGATACTTGTTTTCTCAAAGATGTTCATTCTTATGTTTGGATCATCATGATACAAGATGTTTGTTTTGAGGATCCTTTGATGGCTCGTTACATATTTCAAGTCATTTGTGTTTGAGCATTAACGATTATTATATAAGAATTGATTTTTTTAATCAAGGTTCTTAAGGCACTATTTGTTCATTTGGGGTACCATTGAATTGTATTGAAGGTTACTATGAATTGAAGATGTAACTTAAAGTTTTAGCAAAGAAGATTTAAGGATTCAATCAAATGATGTCTTTGATTTCAATTCTATTTAAGTTCGCAAATATTCTTAAAGTGAAGTTCACCAAAAGTCCACTAATTCTAAAAAGACCATTTCTATGGAAAAGTTCTTATTCAATTCAAGAAAATGATACAAACTTCAAGATACAAGGTCATCAATTTTACAAGGACCATTCAAGAACTTTCAAAATCTCAAGTTATGTTGAGCATTATTATTCAAGCTTAAGGTTTAAAATTACATTGGTATTCAATATGAATTACAAGAAATTGTATCCTAAACCTACTAAGTTATTGAATACTGTTAAGCCTTGTTTCATGCTACTTTTGTTGTCAAAATTCTGCTATCACTATGTTATCCAAAAATATGCCTTGTCTTTATTACAAGCTTCAAAAAATTTATCCACAAAACAACAAAAACACGATGTCCATAAGCCTTACACAAATCTGCCTTGTAAGATAACAGTCTAGAACCTGCACACACCAGTCCAAACTTGTTGCCCATAACCTGCAAAGTCAGCCCTGCACCAAGCTGCTACAACATGCTAAAATTCTGCATCAAAAGCAGTCCATAAACATCCAAAAAGGCATCAAAATACACAAAACATAAGTTGCACCATAAAGCTAAAAACAACATATCATATATGTTCAAACATAATTCAATCCCCCCCCCCCCATTTCCTCATGGACTCACCTATAAATTTAACCTCTTAATCTCTAGCAAAGGGAGGGAAAAAATTACTGATATAGAAGAGGAGAAAATAACAAAGAAAGGAAAAACTCAGAAAAACCAGTAAGGGGAGGCGACTGATATTACCAGGGACACAAAAATCTCACACAAAATATAAACCTCTGTTTATCTTCATCCAAAACTCTGCCTAATACCTCCATCATCTCTAGACTTTACCTACCTCATCTTCCTCCAAAGTCCAGAATAACAACCTGCAAAAATAAAACTCCCTCAGCAATATTAGACCCTACTAAATTCTTCACTAAACACAAAATAACCACGTATTGCAAACCTGTTATAAAACTCACCACATAACTCCCTGCCTCCGCCAATCCTTATAATGCCATCCTGAGTGATGCAGAAAGACATCAAATTTTTTCTCGATCCCCGCTGAACATGCCTCAAGTCTTAGCAGTAATGCATAACCAAATGCTAACCATTAACATGCCAGCCCCAACATATAATCGAGTTCCACTATTAATATGCCAGCCCCAACTCATAATCGAGTGCCACCATTTAGTATGTCAGCCACAACTCTTAACCGAGCACCAAGTCATCTGCAAAACCAACAATATAGAGCAGTTGGAAGTGCAGCAAATAGCCAGTGAGCCAGGGTTATGGCTTCCTCGCATGTTACCAGACAAGGAGAGCAAAGAGGACCACTGGTATAGGCAGTTTCTAGGACCGAAGAATTGTTCAATTCACAACCAGATTAGAACTGGCATCCTCCTTTGCGAATGTAGGGAAATATTTCAAGTCAACCGCTTACTGATGATGTTAGGCAGCGATTAATTATTCCATCATCACAAGAAGGTCATAATTCAAGACCACTGTGTCCACCACCACAGCCAGCACTCATCAAACCTTCAACTCCATAAACCGTGGAAGCTACCATAACTGTAAATCAGAAGCAAATCCTCAAAATTAGAAATGCTCATAGAAACATCATCAACTCATAACACACTAAAAAAGCATCAGAAGCAAGAAGTAAGATAAATACTTTGAATCAAACTTACTTGAGAAGCTCGAAGACCCATCTAAGGGACTCTGATTCGGTACCTTCATTTTCATTTTATCCGACTTTGCTTTGTGATGCTTTTGAATTGTTATATTGTTGTTGTTTTCGTGAATTCTTATCATTGTGAAATATTTGTTATTATTGTTGATGCTAGTGAGAGAACATGGATAGAGTTGTTGTTTCCTTTGAATATTGCATGAAATCTAAATAGTAAGGAACCATGAGAAACTTGAAATCAAATCGTAACCAGGAGAGAGAAGTTGGAGGGACTTATTTCCAAAATATGGTTTTTGATGATGATGAACCGAATAGAGGAAGCAGAGAGAGCGTTTGAGAGATGAGTGATTTCGAGGAGAAAGAGAAAGATGAATAGAGATAGTTAGAGATAGATATGAAAATCATGAATAAAAAACAGAGAGAGAGAGAGAGAGAGAGAGAGAGAGAGAGAGAGAGAGAAATCGTGGGGGTAGAATATCATTTTGAATTAATTGAGTTTTGCTGGTAATTTATTAGGAATTAAAAAATTAATTATAACTTTTCATCTTCCCAAAGAGCAAACCGTGCCCTTTACCATCCATTAGGGTTTCAAAACCCTTCATCCTTTTCTTCTTTAGTAGATTCGGGTTTGGGCTTAATTTTTAAGCCTAGTCAATTTGTTTTTTATCCCTTTTATTTCATTTAAAGGGTGTTATAGCAGAAAAAAGGCAATGGCTTAGTGACAAGGCAGACATGTTGCAACATAGGACACCTGAGTTCGATCCATGGCCCTCACTTTTTTTAGCTTTAAGTTCATTTAGTCTTATTGTACACAAAATTCATAAAAATATAGTTACAAAAATATTGGCTTAGGTTTTTATAAATTATTTCTTTCCTACTTTATAAAAATACCAAAAATTATATATTAGTATAATTTAATCTCTTTGTTTTATTTAATTTTTGGTTGTTAATTATTTAGTTATTTAATTGCTATTTACTTAATTTCCTTTTTTTGATTATTTAGTCTTTATATTTTTATTTATGTCTAAATCCAAGGGAAATAGTTAAAATCGTTGAATTCATGTCATCGAATAATATGATTATGCAAAAACCCTTTCATGTATTTTTTACTTTTATTAATCTTGAATTAGATCTCTTCCAAACCCTAATTTTAAATTCTCACTCTTTTAAGCTAAAACTTTGACACTAGGTCGTCGCATTTTCAAAATCTCATCCATACATTCATTTAGCAAGTAAACCTATTTTAACCAAAAACAGATATTTCAAACGGTTCCTATAGGATACTATAGATACATAGGGTGTTATTACCTTCCCTTTGTATAACCAACCCCCGAACCTTTAATCTCTTTCAAATGCATTGTATTTTTCTTTTCCTTTAATATTGAACTTACTTTGCATATTTATGGGTTTTATTTCTCATTTTTCCTTTTTCCCTTGGAAATAATAAAGTGCGGTGGAGACTCTTGCTTATTTGCGAGTCAAATTAATCAATAGCTTGATCTCCAATTTTCACCGCTACACGAGTCCTTGATTCTATGCTCACAAGTGCATAATTCCCTCAATTTTAAATATTTTGAGGTGGTTCTTTTTTGCTATGGACTCTTATCATCATCCACAACAATTTCTCTTCACATGACAAGATCAAAGTGTGCAAGGAAAATCATCAAATGTTGAAAGGGGTTACAAGTCACTTTTGTATTTTACGAGTAATGGTTGGTTGACTTCCAAAGACCATATCTTGCTCATTTTTTAGATTTTGAAGTTATTCCAAATCCATGATTCTCTTTAAGGAGTTCTTAGCATTTTCTCTTCAAGTATCAAAGGCTAATTTTGAGAGGAAGATCATTTAAGTTTGGAAACGGTTACAAGTCTTTTGGAAAAGCCATTTAATTTTATTACTTGACTTCAAAGGATCATGACTTGACCATTTTTTATCTCCTTGAGCTCATTATTTTTACACAATAAACTTTAGGATGTCTACTATAACTTTGTTTCAGGGTGCAAGGCTTGAAAATGCTTAGAAAGTCATTTAAGAATTGGAAAGATTATAGGTTATTTGTGAATTTCTCAAGAAAATTTCATCACCTTCCAAAGGCTATAACTCTTTAAATTTTTATGATTTTTGAGTGATCTCAATTCTAAAATTATATTTGAAGAGTCCTTAACAACTTCTTTTCAAGGATCAAAGGCTAATTTTGAGTGGAAGGCCGTGTAAGTTTGA
Organism: Vicia faba; assembly: GCA_948472305.1. Lineage (NCBI taxonomy): Eukaryota > Viridiplantae > Streptophyta > Magnoliopsida > Fabales > Fabaceae > Vicia > Vicia faba. The sequence goes on from CATIWC010001949.1 coordinate 150,196, forward strand.
AGAACATTATAGGTCACTTTGGAGTTCTATATTTAGAAAATTTTCTAAGTATATGAATCTGTGTGTTTTTCCTTATTTCAAAGATAAATAACTTTTAGCTCAAATCACCAAATGCAAACTTTCTTGGCACATTGCAAAGATTATGAGAAGATCTTCCTATTGCAAAAATAATGAGATCATGAAACTTCTTACATTTATGACCCCATTGATTTAAAGTTAACCATTTAAAACTAAGATTTCACCATGATCAAAATTTTAAAATTTGGTTAATTCAAATTATAGGCCAAATTAGCACGTGTTCTCAACTCTAATCAAGTTTAGCAAGTTTCCAAAGATATTTTGATCATTAAAACGCATCATCTGAGGGAGTTTTGACCAGGTGCAAGTCACACTTTATGCAAGGATCAAACTAGCTTGGTTTGTACGTTTTGCTCACAATTTCTCTCAATTTTTATCACCATACATTCTCCTATAAATAGAGGACCTAACTCCTCTCATAAAAATAAGCTTGAACAACCAAAATCACCCTGCCAAACTCTCTCTATAGCTCACATTTAATAGTTTTTGAATTTATCCTTTCCTTAGTTTTTAATCCATTTTCTTTGTTCGGTCTTCATCCTTTAACTTCCCTGAAGCTAACACAACAAGAATCAAGCCTTGAGGTGTCCTAAATCGTACTAACTGTTAAGTGTCAATTTGTGCATAAAATTCATATCAATTATTGACACTTTTAGACCTTTTATTTTACTTTTGATTAGGTTAAATATTTATTTTTAGTTATTTTACGTATGTTCAAAGAGTTGTGAATGTTTAATTTGTTTGTTAGTGTTTCAGCAAAACTTGTAAAGAAAAGATGGCAAAATGGATAATTTAGGCTTGCCAAGAAAAAGAAACAAAAGTGTTGATGCTACAAAGGATCGCCAGGCGACAGGATGCATTGCCCGACAAAAATGGTGAAAATAGAAGCTTCAATCTTATATTGTTTCGCTTCTGGGGTGCCTGGCGAAAGGATGATTGCCCGGCGAAGTATTCTTTTCACTGGACGTTAAAAGGTTCTCTTTTGGGGTTTTAATATGTCCAGCTGGTCCGTGTGGCATCTAGCCAAAATCGCTCGGCGATGCTTTATAGCCGCCCGATGATGGTGTGCAGATAGGCCATACTTTTGGCTACTTTTTGCCACCTTTTATGGAAACTTTCCACCAACTTTTGTCTTGTAAAGGAAAAAATATGATTTTGGATATAGAAACCTTTTGTTCTATGGATCATAAAATTACAACATAGAAAATATATTTTTGTTCTTATCTCAAAAAAGGGAAAGAGGAAGAACACTCTTGCATCTTGAATCAAGGAGACTTGAAGATTGATGTTCATCAACATCCATTGTTTATTCATTGAGCAAGGTATCATGACAATGAGTAGCTAAATAATTTTTGTGTCAAGGTTAAAATTAGTCAACCTAAACTTAATGTATTTCTTTTAATCATTTTGTATATGAACTTGGTTGAAGATTAATACATGTTGAATATCTTTGTATCATTGTTATTTTTATGGTTTGGTTCACTATTGAGAAGTAAGTTCCAAGCTTGACCTAAGATATTCATCTACTAATAAACAAACTCTAGACATAGATTTGTGTGCTAGTATTCAGTTGTATCAAGCTTTAAAGATTGTCATGTTAATAGTTTAGTTGAGAGATCATTTAAAGATTAACATGATAAGACTCACAGTATTTCTTAGACATGAGAAATATTGAGAGGATATGTGAATGTATTGATCATTGATTAGTTCATATGCAAGGTTAATCAAATAACTGTGGAATAGGTTAATGAAAACTAACCTTGACACCTTTTTATCAAAACAAACATTTTCAAACAACAACCTCTCTATTATCCAAATCCATGTGTAGTGCATGAAACTCGATTTTGGTTACTAAAAGAAAGAATTAAAACTTTGTTTATGATTCAAACACTTATAGACACACAAACTATAGAACAACATTAATATCACACCAATCCCTGAGGAAAACGATAATATAAATACTTTTGTTAAAAATACTACAAACAAAATAGTGTCGTTGTCGGGGATTGGCATTTAACTATTGAAAGCATTGCAATAGTTTAAGTGTTTTAAGTTTTTTTATTAATAATATTTTTTCCACTTGTTTTGTTAGTGCTTTCAGACTTTAGTTTATGCGAGGAAGTATTTTTGAAGATTAACTCCTATTTGACCCTAAAATCGAAAGGACTTGCAGAAAACATAATAGCAAGACTAGAAGAAGGAGGAAGCTAGCAAAAAAAGAAGAGAAAGAGGAGAGGCGTCCACTTCTACTATACCTTTTAATCAAGATATAGAAGAAGTTATGGCTACAAATCCACCAAGAGGTTCCTGTACAAATAGTCCAAAGTTGAATGCTCAGTTTGCTAGGAATGTGGACCAAAGGCATTTGGAAATGAAAACTGGAATTTTACAATTGTTGTATCATAACCCTTTCACTGGGTTAGATCATGAAGATCCTTACACCCATATCACAAAATTCTATGAGATAGCGGGTGCTATAGGAGCTCTAGAGTAACATGAAGAACAAATGCTTAAAATATTATTTCCATATTCGTTGATCGGTAAAGCTAAGGATTGGTATCTTGACCAACCTAATAACCTCATGACGAATTGGAATAGACTTGAAGAAAAATTTCTTGAAAGGTTTTTTCCACAATCACGTTTCATGGAAGCAAAAAAGGCTATATCAGTGTTCTCTCAAGGTGGAGCCTAGTCATTGAATGAAGCTTGGGAAAGGTACAAATCTATGTTGAGAAAATGTCCAAGTCATGGTTTTGATGCCATTACCCAAATGCATATTTTTTGAAATGGATTACAACCACAACCAAAACTTTTGTTGGATGCTACAGCGGGAGGATCACTTATGGCAAAGACAACGGAAGAAGCGGTGGAAAGTTTTGAAAGAATGGCAAGGAATGACCATCAAGTCAACATGATCGAAGTATGGTTCAAAAGAGAGAAGAAGTAAGTGATTCAAGATCAAATGACGCTCTTTTAGCCCAAAATAAATTGTCCGCTCAACAAGTGGAATAATTAACAAAGCAAATGGCAAAGCTCCCTCAATAACTAAGAGAAATGCAAGAAAGACCTAGAAATCAAAGTCAACAAATTTCTAGTTGTGAGTTATGCAACAGTGATCATCAAACTAGATTTTGTCCTCCGGTTGAAGAAGAAGTTAATTACATGGGAAATCAAGATCAAGGATACCAACAAAGGCAACCTTATCAAAATAACAAAGGTTATCATCAAAGAAACGACCAAGTTTATCAACAAGGATGGAGACAAGATTCTAACAATAAAAAATAGACAAATTCCTTATCAAACCACAAATCAAAACTCACAACCTCAAGCTAGAAGTTCAAACTTACAAGACACTCTTTCTCAATTCACGCAAGCATCTATGAAAAATCAAAAGAGTAATGAAGCGACTATCAAGAATTTGGAGACTCAAGTGGGGTAACTAGCCAAGCAATTGGCCGATCAAAATGTTGGTTCATCATTTTCAGCAAATACTCAATCTAATACTAAGGAGCATTGCAAGGAAATAATAACTAGGAGGGGTAGGGTAGTCGGGAATGGTCGTGGTAAAGAAGTTGAAAGTGAGGAAATTGTTGAAGAAAAAGAGTTTGAAGAGGAGATTGTAGTAGAAAATAAACATGAAAAGGAGTTAGTTGAAAATGAGTTAGTTTAAAAGGAGAAGTTGAGAAGAAACAAGAAGGAGAAAGTTGCTACTTTACCGGTTTAAAATTTTCCATATCCTCATGCTCCTTCCAAGAAGGATAATGCTAGGCACTATGCTAGGTTCATGGATATTTTTAAGAAATTGCAAATAAATATTCCATTCTACGAAGCTATGGAGAAAATTCCAAAGTATGCAAAGTTCATGAAATATGTTATCATCGTTGATGCAAGTTGTAGTGCTATCATTCAACGAACTCTACTAAAGAAGGAAAGTGATTCGGGAAGGGTTACTTTGCCGGTCACCATTGGTGATATTTATGTTGGTAAAGGATTGATTTATTTGGGTTCTAGCATTAATTTGATTCCTTTTTCTATTATGAAAAGATTGGGGAACATTGAGATGAAGTTAACAAAGATGACACTTCAACTAGCCAATAAATCCATCACTCGTCCTTATGGTGTAGCACAAGACTTTCCAGTGAAAGTGGATAAATTTTTCTTCCCAGATGATTTTGTTGTGATTGATATGGAGGAAGACCATGATGCACCTTTGATTCTTGGTCGGCCATTCATGAAGACCACAAGAATGATAATTGGCATTGATGATTGTCTAATGAAGGTCTGAGTTCAAGATGAAGAAGTAAGTTTTAATCTCTTTGAAGCTATGAAACATTCCAATGATAAGGGAGTTTATTTTAAAGTTGATTCTATGGAAGAAGCTATTTGGGATGTTTCTATTAAATTTCATCTTTTAACACCTCTTGAGAGAACATTGAATAATTTTATTCAAGTTCTTGATGTTCATGTAGAAAAGGAGTTGGAAGAATATGTGAATAAACTTGAAGCTTTAGAAGAAATTCAATCTTAGGACGAAGAAGTTGAAATTTTGAAGAAAGAATCTAAAGAAGAAAAGTCAAAAATTGAATTGAAGATGTTTCCATCTGTTAGCTCCTAAATTCGACACCCGCAACATATTGGCCTTATGGGCCAAAAATAGATTGAACAAATCTAAGTTGGAAATAATTCGACATATGGGAAAATACTTAGAGAAATTTCTAAGTTAAAGTTGATCTTCGAACGTTGAGGCAGTTATCGTTAAGGTAATGGAAACGTTTGCCATACTTTCCTAGGTTGTATGGATAATGGCCATCATGGCAGCATGGTAAAGGCTGATTGACAGCAACGTCTTGGGAAAAGGGTAATGATGACTCTGAATACTAGCAGTGGTTGGTAGAAGGCGAAAAGCGCACAATTGACTTTTATGGAAAAAAAATAAGACAGGTGTCGAATGGGAATATCAAAGAATGACCATTTCTTCTTGCGTCGAAATTGACATTCTTGGGGGGCAATTTGTTAGCTCCTAAATTCAACACCCAAACATATTATCCTTATGGGCCAAAAATAGATTGAACAAATCTAAGTTGGAAATACTTCGAAAGATGGGAAAATGCTTAGAGAAACTTATAAGTTAAAGTTGATCTTCGACCAAAAGGTTCTTGCGGCCTTCAACTGAAAGGCCTCTGTGGCCTTCGACTAAAAGGAAACCTCGTATCAGCAACAAGTGATTTTGAATCTGAAGAAAGAAGGGAAAAGCAGTTCGCCTGGCAGTTAAGGAAAGAAATGTGGCATGAAGAACGAGGTCGAAGAACATGTAGAGGACACTTGTCCTTATCTTAGAGCAAAGCAACTCCTTGACGGTTACCTAGTTCTAGTATAAATATAGGAAGTTTATGTAGATTTTTGGGTGTTCAACTAATTGTACAAGTCACTCAATACTATTCGAGTACCCGCTGCATGAGAAAGAATACTGAAAATGTATGTTTGAAACACCACATTTTATAATCGAAGTCTTTTACATTCCTCTTTACATTCCTTGCCTTTTATCTTACTTGCAAAAATCTATTTTCCCTTGCATTTTACTTGCACTTTTTACCAGATTTCTGCACTTAAACTGTTCTCAACCCCTTTTCTACTTGTTTCTACACTCAAACTCATCTCAAACCTCAACCTTTCTCAGTAGAATGTGCGTTCTTTATTAATATTAGCATTTATATCCAAACAACACCAATAATTAGCGTATATCATAGGATCAAACTGATCGATCCCGTGAGTAACCAAAAAATTACCCTTTTTGGAAGATCAACGGTTGTTTACCAATAACCATGATAAACAAACTGGCACGCCCAGTGGGACGTTGCTAATTTTTATTTGCTTGTTTATATTAACATAAATGCTTTGCATAATTTATTTTCTTTTACAAAGTGTGGTATGTTATTAAGAAGTGGTAAATTAACCACCAACGAGTGTACAACTAGGAGAAGAAATAGTGAAAGTGAAATGGCTAATCAGCCAAATAATGGAGAAATACCTCCACTAATTACTACGGGAACAACGGTTATACCAACTGTTACTGAAACTATCCCATCAACCGTTGTTTCAGCACCAACGTTAACAACAACTCAAATAGGACCAATACTTTAGTATGCAGGTCCCAGAGGTCCATTAGGAACACCCCCACCAAGGGTAAATCCAAGATCTCGACCATACATTCCCCCAGGATTTTTGAAAGCCTGGATGGGTTGATACCAGCCTTATAGCATGCCAACTACTGAAATGGCTAGTCTTATGAACATTGCGTTTATATTTTTAGAACATCTGATGAGTGCGTCTTTTCCATTATAGGGATCTGGAACTGGTATGGCGAATTTGGGTAGAAACCAACTCTTATGAGGGGCATCCCATGTAATACCAAGCCTCACAAATGCTTCCGCAGCAATTTGAGGCAACAGATGGATGAAAGCAACCAGGATATGGTACAAATTTTGGCACAAACTCTGAGTACAGTGTTGAACCCTGTAATACAAAATACTACCCAGTCGAATCAACAAATGTCAGCGCAAATGACGTGCATGGCTGAATTTTTTGGGGTTCCCCAACCTATTCGGCAACCCCAAAGAGCGTCAATAAAAGAGAATCAGGGTATAGTCTTAAAAGAAGATGTAACCATTAACCAAAATCCACCTCTAGGTAGGAGAAACCATATAGTGGAAATCGAACAACCTAGGGTCGAAATTCCCATATTTCTCCCACAGATCCGTAGAGATGGCGATCAAGGTGTGATGGTGGTAAATAGAAACCAAAATGATGACTAACTGATACAGCATGTTCGACACCATAATTATGGAACATATAATAATCTGACAGCCATGATTGAAAGAATTATGATACAAAATGGAATGAACGTTGGCTTTCATATGCCAAACTTTACATCCCCATTGTCAGAGTATATCTTGCAAACAGATTTACCCCCTAGGTGGAAAGTTCTAAAGTTCACTATATTTTCAGGGGATACGACGGAGTCCACTGTCGAACATGTAGCGAGATATTTGATAGAAGTTGGGGAAATATCAAATAACGAGAGCCTTAGAATTAAGTACTTCCCATGTTCTCTAACTAAAAATGCTTTTACTTGGTTTACCACCCTCCCATCCAATTCGATCCACAATTGGGATCAATTGGAGAGATTGTTACATGAACAATTTTACATGGGACAAACCAAAATAAGTCTGAAAGAATTGGCTAGCATGAAAAAGAGATTCACTGAGCCAATAGATGAATATCTAAATAGATTTCGACTTCTCAAAGCCAGATGCTTTACACGAGTGCCTGAGCATTAATTGGTCGAAATGGCAGCAGGGGGCCTAGATTATTCTATTAGGAAAAAAATTAGATACCCAATACCTGAGGGATACAACCCAATTGGCTGGTAGAGTTCGACAGGTAGAACGTCTTAAAGTTGAAAAAGCTAAAGCAACTAAGACTCATCGAAGAGAAAGGGTAGCCTATGTTGAAATGGATGATGAAGATCCAGAGACATCTAGTGATCCTATAGATGTCGAAGAAAGCGAGGGCCACCATACTCTTGTAGATTCTTAATGCCCTCAAATGGAAAAAATCCTACTGAGTCTGAAAAGAACAGTGATAGATTCCTAAAGAAAACATATAGTTTCGACGTCACAAAATGTGACGAGATATTTGACTTGTTAGTTAAAGATGGCCAAATGATAGTTCCCCCAGGGGAAAAATGCCTCCTTTAGAACAAAGAAAGAAAAGAGGTTTTTGTAAGTATCATAATTTTTTGCGACATAAAACTTCATAATGTTTTCTTTTCAGGGATCTCGTTCAAGGAGCAATCAAAGAAGGCAGACTCAAATTTGCTGACAAACCTCTAATGAAAATCGATGCAAACCCATTGCAAGCTGATGCCCACTATGCTGAACCATCAGTCATCAACATTGTCGAAGTTTTAGAAGACTTCGTCAATAAGCCTATTTTTGGCAGTTTCATTGGGAACATCTCCAGAAAGACTGTCGAAGGGGTGAGAAGGGCTACTGAAGGCCTAAACAAAGGAGATACTGAAGGCTCAAACAAAAAGACTAATGCAGGTTCTTACTTGGCTGTTGTCAAGGGTTCAACAGAGGACCTCGAAGCCAAAATGCAAAAGATGAATCTCGCTGCCAAGAGCAACGTAGAAGTCAATATGGTTGAAGTATCTAAGGCAAAGGCTTCAGAAGAGGCCATCAGACAAGAGGAAGTGAATAAAACTGCATTTCCTAAAGAGAATGAGAATCTGGAAGATTTACACGATGCCAGAAAAATAAGTCTGAAGTCGTGTTGTGTCCAAGATGCAGCTCCATCTTCGACAAAAAGGCTGTAGAACACATACAGGGTGTAAGGGCAACAAAGGAGAAATGGGACACCAATTCCCAACCCAACATGGATCCTGAAGTCAGATATGATCCCAGAAGAGGATATCAGAAAGGACCAATGAAACAGGCGAAGAGTCCATCAACTTTCATGCCTCCAACAAATGTCCCTGCGGATACTTGGCTGAAAACAGCAAATAGGAAAAGGTCCAGTGAGGAGAAATGGCGAACATTCGATGTGCCAAGAGGATCATCCTTGGAATATAGGAAGGAGTTCCAAACTAAAACAACAAACAAAGTATCTCATGTGTCGAGAAACTAAAAGGGAAAAAATCCCATGTCTTACTCCCAGTGGAGAAGATATCAAAGACGGCGAAAAGCCGAAAGAGAGGCTACAGAGGAGCCTTAACCGGAATCAAGCACCAATGTACCACAAAGAAAGGAAAAAGGCAAACAAAGAAAGCCTTTGGAAAGGAAACCAATTTCTATAAGATTGGTGTGGCCAGAACAAGGTGAATCAAATGAAGAAAGTAATTTTGAATCTGATGCTACTTTAGATATTATTGTGAATGTAGTATCAGTACTACCCATGGAATACGACCGCCAAGTTGAAGTCGAAGAGACTGACTGGGAGGTTAAATAGGAAACGGCCAAACATAGGCCAGTGTGTTATTATGTGATGAACAATGGTTGCGTCGAAGAGCAAAATGCTTTCTTCGAGCCACCTACTGAGGTGATGAAAAATCACCTCAAACCCTTGTTCATAAGGGCAAAGATAGGGGAAATAACCATCAACAAGATTTTGGTTGATTCTGGGGCTACAATAAATATAATTCCCCAATCTATGCTGAGGAAAATGGGTAAGGGAGATGGAGATATCAAACCCCACAACATGGTTCTATCGAACTATGAGGGAGGTATTGGAACTACTATGGGGGTGATACAATTAGACCTCAAGGTGGGAACAATACTTCGATCAACTATGTTCATGGTCATTTCAGTGAAGCCCAACTATAATCTACTCTTAAGTAGAGAGTGGATACATGGCATACGTGCAGTGCCATCTTTGATGCATCAACGGGTTATAATTTGGCGCCCTAATGGCATAGTGGAGAATATCGAGGCTGACCAAAGTTATTACTTGGGTGAAGTTAACAATGTTTGAAAAAATAGCTTCGACTGAAACATGGCTCACATAGGGCCATCCAATCCTCCTGACTTTGATTTGGCACCAGCACCAAATGCCTTTTTCTCCCTCTACCTACACTCTGACCATGGGTTCCAGTGGGATAGAGAAGATTTATCAAACATTGACTATGGAGGAGTTGATGACATACGGCCAACAGGCTGGGGAAGTGAGTTCGGTGATGATGACTGAATCACAAGCTTTACAAAAGATTTCAGCATATGTAGCCGAAAGTAGAATGATAGCGTCCTTATAGGCTGAAGTCAAGCATATGGCTCTTGAAGCCAATGAGCAAGTGTTTCTTCCAGAAGATCCTGGGAAAGACTTCGAACCAGAACCACCTTACTCAAAAGGGAAAGAAGGACCTGGGAAGGATTTCGACCCAGAACCACCTGACTCGAAAGGGGAAGAAATGTAAAAACAGAGGCTAGATGCAATCTATGTTGATGAGCCTTTGGGTTTTGAAAAGGATCCGTTGGAAGACAATGTTAAAATGCTAGCGCAAGATCCTTTGGAAGAAATAGACCTGGGCGAAGGTTTATGGAAAAGACCAATATACATCAGTGCGAAGATAGATCTAGAGCTCAAGGTCAAAATAATCCAATTGTTGAAGGAGTTCAAAGACTGCTTTGCATGGGATTATGATGAAATGCCTGGTCTCGACAGAGAATTGGTGGAGCTTCAATTACCAATAAATCCTGGAAAAAAGCCTGTCAAGCCAACTCCAACGCATTTTACACTAGAGATCTTATCGAAGATCAAGACGAAAGTCGAAAGGCTGTTGAAATACAATTTCATCCGGACAACCAGGTATGTCGAATGGATTGCAAATATAGTACATGTTATAAAGAAAAATGGTACCTTAAGGGTGTGCATCGATTTTAGAGATTTAAATGTTGCAACACCCAAAGATGAATATCCAATGCCTGTGGCGGAAATGCTTGTCTATTCTGTCGCTAGCTTTGAATACATGAGTATGCTTGATGGATACTCTGGGTATAATCAAATTTTCATTGCTGAAGAGGATGTGTCGAAAATAGCATTTCAATGCCCTGGGGCTTTAGGCACTTACGAATGGGTAGTGATGCCTTTTGGCCTAAAAAATGCAGGGCCAACATATCAAAGAGCAACTAATTCTATCTTCCATGATTTTATTGAAACTTTTATGCAGATTTATATTGATGATATTGTTGTCAAATCTATTTTAGGAAAGAATCATATGGACCATCTTCGACAATCCTTTTAAAGGATGAGACGCTATGGTCTGAAAATGAATACTCTAAAATGCTCTTTCAGCGTAAGAGAATGGGACTTCTTAGGCTTTGTGGTCCATAAAAAGGGAATCGAAATAAACCAGAACAAGACCAAAGCCATTTTCGAAGCGAAAGCGCCGACTAGCAAGAAGGAGTTGCAATCTCTACTTGGCAAGATAAATTTCCTGAGGAGATTTATATCCAACTTAAGTGGAAAAACACAAGCCTTCTCACCACTACTTCGACTCAACAAAGGAGGATTTGAGTGGGGGCAAGAAAAATAAGAGGCCTTCGAAAAGATCAAAGGATACCGCACCAAGCCACCTATTCTGGTACCGCGTTGTAGAAATAGGAGTATGAGATTGTACATAGCTACATCTGACAAAACTTTAGGAAGCATGTTAGCTCAAGAGGACGAGAATGGTGTTGAAAGACCCATCTATTACCTCAATAGAGTTTTAAATGACGCAGAGACTAGATATAGAGAAGTTGAAAAACTATGTTTATGTCTTTACTTCTCATGTACAAAACTCAAGAAATATATTAAACCAGTTGATGTTTATGTTTCATCTCATTTTGATGTTTTCAAATATATGTTGTCAAACCCCATCTTGCACAGTCGAATTGGCAAATGAGCACTTGCATTAACTGAGTATTCATTAACTTTTAAGCCTCTTAAGGCTGTAAAAGGTCAAGTGGTAGCAGACTTTATAGTTGATCACTCAATAAATGAAGAATCAATAAACTACTTGGAGATCGAACACTGGAAGTTATACTTCGACGATTTTAGTCATAAAGATGGAACTGGAGTAGGAGTTCTAATTATTTCTCCAAATTAAATTCCAACAACATTCAAGTACAAGATTGAAGGTTCTTGTTCGAACAATGAGGCTGAGTACGAAGCTCTAATCGTAGGCCTTGAAATCTTGTTGGAATTGGGGGAAACTCGAGTCGAAATAATGGGAGACTCAGAGTTAGTCATAAAGCAAGTTAAAAAGAATACAAATGCATAAGAGAAAATCTTATCACGTATTTTGTAATAGTCAATAGTTTGTTGAAAAACTTTGAAATGATCAACATTTGACATATACTAAGATTGGAAAATCAAGTGGCTAATGACTTGGGATAGATTTCATCTGGGTATAAAATTTCGAAAGAGAAATTACAACAAGTAATCAAAGTTAGAAGAAGAGTAACATCAACTAAGTTGTCTCCAACAGATTTTGAAACAACAAAATTGGGGTACGCTGACCAAGAAAACTTTGAAATTCCGTTCATAGACAATCTAACGGAACAAGATTGGAGAAGCCTATAGTGGATTATTTGTAAAATCCAGTGGCTTCGACAGAACAAAAAACAAAGTATAGGGCGCTAAGTTATACTCTAATGGGAGACGAGTTATTTAAAAAGACGCCTGAAGGGGTATTACTAAAATGACTAAGTGAAACAGAGGCATACACAGCCCTTTCAACTACACATGTTGGAGCATGTGGAGTACATTAAGTAGGCTATAAAATGAAATGGTTATTGTTTCGACAAGGACTATATTGGCCAACTATGTTGAAAGATTGTGTTGAGTTTTCAAAAGGATGTCAGGAATGTCAAGTACATACAAGTATCTTTAGATTAGCATTCTGAAAGACCCTTCGATTGGTATTCTGAAGGAGCCTTTCAATTGGCATGGACAATGCTCTTCGATTAGAATTGTGTCCAATCCTTTCGATTGACATTCCAAATTCTTCGATTTGAATTATGGCTAAGCCCTTCGATTGGCATGGATACAAGGCCTTTCGATTGGCCTCATGACAGGCCTTTCGATTGGTATTGTGTTAAGGCCTTCGATTGGCATTCTGAAAGACCCTTTCGTTTGGAACCCTGGGCCAAGCCTTTCGATTGGCATGGCAAGGGATCCTTCGATTTGGAATTGTGTCAAGGCAGCTTCAACATGCATGTTAACTGTATCCTTTGATTGGCATGGACAAGATCCTTTGATTGGCGTAGCAAAGGACTCTTCGATTGACATTTCAATAAATACCCTTCGTTTGGTATTTGGACAAGGGATATTCGAAGGAACTGAATCAGAACCATTTGAAGGAAATAAATCAGATTCATTCGAAGGAGCTCCATCAGAACCGTTTGAATGAGCTGGATCAAGGCCATTCGAAGGAGGCCATCAGCCCATTCGAAAGAGAGCATTTGAAGGACAGTATGTCCACATTTATGCCAAATTCAAAAATTGACAAGATCCCTTAACTTTGGCCAAGGTTACATATTGGTATTCATGGCATTCAAATGGTTGTTACAAACATTACTTCTCTTGTCTCCTCCCTCCTACTCTATATAAGCAGCATGCTTGGAAGCAAAAAAGGGGGACAAAAAAAAAGATTAGAGATACACTTCCCACAAATCAACCAAAGGTTGTCAAAATTTTCATAAATAATCCAAGCCAAGGCAACCCTTCAACAAAAGAATATCCACACCAAGAGCCACAGATCATACATCTTCGATTGGTAAGGGTTTGCAAAACCAAAATTGTAGCTTCATGACATTTAAATACACAATTCACATATATTCTTGTTATTACTGATTATGTTGCATGTAAGTTAAAGCGCAGAGATGAGATCGTTCCATTGCTGAGGCACGGTCTAAGTTTTTCCTTCGAATCTCAGGACAAAACAAACCCAGACCCAGACACAGACTCAGTGGATTTGAATTGAGGAAGGATTCGAATTAGGTGGAGATTTGAATCAAGGGGGGTAAAGTCCCCCGTGGATCTCTAAAATTTGTTTTGTTTTGCAGGAAACATCTTCTCATAATCTTGTTTAGAGCTTCGAAGCATCTCAGCTTCGAACTTGATCCAGGGTTCCCAGATCGAAGGATGACATATCCAGATCGAACACCCCCAAAGTGTTTCCCCTCATGCACTTTCGATCAAGCCTCTTCACTGGATCGAAAGACAGCCCAAGCCTCTTTCAATCCAGGCCTCCAGAATTACACCTTTCTTGATTTACTTCTTGTTCCTTCGATTTCATATTTGTTTTGACTATTTTATTTCTTTTTTTTAATCAACATAAAATCAATCAAAAAATCACAAAAAATATTAGGTTAGTGTTTTATTAATCAAATTAATTTATGAATAAATTAATTAATTATTTTAACATCCTTTTTCTTAAAATTAAAATTAAATAGACTTAGGCTTTATTTTCTTGTATACTAAAAACAACTAAAAAAAGATTTCTTTTCTTTAGGATTTTTAGACGTCTTTTATATTTCGCGCGCGTTTATTTAATTCCGTATTTTTACTATTATTGTATCTGCCTACTGAATGTAATAGATTAAAATTAGGACAATTACTGCTTTATTCCCCTCATCTTTGTATAATGTAATTCCCCTCCCCAAAGCATTGTAATAGCGTAGATTTAAATTCATGCACTTTAATTTCTGCAATATATTAATTGTTAATAACTAGGTTTGTATGACAAAACTGAAATTAAACGTTAGCAAACTTGATAAAAAGATAAATAACTGAATTGATCATAATTGCACACAAGCACCTCTAAGGTACGCCCACTTTGGTTGCCTTCAATAAAACAGTCATGAGGCAGGAACACTTTAGTAAAGACCCGTAAAATCAAAAGATCATAGTCCCTCTATGACCCTACAGTTGCCTTATTGATAAATGATCTAGTCCCTAAAATAGAATTGCTAAAGCGTCTCCACAAGTTCCTTCGTGACTGTAACGTACCTCCAATTGTCCCTCAAAACATCCAACGACAAGGCTACCTACTCAGTAATAGTAGGATAGCACTGTCTAAAGGAAAAGAGGAAAAGAACAACCTTTTCGAGTATAAAAGTAGATAGTTGTTAGAAGTTTGCTCAAACATTTTTGCACTTACACAAAAGCTACTTTTTTAAAAGACATTTCAAAACACTTTGTGTATTTTCTCCACTATTCTGAGAAACATTATAAAGTTCGCCATACTAAGGAGTTTTTAAAACATTTTAAAACACACAAAGCATAAAGGTATTTCAAATGAGCAAGCCTCTAAGAGCCCGTGGAAAACCGCGGATGGAAAGGGTGCTAACACCTTCCCTTTCCATAATCTACCCCTCTTACCCAGAAAACTATCGAAAAGGTCTTTTTCTGTTCTTTTCACCCTTTCCTTTGTTGGATAAAAGAAAATTCGATGGCGACTTTTGCTTACCGCACATTTGTGAACAAAAAACACAAAACCAGTATATAACAGTCGGTTCTGCCACCGTAGCACAGAACTGGCAACTCTATTGGGGAAAATAATAAAGTGGGGTTTACCTTAGGGTCTAGATCATTTTGGCTTCTTTGTTTGTTTGTTTGCTTTACTTTTAAAGGTATTTGTTTGGGTTACTATAGATTCTACACCTGGATCTGGGGAAACCTGTTAGGTAAGTAGCAATAGATCGTAGAAACTGTGCGGGGTATACTGACACGGTTGAAGTGATGGCTATGTTGATGCGACACTTTGGTTGGTACCGGTAGCCCTTGAGTTAATCAAGGAGAATACGGGGCCACGACGTGGTGTCATAAAGCGTCAACTGGCCTTAGAACCTTTAAATGAACAACTTGGCCATTAGAACATAATGAGATGGTCGTCTTTGGTGTATTCCTATAGTCGGCAGATACTCGATGCTACACTCATTGAGATTTGACCCTTGAGTTTTATTTGGTTGCGAGTCAGTCGCCTATCGAATGAAACTTGTGGGAAAGATCAGTGATATTGAGATCCCTTAGAACTCGGTTACTATTTATAGGACAGGTTGAACCAATCCAACTTCAAGAGGGTATGACCTTATAGCCCATGCAAGCCTTAGACCTAAGGTCTTTGTGTGATTTGTTTGTGCTTGTTGTATATGTGATTTCTTAGCATAATCATACACATCATAACATCATGCCACAGCATTTCCTTAACCATTTCGAGGATCTCAAGGGTTTGTGATGCAGGTTATGGTAAACCAGACATCTAGCAAGGGGAAAAGGGGATTTATTTTCCTCTAACTAATTCAATCAGAAGATCAAAACTCAACAACTTGAGTCAGGGGCTATGACCCACTTGATATGGTGAGCTTGACTCTCGTAAAAGGACACTCATTGATACGAAGTTCTTCAATCGAAGCTGAAAATTCTGAAATTTTCTTGTTTACCCCGTGAGATCCTTGAAAACATTGCATACATATATCATACATATCATTTCATAAGCAGGTTTCAAAGCAAGTTTCTCATCCTCTTCGCTGTTTATTTCAGCAATGGCTCTAGAATAAACAGTGAAGGATCTACAGACTCAGAATGCCCAGTTTCAACAGATGATCATGGCAATATCCAAGGGCAAGAAGAAATGAAAGCCATGCTTGTTAAAGAAAAGAAGAAGCCAAGGAAGCCAACTGGTTTAGTGAATCTGGGAAGAAGGATTAGAGGACCAGTGCGGCGAGCCACTGAACTGGTAACTTCATCAAAGGAAGGAGGCAGTCAAGAAGAGGAAACAAGAGGGGAAGACTCCAGTCCTAAAGAATCCAATGATTAATCTGACTATGATGAGGAAGAGCATCCTCCTGCTGATGAAAAATACAAACAGCAGGAGGATCGTTTAAATGCAATGGGGGTTCGGTAGGTACCAGGTCTGGATTTTGAAGAACTGGGTTTGGTTTTTGGGGTTGTCATCCCGCAAAAGATCAAAGTGCCTGTATTTGCCAAATATGATGGGGTTTCATGTCCCAAGATGCACCTCTGATCTTATGTGAGGAAGATTCAGTCTCACACTGTTGACAAGGACTTATGGGCCCACTTCTTTCAAGATAGTTTGTCCGGAACTCAACTAGAATGGTTCTACCAGCTGGAGGGGACCAACATTCGTAATTGGGAAGACCTGGCTGCTGCTTTCTACAAGCAGTATTAGTATAATGCATACCTTTCTCCCACCCGTACACAACTCCAAAGTATGACTATGGGTTCGAGAGAGGGCTTTAAAGACTATGCTCGGAAGTGGAGGGACTTAGCGGGAAGAGGTCAACCTCCTTTGTCTGATAGGGAGATAGTGGATATGTTTCTGGGTAACCTGTCTAGTCTGTTTTTCAATCACCTGATTGGAAGCTCCTCAGCTGACTTCACTGAATTGATCTTGACAGGAGAAAGAGTTGAAGCTGGAATTATGAGTGGTAAGATCCAGAAGGATGCATCCTCCAGTGCAGCAAGGAAGCCATTTTCTGGGAAGAAAGAGGTTAGTGTTATGTACAGTCAAAGGAATCAGAACATAACTGAACATCGTCCAGTGGTAGGGGATGTTATGATCTCTAAACTTGCACCTACTCAACAAAGGAACAATCAGCCTAGAACAAAAAGTCCTGTAAGACAATTTACCCGGATAAACATGACTATGTCTCAGGTTTTTCCGCAATTGTTGAAGTCCAATCTGGTAACTCTGAAGGAAGCTTCGAAGAATCCTAATACTACCTCTCCCCGCTACAATCCAAATGCTCGATGCGCCTACCATTCTGAGACTCCGGGGGATGACACGAACGACTGTTGGGCTTTGAAGAACAAGTTGCAGGATCTGATTAAGGAAAAGGAGATTGAATTCGATCCCCCCTGAGACTCACAATGTTATAACTGCACCCATGCCCAATCACGGCTCGGGAATCAATGCTATTGATGTTGTCTCTGCCACGGAAGATACTGATAATGAGTATGACGTGGATAGATGGATTTTCCCTACTACCAATGGTGGACCCAATAACTGGACAGCAAAAGACTTTGTACCAATTACTTTTATTCAGAAGTAATTGTCTTTATTGTTTTTGGATGTGCAATAAACAATATAAACTTTATGGCCATGTGTCTTACCCGGGGCACAATGGCTTATTTATGAGGGTTATCATGTTTCATTTTCATATGGAATTAATAAAGCATTAGACATTTATTGCATACAAATATTGTGGTGTCTGTTTTTATTTTCTGCTTTTACTTTTTCTATACAGCTATGCTCTTACACACACTCACGTATCAAACTGCAGATCCATATCCACTCTGGATCCCATTGATAATAGTTCTGCTATTGTCGGTTATGACTTTGAAAATCCGATCAACCAAGTCGAGGACGAAGGTAAGGAAGATTGTGAGGTACCTGGAGAACTTGCCAGACTGTTATAGCAGGAAGAAAGGGCTATACAGCCTCATGAAGAGCCAGTTGAGACATTAAACTTAGGCACAGAAGAGGATAGAGAAGAGGTTAAGATAGGTGCAAATCTGGAGCTTAGTGTCAAACAGCGGTTGATACGAATGTTGCATGACTTTTTCGAGATCTTTGCCTCTTCATATAAAGACATGCCAGGACTAGACACGGATATTGTGGTTCATCGTCTGCCAACTAAAGAAGATTGCCCTCCGGTAAAGCAGAAGGTTCGTCATATGCGCCCTGAAATGTCAGAGAAGATTAAAGCAGAGGTTATGAAACAGTTCAATGTTGGGTTCTTAGCTATCACCTCGTATCCCCAATGGGTTGCTAACGTGGTCTCGGTGCCTAAAAAAGAAGGCAAGGTAAAAATGTGTATGGGCTACCGAGATTTGAACAGGGCAAGCCCCAAGGATGACTTTCCACTCCCCCACATTGACGTTCTAGTCGATAACACCGCGCAAGATCTTTTCCTTCATGGACAGTTTCTCTAGTTACAATCAGATCAAGATGGCACCCGAAGACATGGAGAAGATAACCTTCGTTACGTAATGGGGCACTTTCTGTTACAACGTGATACCGTTTGGGTTGAAGAATGTTGGGGCAACCTATCAGCGAGCTATGGTAGCTCTGTTTTGTGACATGATTCACCATGAGATAGAAGTCTATGTTGATGACATAATAGCCAGGTCTCAAACTTAGGAAGAGCATGTTGATCATCTACAAAAGATGTTTGATAGGTTGAAGACGTACAAGCTGAGGTTGAATCCGAATAAGTGCACCTTCGGGGTAAGGTCTGGCAAACTGCTAGGTTTCATTGTCAGTGACAAAGGTATTCAGGTAGACCCTACAAAGGTGAAGGCTATACAAGAGATGTCGGCTCCTCGCACTGAGAAGGAGGTTAGAGGTTTCTTGGGATGTCTGAATTACATTTCCAGGTTCATTTCCCATTTAACTGCTACTTGTGAGCCAATCTTCAAACTCCTGAAGAAATATCAAGTGGTAAAGTTGAATGACGAATGCCAGACCACCTTCGAGAGAATCAAGGAATACCTTCAAGAGCCTCCAATTCCGATGCCTCCGATTGAAGAAAGACCTCTGATAATGTACTTAACAGTATTAGATAATTCAATGGGGTGTGTGCTGGGGCAGGATGACGAGTCAGGTCGAAAAGAGCATGCAATATACTACCTTAATAAAAAGTTTACCGACTGTGAGACAAGATAATCACTACTCGAGAAAACTTGTTACACTTTGGCATGGGCTTCTCTCTGACTGAGAAAGTATATGTTAACCCACACCACTTTGTTGATATCTAAGATGGATCCGATCAAGTGCATCTTCGAGAAGCGCGCTCTCTTCGGAAGAATAACAAGATGGTAAATGATCTTGACTGAAAACGATATCCAATACACGACCCAGAAAGAAATCAAGGTAATTGTACTAGCTGATCATTTGGCTCATCAGGTTGTGGATGACTACCAATTCATGAACTTTGAATTCCTGAATGAGAACATTATGTTAGTGACTGATTGTGAAGAACCTGGACCAGATGAAGGACCTGAGGAAGAATCCCGATGGACTATGGTTTTTGATGGAGCCTCCAACACACTCACCAATGGCATCGGTGCTGTAATCATATCTCCCGAAGGCTGTCATACTCCTTTCACCGCTAGACCATGTTTCAACTGTACCAACAATATGGCGGAGAATGAAGCATGCATCATGGGTCTTAAACTTCTATTGGCATGAGGATTAAATTCTTGAGCATTTTCGAGGACTCAGCCTTGGTGATAAGTCAAATCAAAGGAGAGTGGGACACGAAGCACCCAAATCTTATCACTTACAAAGAACATGTGCTGACATTGCTTCCACACTTTGAAGAGGTTACCTTTGAAAATTTTCCATGAGAAGAGAATCAGTTAGCGGACGCGCTAGCTACCATGTCATTTATGTTCAAGATCAAGTGGGACAATGAGGCTCCTCGGATCACTATTGAGAGGTTGGATGAACCAGCATACTACTATGAGATTGACACTGAAGCGGTAGCAGACAAACCTTGGTTCCACGAAGTGAAAAGGTATCTTGAGGCTCAAGAGTATCCTGAGGGGGCGTCTGCCAATGATAAGAAGTTTCAGAGAAGGTTCTCCGCAAAGTTCTTCCTCAGTAATAAAATCCTCTATAAGCGCAACCATGACTCTACTTTACTTCGGTGCATAAACAAGAGCGAAGCAGAGAGGATTATGGCAGATTTACACGAAGGTACCTTTGGCACCCACTCTAGTGGACACACCATGGCTAAAAAGATCCTACGGGCAGGATACTATTGGTCCATTATCGAAGCAGATTGTTATCAGCATTCCCGAACTTGTTAAATGCCAGATCTATGTTAAAGTACATGTACCTATGGTTCCCTTGAATGTCTTGACGGCTCCCTGGCCCTTTGCAATGTGGGGAATTGACATGATCGGAGATATTTGACCTACCGCCTCCAATGGGCATCACTTCATCCTAGTGGCCATTGATTACTTCACGAAGTGGGTTAAGGCTGCCTCTTTTGCTACTGTTACCAAGAATGTTGTGGCGCAGTTTATCAAGCATAACCTGATTTGTCGATATGGTGTGCAGAGAGAATCATCACAGACAATGTTACAAATCTCAATAATACGATGATCACCGAGCTCTGTAAACAATTCAAGATCCATCATCATAATTCTTCCCCTTACCGACCGAAGATGAATGGCGTTGTGGAGGCTGCTAATAAGAATATCAAGAAAATCATACAAAAGATGACGGTGGCATACAAAGACTAGCATGAGATGTTACCATTTGCTCTTCATGGTTACGACACCTCTGCACGTACGTCAACAGGGGCAACAACTTATTCTCTGGTATATGGTATGGAGGTTGTCCTACCTATCGAGGTCCAGATCCCTTCTTTGAGGATCATGAAGTATGCAGGTTTGAACGAAGATGATTGGATCCAGACCCGACTTGATCAACTGAATCTGATTGATAAGAAAAGGCTTGTTGTTGTCTATCATGGTCAAATGTATCAAAAACGGATGATCTAGGGTTTCAACAAAAATGTCAGACGTCAGGTATATCAAGTGGGTGATCTAGTAATCAAGTGCATTATACTGCCACAAGGTGATCCCAGGGGAAAATGGACTCCCACGTACGAAGGGCCATTTGTGATTAAAACCATATTTTTCGAAGGAGCCATAATTTTGACCACCATGGATGGTGATGACCTTCCTCACCCTATAAATGCGGACATAGTGAAAAAATATTATGCGTGAATAAAGACCTGCTAGGTTGACTGGCCTAGGAAAAAATAAGGGCATCCCGGTGAACCAAAAGGGTTCAGGCAAAAATTAGGGATAAAGACAAAAAAAATTGTACACTCGGCAAGTCGAAAATGTGAAAAGGCGTCTTCGGCAAGAAAGGGTATCCCGGTGAACTGAAAACCAGAAAGGGCGGTCCAGGAAAAAGTTAGGGATTTGAAGCGTATAATTATGTGCCATTGGATTACCTTACAACCAGACTTCAGTATCAACTATCAAGCTCAAACGGTACCGATCAATCCAGTCAGCTTTGGACGAGTAGCAAAGTGATGAGACGCTCAAGGACATAGAGGCAATAGCAGAATTGAAACTCAATGGGAATATTACACTTAGCTGTTTTCTCTTTATACACTATTTTGTATAGTTTCCATTTTAACGATGGCATTCTCCTACTAGAACGTCATTCTCTTTATACAAAATGCTTGTTATAGGCGAACTTCAAAAAAATATCAATACAAATCATTCCTTGAAAGTACCAAAACTATTTGTTTTCTATTTTTCTGTTTTGTTTTGCAAAAACGTCCAATGCTTATTTTTGACATATGCATTTGAATATGATCACTATTTACAAATACTTGCATAAGAAACATAAAGACGGTTACTAATGACTTTAAGAAATGGGGAAAAGTCTAAAAAAGTAATTTGTAGTCCCGACAGTTACTATTTCCAGCAAGTACAGGGGCAGAGACAGTTTGAGACGAAATCTCCATCACATACGACCCCGGGACGTCTATGTTCCCTACAGAGTAGAAACAACCAAATTTTTTATCTCTCCTCCCCCAAGCGGGAATTACCTTCTCCAGCAAGGTTCCTTCAGAGAGCTGAAATTTGTATTCCCCCAACCGAGTTTTATAATATCAAACAGTTTATAAAACCTCCTCCCGAGTAGAGTTTATTTCTCTAATTGCAGAAGTTCAGGCCCCAACAGAGTTCATTTCTCTACATCGGTAAAATCTTCCAACAAAGCATCCTCCCTCCACATAGTTATTCTCAAGCAGAGTCAATCCTTGGCAGAGTATTCTCAAATAGAAAGAGGAAATCCTCGGCAAATTATCTCCATTCAACATCCCCAGTAGAAATGAAGGATTCAGCTTCCTAATACTCTCCAGCAGTAGTCCGGGATTTATTTTCCCAGACTGGGAAATATCATAATAGCATCCCATATTCATACATCATGGCATGCGCATACACATCACATACAGCATAATCTCATTTATTTTGAAAACATCATGCATCATGACATTGCATATGACTAACTCTTTACCTTTTTCAGGGAAAGGTCAAATCAACAAACACAACTACTTATGTGACCTCGTAGTCTTCTCAAAAGCTACGTCTCATGAAGGGCTATTTCAGCAATTTCCTCATAAAGACGTTCTCAAAAGACCTTCTCTAGTTCAATCAGATCGACACTAAGATCTCTCTGATTTCTATTCCAGTTGAAGATATTCCAAGACTTTTGTCTGGTTCAGTTGAATCGATACTAAGATTCTTCTGATTTCCATTCCAGTCAAAGTTAATCCAAGACCTTCTCTGGTTCAGTCAGATCTACACTAAGATCTCTCTGATTTCTATTCAAGTTGAAGATATTCCAAGATGATTGTCTGGTTCAGTTGAATCGATACTAAGATTCTTCTGATTTCCATTCCAGTCAAAGTTAATCCAAGACCTTCTCTGGTTCAGTCAGATCTACACTAAGATCTCTCTGATTTCTATTCTAGTTGAAGATATTCCAAGACTTTTGTCTGGTTCAGTTGAATCGATACTAAGATTATTCTGATTTCCATTCCAGTCAAAGTTGATCCAAGACCTTCCCTGGTTTAGTTAGATTGACACTAAGATCTCTCTGATTTCTAATCTAGTTGAAGATATTCCAAGACTTTTGTCTGGTTCAGTTGAATCGATCCTAAGATTCTTCTGATTTCTATTCCAGTCAAAGTTAATTAAAGACCTTCTCTAGTTCAGTCAGATCGACATTAAGATCTCTCTGATTCTTGTTCCAGTTGAAGATATTCCAAGACTTTTGTTTGGTTCAGTTGAATTAATACTAAGATTCTTCTAATTTTCATTCCAGTGTAAGTTAATTAAATAACTTCTCTGGTTCAGTCAGATCGACACTAAGATCTCTCTGATTCCTATTCCAATTGAAGATGATCCAAGAATTTTTTCTGGTTCAGTGAAATCGACACTAAGATTTTGATTCTTATCCAGTCAAAGTTAATTCAAGATTTTTCTCTGGTTCAGTCAGATTGACACTAAGATCTCTCTGATTCCTATTCTAGTTGAAGATGATCCAAGACTTTTTTCTGGTTCAGTTAAATCGACACTAAGATTTTTTTGATTCTTATCCAGTTAAAGTTAATACAAGATTTTCCTATGGTTCAGTTAGATCGATACTAAGATCTCTCTTATTCCTATTGCAGTTGAAGATAATCTAAGACCTTTTTCTGATTCAGTTAAATCGACACTAAGATTTTTCTAATTCTTATCTAGTCAAAGATAAATCAAGACCTCTGGTGGTTTAGTTCAAATCGACCATTAATTTGTTACTGATTCTTTTCTGGTAGATCCTTTCTCTGGTTCAGTTAAATCGACACTAAGATTTTTCTGATTTCTATTCTAGTTTGAGAAACTGCAAAGTTTGGGGTACGACCAGATAACAGATTAATCTCATTTCCCCAGTAAGTTGCTGTGAAGCCTGAAATACGACCAGATAACAGTTCAAGTCACTGTGAAGCCTGGAGTACAACCAGATAACGATTTAATCTCATTTTCCCAGTAAGTCCCTGTGAAGCCTGGAATACGACTAGATAGAAGTCAACCTTATCATCCTCAGGAAGTCACTATGAAGCCTGGAGTACGACCAGATAACAATTTAATCTCATTTCCCCAGTAAGTCACTGTGAAGCCTAGGATACGACCAGATAGTAGTCAGCCTTATCATCCTCAACAAGTCACTACAAAGCGTGGATCTTGACCAGTTAGCAGTTCACTTCAATCTCTTCAGTCAAGAGATGACTCCCCAGTAGAGTAATGGACAACCGAGGCTCCTAGACTCTATTCCCCTGAAAAACATTTCCCAGTGGACTCCTCCTCAGACAGCAGGAGCAGGAACCCCCACAAAGAGAACTCCTATGAAGTCAACATCTATTTCGGATGGCATCTTTAAGCCCATCTCTGATAATTCTCCTTCATACTCCTTGGATGGCATCTTTAAGCCCATCTCTGACAGTATCATATCATCTTTTTCAAATGGCATCTATAAGCCCATTCCTGATATTACCTACACAATCAGGTATCATTTCAGACGAGTGCAAATTTCTTGGCACTCTAGTGTTCAATCATCTTCCACCTTCATATCACGAAAGGCAGACAAGCCAATCTATATCTTCGGGTTTAAGAAGATTGAACAGGGGTAACTGTTGTACCCCAAAATTTACCCTCTCCTGTTTTCCAAGGTCTTCCCCTACATGGTTGACCATAAACCCTTTCCTAAGGAAAAAGAAAATTTTTGAGTGGTGTTTTAAGTATCTTTTTCGATTGGAATTCTGAAAGACCCTTCGATTGGTATTCTGAAGGAGGCTTTCGATTGGCATGGACAATACTCTTTGATTAACATTATGGCCAAGCCTTTCGATTGACATTCCAAATGCTTCGATTAGCATTGTGGCCAAGCCCATCAATTGGTATGGATACAAGGCCTTTCGGTTGGCCTCATGACAAGCCTTTCGATTGGTATTGTGTTAAGGCCTTCGATTGGCATTCTGAAAGACCCTTTCGTTTGGAACCCTGGGCCAAGCCTTTCGATTGGCATGGCAAGGGATCCTTCGATTTGGCATTGTGTCAAGGCAGCTTCGACAGGCATGTTAACCATGTCCTTCAATTGGCATGGACAAGATCCTTCTATTGGCGTAGAAAAGGACTCTTCAATTGACATTTCAATAAATACCCTTCGATTGGTATTTAGACAAGGGATATTCGAAGGAACTGAATCAGAACCATTCAAAGGAAATAAATCAGAGTCATTCGAAGGAGCTCCATTAGAACCGTTCGAAGGAGCTGAATCATAGCCATTCAAAGGAGGCCATCAGCCCATTCGAAAGAGAGCATTCGAAGGCCAATATGTCCATATTTATGCCAATTCAAAAATGGACAAGATCCCTTAACTTTGGCCAAGGTTACATATTGGTATTCATGGCATTCAAATGGCTTTTACAAACATTACTTCTCTTGTCTCCTCCCTCCTACTCTATATAAACAGCATGCTTGCAAGCAAATTAAGGGGACAAATAAAAGATTAGAGATACACTGCCCACAAATCCACAATAGGTTGTCAAAATTTTCATAAATAACCCAAGCCAAGGCAACCCTTCAACAAAAGAATCTCCACACCCATATCCACAGATCATACATCTTCGATTGGTAAGGGTTTGCAAAACTAAATTTGCACCTTCATGACATTTAAATACACATTGCACATATATTCTTGTTGTTACTGATTATGTTGGATGTAAGCTAAAGCGCATAGATGAGATCATCCAATTACTGGGGCACGATCTAAGTTTTTCCTTTGAATCTCAGGACAAAGCAAACCCAGACCTAGACTCAGCGGATTCGAATTGAGGAAGGATTCGAATTGGGAGGAGATTCGAATTAGGGGGGTAAAGTCCCCCCTGGATCTCTAACATTTGTTTTGTTTTGCAGGAAACATCTTCTCATAATCTTGTTCAGAGCTTCGAAGCAGCTCAGCTTCGAACTGAATCCAGGGTTCCCAGATCGAAGGATGACATATCCAGATCGAACACCCCCAAAGTGCAGCCCCTCATGCACTTTTGATCAAGCCTCTTCACTGGATCGAAAGACAACCCAAGCCTCTTTCGATCCAGGCCTCCAGAATTACACCTTTCTTGATTTACTGCATGTTCCTTCGATTTCATCTTTGTTTTGACTATTTTATTTCTTTTTCTTTTAATCAAAATAAAATCAATCAAAAAATCACAAAAAATATTAGGTTAGTGTTTTATTAATCAGATTAATTTATGAATAAATTAATTAATTATTTTAAGATCCTTTTTCTTAAAACTAAAATTAAATAGACTTAGGCTTTATTTTCTTTTATACTAAAAACAACTAAAAAAGATTTCTTTTCTTTAGGATTTTTAGACGTCTTTTCTATTTCGCACGCGTTTATTTAATTCTGCATTTTTACTATTATTGTATCTTCCTACTGGATGTAATAGATTAAAATTAGGACATATACTGCTTTATTCCCCCCATCCTTGTATAATGTATTTCCCCTCCCCAAAGCATTGTAATAGCGTAGATTTAAATTCCTGCACTTTAATTTCTGCAATATATTAACTGTTAGTAACTAGGTTTGTATGACAAACTAAAATCAAACGTTAGCAAACTTGATAAAAAGATAAATAACTGAATTGAACACAATTGGACACAAGCACCTCTAAGGAACGCCCACTTTGGTTGCCTTCAATAAAACAGTCATGAGGCAGGAACACTTTAGCAATGACCCGTAAAATAAAAAGATCATAGTCCCTTGATGACCCTACATTTGCCTTCTCGGTAAATGATCTAGTCCCTAAAACATAATTGCTAAAGCGTCTCCACAAGTTGCCTTCGTGATTGTAACGTCCCTCCAATTGTCCCTCAAAACATCCAACGACAAGGCTACCTACTCACTAATAGTAGGATAGAATTTTCTAAAGGAAAAGAGGAAAAGAACAACCTTTTCGAGTATAAAAGTAGATAGCTGTTAGAAGTTTTCTCAAACATTTTTGCACTTACACAAAAACTACTTTTTTAAAACATATTTCAAAACACTTTGTATATTCTCTCCACTATTCCGAGAAACATTACAAAGTTCGCCGTACTAAGGAGTTTTCAAAACATTTTCAAACACACAAAGCACAAAGGTATTTCAAATGAGCAAACCTCTAAGAGCCCGTGGAAATCCACAGATGGAAAGGGTGCTAACACCTTCCCTTTCCATAATCTACCCCCCCTTACTCGGAAAAATCTCGAAAAGGTCTTTTTCTGTTCTTTTCACCCTTTCATTTGTTGGATAAAAGAAAAGTCGGTGGCGATTCTTGCTTACCGCACATTTGTGAACAAAAAACGCAAAACCAGTATATAACAGTCAGTTCTGCCATCGTATCATAGTAGGCATTGATTATTTTACTAAATGGATTAAAGAAATTCCTTTAGTCAATGTATACCAAGAAAATGTCATTGAATTTATTCAAAATCACATTATATATAGGTTTAGAATCCTTGAGAAAATAACAACTGATTAAGGGTCAGACTTTACTGGTCGAAAAATGCAAGAATTTTCTACAGAAGTGGGGTTCAAATTATTAATATCTACGCCTTAATATGCACAAGTTAATGGCCAAGTCGAAGCGGAAAATAAGGTAGTAATTAGCTTAATAAAGAAGCATGTGGGAAAGAAGCTAAAGAATTGGCACAAGACTTTAGATCAAATTTTATGGGCTTGTCGAACTTCTCCTAAGGAAGCTACCAGAACGACACCATTTCGACTAACCTATGGCCATGACACAGTATTTCCAGTAGAAATTTGTCTGCAGTCAACAAGAATTCAGAAACATCAAGATATCCCTTCTGAAGCTTATTGGAATATGATGTTAGACGACTTGGTTAATTTGGATGAAGAAAGACTTAGAGCTTTAGATCTCTTAAGGTTACAGAAGAGAACAGTGGAAAAATCTTACAATAAAAGAGTAAAACCTAAAACATTCTTGCCTTAGGATCTGGTATGGAAGGTAATTCTCCCAATGGATCGAAAGCATAGAAATACGGGAAAATGGTCTCCTAAATGGGAAGGACCTTTTAAGATTATCCAAACATTGTCTGGTGGCACCTATGAGATTGAAGAGTTAAATGAAGATTAAAGGCTCTTGAGAGTAAATGGTAAATACTTGAAAAAGTACAGACCTGTGCTTCAAGAGGTTAAAATAAGTAATGTTTAATTTCAGTCGAATTAAAGAGCCAAAATAGAAAATGCATTAAAAAGCCAAAATGGCTAAAAGTCATTACAAAAAACATAATTATAAAAATAAAGAGTCAAAATCAAAATGGGAGGTTGGCTTTGATTTGGAGGTATTTTTCTTCTGCATCTCCAAATGTCTTTCGCACAAAGCATTTGACTGATGAAGAGCTTATATTTTGGAATCTAATGCTTGGGCTCGATCAACATATTTTAATCCTTCGCTGAGTTCCTCTTGACTCTCAGAATCAGTGTTGATAGCGAGAAGTTCTTCCTTTTGTTTATCATTGGCATCAATCTTAGCCTCTAACTCTCTGATCCGAGCCTTCATATTGGTTGTATTTTGGTCGATTTCTTCAAATTCTTTCTGCCTAGCCTCTTGTGCCTTCGACAGCTCCTTTAGCTTTGAAACTTATTCAGCGGAAGCACCCCAAGCAGCAACTACATGGCCATTGGCCTTTTCAATTTCGCTATTGAGAGTCCTTCGACGATCGTAGTCAGCGGAGACCTAGTCGATGATCGAAATCAAATCCAAAATAACGTTGGCAATGTCAGGAGAGGCAGCAAGAAGGTCGACAGCTCTTAAAGTGGTCTTCAGAAAGGAAGGAGCAGTAGGTTCTCCCTCTAACGTCAACATTAAATCTCTTTTAAAAAGTTGCGCTTTAACCTTCTGAAGTGCCTCCTCAAGAAGATATGTTGAAGTAGATTTACCAGACGCAGTCGAAGCACTTTGATCAAAAGAACTTTCTCTGCCCTCGAGAATGGCATTCAAGTAGCCAAGAGTATTATTATGTTTTAGTAATTCCAAATCTTCCTTAGTACAGGACCCTGTCGAGGTGACTCTCTCATTTGCAACACGAGTCACATTTGCTCCGACAGATAAATCGTGTATCTGGACAGGGGAACCTTCAACATTTACAGAGTTTCTTGCTCCCTCTGTAGAGTTCTCTCTTTCATTAGTCGCCGGAATATCCTCAATTTTATTCTCTCCCTCTGGTATGCCTTCCCTCTCTATTTCGACTACATCATCAGCAACCTCCTCTTCTTCGTATTTTTTCCCATCATCAACAGCCCGTGGAGCTCTAAGATTCATGTGTTCCTCACTAGGTACTTCTTCATTTGGCTCCTAAATGGCTTTATCTTGATGCCCAGAGGTTTGGTTCACCTCGCTGGCTGAGCTCACAAAGGATCCCTTTACTGAAGAAGGCCTATAAGTGGGAGCACCCTCACTGTTTATTAAAGTGACGGATTCTTCTACAGGTATAAGGGCCTATTTAGAAGGGCCAGCAGTGTCCTGAGGATTATAATATTGTTATCATAATTATTTCAAAATAAAAAAGAGGCCAATTCAATAAAAATATCTTAAATGGTCGAAGTGATTACCATAGGCGGAACTTCAGCACCAGGACTTGAATTATCACTTTCACTGGGATTATTCAGCCTAGAAGCTATCTCTTGTTCTGTTGGCTCTTTGATGATGATGGGAGGAGGCCTCGACTTAGTAGCTGTAACCTTGACCTTGGTTTTTGGACGAGGTTCAGGAATAGGGGCTGGTTTCTTTAATGTGTGCCTCTTAAGAGGGACATGAGGGGATTCTTCTTCTTCATCACTGGAAATTTCAATTTCTTGAACTTTCCTTTTCTTTGGAGTAGTTTTAATACCCAGAAGGAAAGGAGTCTAAGGCATCAACATCAATATTAATATGTTTAAAAGAAAGATATAGCAGAAAGTGTTTACCTTTGGTGAAGGTTTTACAGAAGGGTCTCCTCCCTTTGCGCTTTCAGCGACTTTCTTGGTAATGGTCCTCTTGACGACTAGAAAATAAACAAGTATAAGCTAGATGTTGAATGATTGAATCAAATACGATAAGACATTTTCTTAGAAAATAAAAATTACCTTTTTTGATCTTGTCAGAGACCAGCATAAACGCCTCTTGAAGGTGGTCAGCGAAGTCTTTTTCGTCGAAGAATTCTTCGTCATAATATTGCTTCCACCAGTCTTCAAAAATAGGCGAACACGGGAAATTGAGTTTGAAGTCGAAAAAAGTTAGTACGGTTCGACCAACGTACCTACCAATATGCTTGGTAGCAGCATCCTCTGAATAGTCTACATTATAAAACAACATAAGCTTTTCTCGGGAATAGATTGGAGAAGTGAGTGTTTGGATGATACCAAATTGTCGAGAGACAAGATTCGGTTGCTAAGCAATCAAACTAAGTTGATTCTTAGAACTCTTGAATCTCAGTGGCATGATTCTTGGGTGAAGAAACGATTCCCAGATAGCCACATACTCATCTACATGGTCATCTTCATCAGACGAAGGATATGGTCGAATAAACAATTCCAGAACAACCTTTCGATTGGCGAAGGGAGCCATAGTCGAAACAAATTCCTTACGCTTTACAAATATCATTACAAAGCTAATAAACGCTTTCTGGAATTGTTAACCCTCATCAGTTGGAGTCAACAGGACTAATCCAGTGCCTTCGAGCCTTCTGTTTAGGACTTATGAGGCCTTATCATTAATCTTGTTCTTCTGAGGAAGAAAAGATTCAAAAGTGGCGTTGAGCCAAATTTGAAGAAGCCAGAAGGGGCCAGAAAGGAGAAAACTCGCCTTGTCTACAATAACTTAAAGATGAGTCACACCATTGCTGATGGACTCATACAGGTTGACCAAAATCAATTCAGCTAGACAAAGGGATAACCATGATGAAGCTGCGTTGCAAGGGTGAGCATCTTCTTAGTCACTTGAAGTGACTTGGTGCAGAAAACGAAGCGAGATGACCACAAATATAGGAAAGCTATGTGTTCCACTTCAGAGACAGTGCTACTAGACTTGTCATGAAAGTGGTTGATAAATATGGTGTATGTGGGTTTCGTGGCCGAAAACCCAATACCATCTTCAGATAAATCTTCAGGGTCGAAATAGTCACCAGTTGGTCGAAGACCAATAATGGCTGCTATGTTGAAAAGAGTTGGAGTCACCATTCCACAGGGTAAATGGAAGGTGAAATGCGTACTATCCCAGAAGTACAATGAAGGTACCAACATAAGAGGGAAATAAGGTAACCCAGTCTTCGACAACATGACCAAGTCATAAATCCCCATATCCCTCAAGATTTGGGCCTACACTTTTCCCATCTTACTTAGCCATTCTGAATACTCTGAAGTAAGACTAGGGCAAGATCGAAAGATCTTGTTCCCCTTGTTCATAAACTGAAGGTTGATGTCTTCCTTTGTTTGAGAGTGTTGCTGGTTAGCAGGGGTTGCATCCTCAAGTTCATTCCTGGGTTTCTTCGCGCAACCTATAGGCTTGAGCCTAGGGTAGGTTGGGAAGAAGGAATTATTTTGTTTTGGGTTCTCGATGCATGCAGATAGTGGGCCATACATGGCGTACATGTGCCTAGAATACTTAATAGGAATAAGTAACTGAGAATCATAAGCTTCACGCCATTCTCTGGTCATGGGTTCAGAAACAACCCTATGCTCCCCAGTTGAAACAAGAACAGGACTAGTGGAAAAGATCTCGGGTTGTCGTTGTAAGTCAAAAACATTCTTAGTTTTGGGATTGTTTGGTGCGTTTGAAAGGAAAGCCATGGTTGAAGGTAATTAAAGAATGAAGAATGAAGTTCTTAATATTTATCTTTGCAAGGAAATAAAGAATATTAGGAGTTGTAAAAATTCCAAAGAAAAGGATTCGTGGCTATTTATAGTGTTCAGGGAAGAGTGTTTTCCCTCAAGACCATTTAATGCTGCAGAGTTAGTGGGGCACGTGGAGAATGTTGAGGTAGTTATCGTACAGGTAATGGAAACATTTGCCATAATTTCCTAGGTTGTAGGGATAATGGCCATCATGGCAGCGTGGTAACGGCTGATTGACAGCGACGTCTTGGGAAAAGGGTAATGATGACTCTAAATACCAGCAGCGGTTGGTAGAAGGCGAAAAGTGCACAATTGACTTTTGTGGCCAAAAAAGAAGACAGGTGTCGAATGGGAATATCAAAGAATGACCATTTCTTCTTGCGTCAAAATTGACATTCTTGGGGTGCAATTTGTTAGCTCTTAATTCGACACCCACAAAAAATTGGCCTTATGGGCCAAAAATAGATTGAACAAATCTAAGTTGAAATACTTTGACAGATGGGAAAATACTTAGAGAAATTTCTAAGTTAAAGTTGATCTTCGACCAAAAGGTTCTTGCGGCCTTCGACTAAAAGGAAACCTCGTATCAGCAACAAGTGATTTTGAATCTGAAGAAAGGAGGGAAAAGCAGTTCGCCTGGAAGTTGAGGAAAGAAACATGGCCTGAAGATAGAGGTCGAAGCACATACAGAGGACACTTGTCCTCATCTTAGAGCAAAGCAACTCCTCGATGCTTACCTAGTTCTAGTATAAATATAGGCAGTTTATATTGGTTTTCGGGTGTTCAACCAACTGTACAAGTCATTCAATACTATTCGATTACCCGTTGTGTGAGAAAGATATTGAAAATGTATGTTTGAAACACCACATTTTATAATCAAAGTCTTTTACATTCCTCTTTACATTCCTTGCCTTTAATCTTACTTGCAAAAATCTATTTTCCCTTGCATTTTACTTGCACTTTTTACCAGATTTCTGCACTTAAACTCTTCTCAACCCCTTTTCTACTTGCTTTCTACACTCAAACTCATCTCAAACCTCAACCTTTCTCATTCAAACGTGCGTTCTTTATGAATATTAGAAATTATATCCAAACAACAATAATTAGCATATGTCCTAGGATCAAACTGATTGATTATGCAAGTAACCAAAAAATTACCCTTTTTGGAAGATCACTGGTGGTTTACCAATAACCACGGTAAACACCGTCTCATTTAAATTATGTGTTTATTGATGATGGTGGTAACAAACCGGTTATCATTAGTAATGCTTAATCAAAGAATGAGGAGCATTTTTTATTTCAAGTTTTGAAAGAAAATCAAAGTGCAATAGGTTGGGTTTTAGAGGATTTGAAAGGCGTAAGCCCGGCTTATTGTATGCACAAGATTTTTATGGAAGGAAATTTTAAACCCATAGCTCAACCGCAAAGACGATTGAATCCAACAATAAAAGAAGTTGTGAGAAATGAAGTTGTGAAACTATTAGATGTCGGGATGATTTATCCTAATTTTAGTACTTTGGTGAGTCCGGTGCATGTTGTTCCAAAAAAAGGTGGAATGACTGTGATAAGAAATGAAAAAAATGAATTGATTCCGACAAGAACCGTAACGGGATGGACGATGTGTATCGATTACCGGAGACTTAATCAAGCGACTAGGAAAAATCATTTTCCTCTTCCTTTTTATGGATCAAATGCTAGAAAGGTTATCGAGCCAAGAGTTCTATTTCTTTTTGGATGGATATTCCGGGTA
The DNA here is from genome assembly GCA_948472305.1 of Vicia faba. NCBI lineage: Eukaryota > Viridiplantae > Streptophyta > Magnoliopsida > Fabales > Fabaceae > Vicia > Vicia faba. The sequence continues at coordinate 184,038 of CATIWC010001949.1, forward strand.
TAACCATATTTCGGTAAATCCGGAAGATCATGAGAAAACGGAGTTCACTTGTCCGTTGGAGTTTTTTCTTATAGGAGCCCTTTGATTTGTGCAACACACCGACTACTTTTCAAAGGTGTATGCAAGCTATATTTTCCGATCTTATTGAGAAGACTATGGAGGTTTTCATGGATGACTTTTCTGTTTTCAGAGCATCCTTTGATCTTTGTTTAAAAAATTTGGATACCGTGTTGAAGAGATGTGTGGAATCAAACTTGGTGCTTAATTGGGAGAAATTTAATTTCATGGTTACTGAGGGCATTGTTCTTGGTCACAAAGTTTCATCCAAATGGCTCGAGGTTGACAAGGAAAAAGTGGAGGTGATCTAGAAATTACCACCACCATTGAACGTAAAAGGAATCCGAAGTTTCTTGGGTCATGCGGGCATTTATCGAAGATTTCTCCAAAATTTCAAGACCTTTGAGCAACTTTATCATCAAAGATAAGTCTTTTATTTTTTATGATGCTTGTTTGATAGATTTTAACAATTTGAAACAAACTTCAACAAACACACCCATGATCGTTGCACCAAATTGGAAAATGTATTTTGAATTAATGTGTGATGCTAGCGATTATGCCATTGGAGCGGTTCTTGGTCAAAGAAAAGGAAAAAAATTTCATGCCATACACTATGCTAGCAAAGTTCTTAATGAAGCACAAATGAACTATACAAAAACTGAAAAATTGTTGTTATATATAGTGTATGCATTGGAAAAATTTAGATCTTACCTCATTCGCTCAAAGGTTGTAGTCTACACCGACCATGCGGAGATACGATGTTTTCTTACCAAACCGAATTCTAAGCAAAGACTAATTCGTTGGATACTTTTTTTGCAAGAATTTGATCTTAAAATTCGCGACAAGAAAGGTTCCGAGAATTTGGTAGCGGATCACTTATCTCGCTTGGTCAATGTAGAGGTTACTAACCAAGAAAGAGAGGTGAGAGAAGAATTTTCGGATGGAAAACTTTTTATGGTACAAGTTAAACCATGGTTTGCCGATATTGCGAATCACAAGGTATTTGGATTGATAGTGGAAGATCTAACTTGGGACCAAAAGCGGAAATTATTGGCGGATGCTAAATTTTATGTGTGGTATGAGCCTTACCTCTTTAGGATTAGAAGTGATAATTTGTTAAGGAGATGCGTGTCGTTGGAGGAATCAAAAAGCATACTTTGGCATTGTCACAATTCTCCATATGGAGGGCATTTTAATGGTTTGCGTACGACAACAAAAGTCCTACAATCAGGATTTTATTGGCCGTCATTGTTCAAAGATGCACACTTGCATGCTAAGAATTATGGTAAATTCCAAAGGAGTGGAGGAATTGGGAAAAGAGACGAAATTCCTTTTAATAATATGTTGGAGATATAGGTTTTTGATTGTTGGGGAATAGATTTTGTAGGACCTTTCCCCCCATCATTTTTGAATGAATTTATCCTTGTTGTGATGGATTATGTCTTTAAATGGGTTGAAGCGATGGCTTGTCCAAGGGTGGACGGCAAAACGGTGATAAAATTTCTAAAGAAAAACATTTTTTCCCGTTTTAGCACTCCGCGAGTCTTTATTAGTGATGGTGGATCACACTTTTGTAATGCACCTCTTGAAAAAGTTTTGGAAAACTATGGTGTAAAGCACAAAGTGGCGACTTCGTACCATCCACAAGCAAATGGGCAAGCCGAAGTTTCAAATAGAGAGGTTAAAAGGATATTAGAAAAAAAATGTGTCAAGTTCACAGAAGGACTGATCGCTAAAGCTTGATGATGCTTTGTGGGTGTATCGTACCGCTTACAATGCTCTGATTGGTTTGACACCGTTTCAAATGGTGTATGGAAAAACTTGCCACCTTTCAGTAGAAATTGAACACAAGGCTTTGTGGGTAATAAAATTCTTAAACTTTGACTCTAATTTGTCTGGAGAAAAAAGAAAAATTCAATTGCAGGGCCTTGATGAATTAAGGAATGATGCATATCACTCCAACAAGTTGTACAAAGAAAAGGCCAAGTTTTATCATGATAAGAAAATCCGGCACAAAGACTTCAAGGTTGGCCAAATGGTGCTCCTTTTTAATTCGCGGTTGAAACTTTTCCCAGAAAATTGAAGTCCAAATGGTCGGGTCCGTTTGTGATAAAAGAGGTGAAAGATTATGGCGCAATTGTTTTGGAGGATCCCAATTCAAAGGAAGTTTGGACAGTAAATGGCCAAAGGTTGAAAATTTACCATGAAGGAGAGGTAATCCGTGATACAAATGTGGTTCATCTCAGTGACTTATGAAATCACTGTAGACGGTCGAGCTCGAAACAACGTTAAACAAAGCGCTTGTTAGGAGGCACACTAACACGGTAAGTATTTTGACTTTTGTGTGGGTTTTCTTTAAAATGGAACCAGAATAAATTTTTTGGCACAAATCCTATAGCTGAATTTTGTGTTCGATTCTGCTTAGCATTTTCGGGTGATGACAATTTTCGTCGGGCGAAACTGTGAGCGCAGCACACTTCTATTGTGCATTTTGCTTGACTTTTTTTGTTGGGTCAAATTTTACCCACGGGTTATAACCCTTTTTACTCTTTTCTTTTGACCTAACTTTGCCTCACTCATTCATTACCTCACTCACTCATTGATTCATTCACTCATTGCCTCTTCTCCTTATTCCCAAGAATCTCACACCTCCATCCTCACCTCAAGAATCTAAGGTAACAACTTCTTCTCTTATCTTTGTGAATTGAAAAAGGGTAGGTTTTTCTTATTGAAAAATTAAGTTAGGAACTTATGAATTAATTATTTTTAGAATAATGCATCTGGTTAGAAAGGATTAACAATTAGGATTCATCATGATTTCACTGAAAATACTTGTTGAAATTTGGTTTGCGGGCAAGTGAAATTATGCACGAATCTGCGGAATTTTTGAAAATTTTCGCAGGATTGCCCAATTGAAGGACTCATCGCCCAGCGATGATAGTCAGTAGCATGTGCTTAATTTGTGTAATCTGCATATTTGTGCCAAATTTCGCAGGATCGCCCGGCGATCAAATCAATCGCCTGGTGATGGGAGGCAGAATCAACACTGTAATGTTTTGTTTTGAATTCTAGAAAATTTGTATTGATTTGATTTTTGACAAGATTGTTTATGTTGTTTTGTGTTGGTTTCTTGACTTGCATATGGCTTCCAAAAAGGCTTTTCGTTTGAAACCCGTGAGGGAGAATGTTGGGATTGGTTTGAGCCAATCGCGGAATTTTGACGAGCGTTGATTTGTAAGTGCAGATGCGGAAGACATATTCAACATGTTGATAGGAAGGCAATTTGTTTCAGAGAAATTTTTTTCCATTGATACTCATGGTCCGTACAGGAAACCGATGCAAATGTTTCTTTGAAAAAAGTGGGATGTTCTCATAGATCCAATCGACAAGATCAGCTACGATTTGGTGAGGGAATTTTATGCAAACTCTCTTTCGGCTGAAGGGGAGCAATTTCTCTTCCGGACCACGGTACGAGGAAAAGCTTTATATTTTGATAGGAACAATATTAACACTTTTCTGGGAAACCCTCTCCACATGAGTTTGCATGAAGTTGATGAATTCAACATAGAGTTGTGCAAGTTGAGGGATCATGGTTCTATTGCCCGTACCATCTTGCTGGAAGGAAGAAGTGTTGAGTTAAATGCAGCGGGTATTCCTTTTCGGTATAATCGGGAGGATATGACACCTGAAGCTCAGGTTGTACTTCTTTTGGTTCTTCACAACATCAAGCCTACACTTCATAGGTTATCCATTCCAATTGATGTCGCTTTTCTAGTTCAGTTTATCTTAGAGGACTAGAAGGTGGACGTGGATGGCATTATCTCTAAAGAAATCCGACAATTTGTTAAAGGAACAAAGACAAAAGAGGTAAACTCTCATGCACCTCTTCCTTTCCCTTGTCTTATCACTGGCATATGGTTAGAAAAGGGAATTTTAATGCCGGAATAGATCAATGAAAAAGTGCGAGGGGTGCTTAATGATGATTATCTTGGCCAATACTGTTTGGGAAAATTGGCCATGAAACGAAAGAAGAAAAAAAATGGGTGAGTCTTCGGGTACTCGAGAAGAGGCTGAGGGTCTTGACTATTCATCTTGGGATCCTCGAATGAAGGAAACGTGTAATTACACCTGGGATATGTTAGAAGCACGTCGAAGATCAGGAAGCTTCCTGCATAATTCCATGGCTAAGTTGTTCATTCATCAATCCAATCCGCAGGAGCCGGTCACTTTCCCCTCCCAGGCTGAGTACAATGCATTCTGCATTTGGTCCGAGGATAGGCGTCCTTTCTTTTCAGAGGGGGCAGCGCATGCTGAAGCGCATGAGGGTGTTGAAGGCAGTGATGATAATGATGGTGGTGATAACATGGATTTTTAGTTTGTGGCAACTAGTGAAGGATTTTAATTTCAGTTTTTTATTTATTTATGCTAGTCTTTAATTATTGAAACATTTGGGTGTGTTTTAAGTTTGTTGTGAAAAGCTAGAATTTGGTGGTTGTATTTTGGGATTTTTCCCTTTTTGTTTTTGTTGGGTAGTGGTACCCATTTTTATTTTGTTTTAAAAAAAATGAGTTATTTTGATTAAAGTTGTTAGATTATGCTTTAGTAGATTTTGTATTTCGTTTTTTTTTTAAGAAAAAAAAGACATAGGTTGAAGAAGTGCTCAAGGAGCGAGTTGATTATTTGGAACTCAATCGAACTTGTTATTTTGGTGGTGATGATACAAATCTCAAAGCATTGCACAAATAAGGTATCATTTTACCGTTTTGTAGAATATTAGCATAATAATGAAAATAGTGCTTTAAGAAAAGAGATAGTTATGCGTTATTATGTAAATGTGTGTGCATGCTTGAATCATTAGGACATAACCTCAAATGTGAGAAACTTTCCATTGTTTACAAAATCGTTAAAATTGTAGTAATTATTGTTTTTGCTCGAACGATTCATGTTAAATATTGTTGTTGAGAAGATATCTTGGAAAATTATAAGTGATCAAGATATTGTTTCTGTTTTATGAGAATAACCATAATTCCCAAAAGGGCTTCATCTAACCTTGTGAGTTTGTGAATCCTTGTGAACCCTTTTGAGCCTTAAATAAATTTTTGAAATGAATCTATCATGAAGCCAACAAATTCCTAAGTATACCACTTAGTAGTTGTTGATGATTAAGGAAGACAAAGGAAAGTAAATGATGATTCATGCTAAAAAAAATTTTTTGTCTATAAACACTTTACCCAATTTTGAAATTAACCTTTGAAGAGCATTCATGAAAAAGTGAGAAAGAAATGTTTAAAGTTGGGGAGGTTGGTTAATATAGAAAAATAATTGGTGGCACAATGCATCCCTTAAGTATTGATCAAAAATAAAAAATATATTTATATAAATAAATGTATCAAAAAAATAAAAGAGAGAAAAAGAGATGGGTGCATTGTGAGAAATAAAAATCAAAAGTCAAAGTTGAAAGAGGGATGAAGAAAAAATGAATGCTATGAATGTGTGAAACTCTCTTCATTATCTTTACCCATTTTTGTTTCAATGGTCGTGAATATACAACCTAGAAAGGTCCTTTTGTGTTCTAAGTTTCCTTGATATTCCTTTTGATTTATTTGATGAATGCATGAATTATTCTGGATGTTAGCATAATTACTATTGAGTGCGATTTGTCCATTTTCTTAGGTACATAAGCCATATTCAGTTGATGGAGAGTAGTTGATTCAAGTATGAACATATTGTTACTAATTTAAGCATAGCTAGATATTTGTGTTTCGAATTTATTTCATTATCACTCTTGATTCGGAAAACAGTTAATTTATGTTGTGACCACATCTTGTGAGTTTGAACCATCAAAATTGATCTTGTTGATGTTGTTCCTCTTAATTCATCAAGTTATCTTAGTGTTTACCTTTGAATTGTGGACAATCAAAGATTCTAGTTGGGGAGAGTTTTTAAGTGTCAATTTATGCATAAAATTCATATCAATTATTGACACTTTGAGACCTTTTATTTTACTTTTTATTAGGTTAAATATTTATTTTTAGTCATTTTGCGTATGTTCAAAGAGTTGTGAATGTTTAATTTTTTTGTTAGTGTTTCAGAAAAACTTGTGTAGAAAAGATGGAAAAATGGAGAATTTAGGTTTGTTAAGCAAAAGAAACAAAAGTGTTGATGGTGCAAAGGATCTCCCGGTGATAGGATGCGTCGCCCGGAGACAATGGTGTAAAATAGAAGCTTCAATCCTGTATTGTTTCGCTTTTGGGGCGCCTGGTGAAAGGAGGATCGCCCGATAAAGCATTCTTGTCTCCAGGCAATAAAAGATGCTCTTTTGGGGTTTTAACACGTCCATCTGGTCACGTGTGGCGTCTAGCCAAAATAGCCCGGCGATGCTTTATGGTCGCCCGACGATGGAGTGCAGATAGGCCATGCTTTTGGCTACTTTTTGCCACCTTTTATGGAAACTTTCCACCAACTTTTGTCTTGTAAAGGAAAAAATCTGATTTTGGATATAGAAACCTTTTGTTCTATGGATCATAACATTACAACATAGAAAATATATTTTTGTTCTTATCTCAAAAAAGGGAAAGAGGAAGAACACTCTTGCATCTTGAATCAAGGAGACTTGAAGATTAATGTTCATCAACACCCATTGTTTATTCATTGAGCAAGGTATCATGACAATGAGTAGCTAAACACTTTTTGTGTCAAGGTTAAAAGTAGTCAGCCTATACTTAATGTATTTGTTTTAATCATTTTGTATATGAATTTGGTTGAAGATTAATACATGTTGAATATCTTTGTATCAATGTTATTTTTATGGTTTGGTTCATTATTGAGAAGTAATTTTCAAGCTTGACCTAAGATATTCATCTACTAATAAACAAACTCTAGACATGGATTTCTGAGCTAGTATTCACTTGTATCAAGCTTTAAAGATTGTCATGTTAATAGTTAGGTTGAGAGTTCATTTAAAGATTAACATGATAACACTCACAATATTGCTTAGACATGAGAAATATTGAGAGGATACGTGAATGTATTGATCATTGATTAGTTCATATGCAAGGTTAATCAAATAACTGTGGAATATGATGATGAAAACTAACTTTGACACCTTTTTATCAAAACAAACATTTTCAAACAACAACCTCTCTATTATCCAAATCCCTATCTAGTGCATGAAACTTGATCTTTGGTTACTAAAAGCAAGCATTAAAACTTTGTTTATGGTTCAAACACTTATAGACACTCAAACTATAGAATGGAATTAATATCACACCAATCCTTGACGAAAACGATAATATAAATTCTTTTGTTAAAAATACTACAAACACTAACCAAGTCTAGTTTCAGAATAATTTCTTTGTACTTTATTCAGGTAGATTAAGGCACAAAATCTTCTAACTTAAATTATTGGGATAGTCAATGATATTCACTGATACTTATTTTTGATTAATTTATGGGTTTGATGCATTTGTTTTGGAATTCAAAGTTTTCAAATCTCTCCAGTTTTTTTCCAAATCGACTACGTTGTAGTTAATATAAATATTTCACAAGCATATGGTTGTGATTGTCTCAAGTAGACGCATCTAATGGTACCACTATGAACGTGTACATTTACAGATTTGTGAATATGCATTTTGCCCTAATTACAGGAGGCTGAAGGTTGAAGATGACCTACGTGTCGTTCTTCAACCAATGATACACATCCAAGCATTTTAATCTGACTGGTTTGACTCTTTTGGAAATGGTGTGCAAGCATTGACTCATGTTTATCATGTATCTGTGTCTCTGGGCCTTCCAGATTGTCGGCGCATTTAAATTGGAGCCAGATCTAACGCTCCTTGTTTTTGTTGTTTTATATTTTAAATAAATGATCATGTGTGATAATCAGTGAGGTCCATAACATGCACAGCGTGTCAGATCCCTTAGATCTTCTTACTAACGCGTTTTGATAATGATCAGATGACCTATATTTTTTTGGTTTTATTTTATTTTCTTATTTATTATTTTAAATTGATTTAAACTTCAAAAGTTCCTATAAAATTCATTTCTGATTTTAAAATTATGAAAAAATTATTAAAAATACTTTTGATTTTTCTCTCTCTGATTTTTATTTTTTCATAATTATATTTTATGATTTGATATTTTTTCTGATTTTTCTCATATTTTGATTTGTTTTAATAGTTTAAAAATGCTTTATAGTCTTTTTAATATTTTGGAAAAAACATAGGGAAGGATCCAATGGCATTCTTTTAAATTTTGGTGACCTTATTTGATTTTTATTTCTGATTTTAGTGTATTTTTTTTTCATATTTTAAAAATAGTTTATGGTTTCTAATATATCCTAAAAATATTTGTCAACACTTGTTGACTTTTATTTGACCATTGGTAATTTTATTGGATTTTTATTTGGTGTTTTGATACCTTTTGTGTATTTCATCAATAAATTCCAATTAAATAACCATTTTAAAATAATTTTTTTATGTTATTTTAATGGATTTTTATTTTATTTGATTTGGTTCTGATTTGGTGATACTTGAACACTTCTTGAGTCATAAATTTCCTCAACATCAATGAAACTTGGGTGTTGATAGGTCAAAAGACCAAATCCACCAAGATGGTTGATTGATTTTGATGAAGTTAGATCTGATTGTGATTCATCTGAGACATTGGTTACACTATGATTTCCCTTTTTCCCTTTATCTTATCCTTTTTCTTCTTTTCCTATTGATTGACTCTTAGTGGCCCAAACTTTATGTTTGCAAGCCCAAGTATGATTAAGTGTTGAGTTATAGTCAATAACCTTGAAAGCGCATTATTAAGAGGCTTTGATTTTATCAATCCTCTAATGAGTCTTCATTAGTTTTTACTTAGACTCAAGGCTCAAATCATCATGGATCATATCACTTGGAATTCTCCCATTTTCTTCTTTTATCTAATTGATTCTTAGTGGCTCAAACTTTGGGTTTGAAAGCCCAAAGATGATTAAATGTTGAGCTATGGCCAATAACCTTGAAAGCTTATTCTTAAGAGGCTTTAATTCTATCAATCCTCTAATGAGTTTTTTATCAATTTTGACTTAGGCTCAATATTCAAATCATTATGGATCATTCATATAAGAATTTTTCTCAACCATCAACTATTAACTTCTAACTATTAACCATTAAAAACTAACTTTACTTTATGCTTTTACTTTATGCATTTAGTTTACGTCTTTACTTTGTGTCATTTATCTTTGAGCATTTACATCTCATGCTATTTTCCTTTTGCTCACTTGAGCTTGTATTTTCTGTCATTTTTATCTTTACTACCTTGAGCTTTCTTTTCTTTTTCTTTTTATAATGCATTTAATAATCAACTTGCACATGAAAAGTTTTGAAGTTACTTGGACTATGTGGTTATTATCCCTAGTAGTCTGGATTTATGGATTTCTGAGACTTAGGATTAGAAGCCCTGAGACCTTGAAACTTTGTGTATCTTTGGTTGATATTTTTGTGAAGATCTTCTGAAGTCCTTGGGGATTACTCCAAGGCGTTGGGTTTTATTTTTTCTTTATACATGTTATTTTGACTTTCATGTTTTGTCTGTGATTGAGAATTCATCTATATACAGTTGTTATTTTGCCCAATTTTTTTTCCAATGAAGACTTTGATTGGTTCTTAATTCATCTTAAGCTTAGTGTTCATATGAGGTTTATTATTATGCTTTCTTGGTTTTAATCCAAAGGATGAGAATTCTACATTGTCTTCTTTATGTCAAGTGTTGGCTTCTTGTTGGTTAGACCGTTCTATTCCTTAGTTTTTACTTTGTGTACCTAGGATAGTCCATTCATCTTCTCATATCTTCTTTAATTTCAAATATATTCTCCCTCCTTTTCAAAACTCTTCTTGTTTTCTAACTTGAACCGCTTTAATAATAAATTTGGGCTTAGGTCGATGCATTTTCAAATTTCTTTTTCTTAATCAAAACTTTAATCAATTTAATCATACTTTGACATCTTTTTAAATACTAAAAGTCATTAACGTCACTCAAACCATTTCTTCCACTTTGGATTTTTATAATAAAACCTTTTTCTCAAAAGATTAGACTCTTGTTGATCTTGTAGTGATGCAAGCTACTATACTTCTATGATATGTAGTGAAGTGAGCCATTTTCCACTTGGGTGTTAAGTGATGTCTTGTGGATTTTAAAATCCAAGTGATGTTCTCCACTTTGAGATGATGAAAATGCTATTTTCTCATAATTGTGGGTAGTAAGTATATTTTCCACTCGGATATGACGAGATGTTTGTTCTCTTAAAATTAACCAACACACATGTGTTTTAAAACTTTTGAGGTGAACTACGAGTACCCTGACCCCTTATTGCACGGAAGGTGGTACATAGGAATAAAAGTTTCACAACCGCGGTGGGTGTAAAAATTATAAAAAATACTTCTTTTCTTATCTCCACCATCTATTTTTTGTATACACCTTTTATAGCCAAACTACACATAATTTAGAAGAGGTTCCTGCGGAGTACCGTAGATGTTTAGGGTGCTAATACCTTCTCTTTGCATAACCAACCTCCTGTACCTTAATTCTCTATTTTACTTTAGGTTTTATTCGCTCCTTTCCTAGTCCTTTGAATAAAATAAAGTATGGTGGCGACTTCATTGATATTTTGTGAGTTAAGTCAATCCAATGGCTTAGTCTCGATATTTTTGCCGCTACACCAGGCACAAACTATCTTCCTCTTCAACCCTTGCTATCAACACCTTCTTGAATGAAGAACCCTTCCAAAAGAATGTTGCTTTCTTTATCTTTCATAGCACACCCAAGCTGACGTCGAGCCAAAATTATATTATAGTTGATACCTCCTTTTGTACCAAGAAGAGGTACATTAGGAAATTCACAACAACTATCAATAATATTTACGTTGCAGCAAACTCTAGAATACCAAGTCAAATTTGCATTAGTGAGAGACATAATCCTCTAAGACCACCTCAAATGATTATTGTTATCTTTGAATAAGTTGGATTGCGACAAGTGTGAAATAAACCACTTATACAGTAAAGGTGCACAACACATAACATCACCTCCTTTGTTCTTTGTTTTGTAATGAATATAATAGTAGGTATATGCGAGAAAAGTAGGAATTGGGTTCTGAATCATAAATATACAGATGGCATTGATATCCTCAAAGTTATCAATGTTAGGAAACATAACTATTCTACAGATAAGCAAAGCAAGAACAACTTCGAAAGCAACCATACTCCCCACACTAGAAAGAGTAGCATCCTTCTACATCAAGAACTTGGAAGGTAGACCAAGCACTACTACAAAAAACGCTTTTAACATCCGACGCGAAATACAATTTACCTCATCTAAAGAAGCGAGGTAACAAAGGGCGTCATGATAAGTCTCCACTTATCACGTCGGTAGAATAATAGTCGAGAAGTAAAGTTATATGCACACAAGTTCGAATCTCAGTAGCTTCATTTTTATTATTTTCAAAATTAACTTATCTTATCTCTCGGTTTACAAATAAATCCGAGGGGTAAAATCATTTTTTTTAATTTGTTACATTTTATACCCTGAATATTAATTTGTTTACAAATTACATTGGGACAAGGTGCTCCACTATAACCAAATAAGGATACAAGAGAGTTTCAAAGTGATTCACAAACTAGATCTAATAACAGAAAAATCACAAAGAAGACCAACTTACAAATATAAAATAAGAAGCTGAAAAATACTCAAGTTACATTGTTTATAGAGATTATTACATTAAAAATCAATTTCCATGAAGATCTAGATTTTAGATATTCGAATAATTAAAGTCCAGGGAAGAGAAAATCTTTGGTGCAATATGTTTTCAATTGCATTTCCTTGCAGTTGTCCCTGATATAAAACAAAAAAAAAGGGTTAGATAATTAAGGGTTAGATGAAAAAATGTTTTTCTACTCAAAAAATATTATGAGAAAACAAACCTTAGGTTTCACGTGAATCACTAATGACAGAGTCTTGAGCATTGATAATCATTAAATAGACTGAAAAGATTTGTTTAAGTCTGGTGAATATAGTAAACGCTTAACTATCCCCCCAGTTACGACAAAAACCAAGGTGAATAATCTTTTTCTATTAAAATATTAGCTTTTCTTACATATCGATTTTCAAAGAAAATTGAGGGGTAAGATTATTATTTTTTTACAAAAATCGTTACATTATTTACCCAGAACATTAATAGATTAATTTGTTTACAAAGTACATTGTTTACCTATAATATTAAAAATACAGTGTATGCAACAAATCTTCGCTGATATCAAGATTAGTTCTCCCCAAGATTGTTCAGGTCCCATGAAAGATGCTAGAGATTTGTTTCCCCATGAGAACTTTCATTTTTCACTGATATCCATCTTCTGAAAAGTTAAGCACCCTTATATGTTTAACTTTTCAAAGGGTGAGCTCCCTTCTTTCTGTAACTTGAAAAAATAATGATTTTCTACACTTGCAATCTATCAAATAAGCAAAAATACAACAACAACAACAACAACAACAACATCAACACCATTATATGATATAGATTGCAAGGGAAGAAAAATATTTTGTTCTAGATAGAAGAAACAATTGGAAAAAATATTTATGAATGCATGATTATGCCACAATCACAAATATGATAGGTTCAAAGGTTCAACATCACAAGCATGAAGCCAAGTGAAAAGGGTAACAACCATCCCACAGACTATGTTCTATAGCTTTAGATGTCTCGAACAATAACCAAGTTCTAAGAAAATTCCCAAAATCATAAATCCATCTCTCAAATATTACTCGTTTAACAGTTGCTTGCAGACCAATAATATTCTCAAGAAAACCTCATCTGAGTATAGTATCGTGTATCAATCAGACCAAGCCTACGCCTGAAAAGTCACCACAACTACATCCTAAAAGGCCAAGAGGGGTTAAAATATTCTAAAGGTCTCTCAGAATCATTGGATCCCAGGTCGATATCAACACTGCCATTACGACTTAATCGCAAGACATTAGTACCTTCAAAGGGGTTTAATCTCAGCGGGGTTCTCATGCCAACCTAACAAGGTCTGCGCTAATAAGGTCCATATGACTATACCACCATTTTATCTTAATTGCACTCAAGTCCGCGTAGAGGACTTATCTCATCACACTGAGATCACCAAGCACCCACAAACAAGCAAAATAGCAAACAAAAAGCAAAAACATAAACACAAATAAACAAGTTACGCTTAATCCGCTTAGAACGGGAATTATCCCATACAGGGTCGTCAGTCTGTCGCAGCGGGAAAAATTGATATCAAGCTATTGATTAACTTAACTCAAAAAAATAAGAGTCGCCACAGAATTTTATTATTTGCAAAGGAAATGGAAAATATCAAGAAAACCGAACGCAAAAATAAAACAAAAGAGAGATCTGGATACGGGGGTTGGTTATGCAAGGGAAAAGTATTAGCACCTCTTACATCTATGATACCCCATAGGAACCTTTTAAAAATCTGAGTTATGATAAAAACTGGATTATTTTCAAAAAGATTGGGATGATGAGAAAAGAAGTCTTTTTTTATTATTTTTGTACTCGCCAAGACTTCAAGAGTCTTGTGCCTACGAATCTTTATAGTGCAATAAAGAAATCAGAGTCTCGTAGTTCGTGGAAAAAAAGAACCATGAAAATTTATTGATTAATTTTAAATTGAAAAGACATTCCAGCGCATTCGAATGGAAAACACAACTCACTATCCTAAAGTATGAGGAAATGAGTATATGTGTTATCTGAAAATGAGCATTCAAGTGAAAAATATCAATCACTTCACAATATAGGTAAATTCCATGCTTGTGATCTTGATTTAATGCAAATGATATGATAGGTGAAATCTTAAAGATAAAAGTTAGAGTATGAAAAAGAATCGATAAACAAATCATTTTATTATTTAAAATATATTGACATTAAAAATAATTTTGTTATAAATATTGAGATATAGAGCTAATTATTGTAGGATTGGTGTTCAGAAAAACTTATTTAGAGATATATTCTATAATTTTCCAAATATAACTATTTTTTGTCATGTATCCTAATAGTTAGAGTTCATCCTTTTTAAAAATACATAAATAAATGATGCGGGTTTGATACCGTGACTTTTCACCTGATATTCCCATCTAGTTACAAAGTGAACTGACTCAGCAGAACAGTATTTAAACGTAGAAGAGATACCTATTAAGAAAAAGCTTCAAAAAACTTTATAAGTATATAATAATGATTCTTAAATTTTAAATAAAATATAATAATCATTGTTTAAAATAAAATCTCACTTATCTATCAAAATTTGAATTTAATAGTTGGACCGTATTATGCTAGTAGATTACAAGTATCAAAGAATACAAGGCTGCTAATTGCTATGCAATTTCCAAAAACACGATTCATTCATATATTAGTATTTCTTGCCGACGTTGAGAAGGTTTGGAATTTATATTTTAAAATATCTTTAGATAAAATTAATGTTAATTATTTTCATTAAAGACAATTGATTATATAAAAAAAGGAAAGCAAAAAATGGGAGATATAAAACCTAATCCATAAAAATATACAACGATAACCGGATATGTTTAACATATCTCAAAAAAATTTCAAAGTTACAAATAAGAAGTAAATCTAACCAAGTGTTATAATCAACAAACAAAAAAATGTGTATTGACTAATTTATTTACACATGCATTGTCCTCTTTAAAAATATGAGATATCTTGAATTTAAAATAGCACGTAATATTCTTCCATTTAAGCACACAAAATATTGTATTGACTAATCTATTTGAACATGCATTGCTTTATTTGAAAATGTGAGATATCTTGAATCTAAAGAAGAATATAGTATTCTTCTATTTAATTAAAATATACCAAAGAATAATATTCACATTAGAAAATGCACAAATAAATTGAGTAAAATTAGGATTGGATTGAGTAGTTGATGCCTCCAGAATAGAGGAGAATGTAGAATGTAGAGGGTGATAGAGATTTTAGCTTAAGCGGTTGAGAGATATGGTGATGATTGCTTCAGATTAAAGGAGAATTGGAGGTTGAGCTCACTCCATTAAAGCTTCAAGGTGAAGCTTTGATGGAGGGAGGAGAAGATGAGCTTTGAGTGTGGGTTATGAGAAGATTTTGGCAGAGTTTTGATAAGGTGGGAATTGCTTGTGAATGAAGGTAGAAGTGAGATCTTTTTATAGGATTTGTGAATTCATCATAACCATTAGTTGGAGAGAGTTTTTTGATTATTAGAGGGTTGTGATTGAATGAATTTAGAAATTAGTTAGGCTTAGAAATGAGAGGGAAACATGGTTATGAGTTTAGGGTTAATTTTGGGTTTAATGGAAAAGTGATGGGCATTAGGGTAAATGGACCTCTTCCATTTGGAAGAGGTTGTTGCTTCAATTAGAAATGATAGCTAGAGGTTGTTGTAGCAGTTAGAATGTTAGTTATGAGTGTTACTTTAATCTTAAGTTTTTTGAGTGAATTTAAAATTTAAAAAAAAAGGGAAATGACAAAAGGGGAAATTATGTAAAGGCACACTTCTAGCCACATGGCAGAGGTAGTTTGCAGAGGTTTGAATGTTAGTTGGTAGATGTTAGTGAATTGGTTAGGGTTAGTTTGGATGCTAGGTGTTTGTTCTATTATTTGAGTGACTTGGTGCTTAAGCAAGCACCAAGTGTTTGTATTAATGTCATGATGAAACAACTTATATGATGCTACTTGATGATGCATTGTGTGTTCAAGTCATGTGATGAATGATAACACCACTTCTATTTTGCTGGTGTAGTAGGGATTGTATGTGTGTGTTGATGGCTATTTGGTTGTAATTGTGAAAGGTAACATAATATGTTGCAGCAAACTCTAGGTGTGTTATGTAAGTTTTTATGTGCAAGTTAGCAGATGAATGTGTGTAATGTAGGGTTGCTCATGAATGTTTGCTTATTTAAAGTTGTGAACATGTTAATGCATAGTATTGAATGCCTTTGGATTCTTTATTCATTGATGTTTTATTTCAGTGGAAGCTTGTTTTTTCTATGGTTGTTTGGCATCACATTGTTGCAAGAACATGTTTATGGTCTGCTGCCCGATTGTTACTCATGCTGCAATAGATGTTTCATGATGGACTATTTTTTATTCACTAGGGCATGATTATGTGGTAAGCATGACAACAATATTGTAAGATTATCTGATGATGCCCTGTTGAATATTTGATGCTTGCATGTTGCATATTTGCTCTATGTTAAGTTGTTGACACTACGCCAAACAAGACTTTAGACAATGCTTTTTTTGGCTTTAGACAGCATTTTAAAATGTTGTCTATTCCAGTGCTGCTGTAGGTAAAGATAACACTTTGTTAAAAGTAAAAGCGCTGCTAAATCCCCCCTTTAGGCAGCCCTGTTACTTTGAAAGCGCTGCTAAAGGCCCCCTTTAGCCAACGCTTTTACTTTTAAAGTGTCGCTAAAGGCCCCCTTTAGCCAGCGCTTTTTCTGAAGAATTTTTATTTATTTAAAAAAAGCCCCTTTATGCAGCACTTTTAATGTTAAAGCGTTGTCTAAAGCCCCCTTTAGGCAGCGCTTTTTCTGAAAAGCTACTAAAGGCCCCCTTTAGCCAGCGCTTTTTCTGAAACAAATATTTTTTATAAAAAAAAACCTTTAGGAAACGCTTTTAATGTTAAAGCGTTGTCTAAAGCCCCCTTTAGATAACACTTTTTTTAAAGCGCTGTTAAAGGCCCCCTTTAGCCAGCGTTTTTTCTGAAACAAAAAAATAAAATAAAATAAAAAAGATCCCCTTTAGGCAGCTCTTTTACAGAAAAAACGATGTCTAAAGGGGGGTTTAGACATCGTTTTTTAAAGTTCTGTCTAATGTCAACAAAATTTTTTATATAACCTTTTGGAAAAAAAACGTTGTTTGATATATACAATTTTATATGTACAGATTTTAACCATATTTGCACCAGATTTTCACCATATTTTGCACCTGTATATACCATTACAAATTTCACCAGATTTTCACTAATATTGGAGCTTCAACCCAATAAAAAATAATACCAAAAGATACTATACATTTGCACCAATGTACTTATATATACTAATATTACTCTTGTACATATATACTTTTTACAAAAAAATAATACCAAAACAACACCATTATATACCATTACAAAATCTATTCATCTCTATCTTCTACATATGCACATATAACCCTTAAACAACACCAAAATATCGTAATTCATACCATGATACAAACAAAATATATATAATTTATCACATGACAAACAAAAACAAAATTGCAAAACTTGAATATACTCAAAATTCTCATCAATTAAAGTAAGATTACAATATATCTTATATAACTTTTGTCTCAATAATGTATTGACATCAATCCTCCTTAAGTTCATCCAACTGAGAACTTAAGTAATAAGCACACTTGAATTCATCAAAGTACTACATAATAATATAACATAGTATATTTAAGTTAAAACTATTTAATTATATGATAAATATGTGTTAAATATTAAAATAACTCCTAAGTTAGAAATCCATATCTTAGATGAAATCTTTATTCGATCCAAAAGAAGGATTTCTCTCATAAACCTCAACATGTAAAAACTACAATCTACTTCATTACGCTGCCGAGGACACCACACATGAAAAGAAAATATGGATAAGGCCTAAGTTTTATCAAGTATCATCACTATTAATATAATCAAATTTGTGATAATTAATTAATATACCTCCACTATAATCCATGTAATGTTGTTGGCTTTACTCTTTGGTACTTGAACACCTCTTTGTGCTCGAAAAACTTGTATAATGCTAATAAAACATAAATGCATATTTAGAACAATTCACATAAATAAATAAATAAATATACACACGAATATTTAGAATAATCTCACTTATGTATAAACCATATTCTTCATATCTTGGTATATACTTGGATCATTGCATAAAGAATCCAGATAATATACAACTTCTCTGATAGGATTAATCACGACCAACAACCAATGTCCATTGTAAGATTAAACAAATGTGAGATGAAAAGTTTCTACACAACGTCAAAATATGAAAAATTATAATAGATGAATTTAGAATGAAAATCTAACCCGTTGCCGGTATTAAGCGGTAAAAAGAACAACTTTTCAGTATCTTTATCGGCCATAAAGCGCTCGAGTACGTACACCGTGACTTCATCTGGTTTATGAATGATTAATCCTAAGTTGGTACTGTAAGGAGATAAGAAAGCGAATCTTTGCTTAATTCCACTCGGGCGCATCAATTTTTCATACAAAAACCATAAATAAAAGACCTCATTAACATTTGAAATGAGTAAATGAATTGATCAATTAATTAGACAAAGTAGATCGGATATACCTTATGTATGTATTAACAACACTGAGGCCTAATTGCGTATGTTGTATAACTTGATCAAAATCCTCCATACCAATTGTTTCGGAATATTCAAAACCAAAAATACCAAACTCCATAGGTAAAAGACGAGTATTTCCTTCTGAAATATCAGACATTTCTAAAAATGTCCCAAGGCACGACCTAAACTTGGAAGTAGGTTTTTTTTAGCCGCGGTCTTCTTAGCAACAACCTTTTTTGTGTGGAAATGTTGCTAATTTCAAGATTCTTACCCCTACCGACATCTTCATTTTCTTTAGCATGAATCTAAAGATTATATAATTAGTTATGCGAAGTATAAGATCACGAGTTAACATTTAATTAGTTACATGCATAAATATCATATATTTGTGATGTACCTCTTTTATTGATGCCACTGACTCGGTTTTTCGCGGAATCCCCTTCTCTTTTGCTTTGGATTTTGTTGGAGTCTAATTAACATAACCATGTAAAAACAAATGTACGTAAAATGCGCCTAAAAACGTTGATTACTCAAAGGTTCATATATATGGTTTTAAGCATACCTCATCATCTATACTAATGAGGCTTGATGGCCATGCAAAAAACAAACTGATTGCATCTCGCACAAGTGTGGCATGCGAAACATCGTCAGAATGTGGTAATAACAAATCCTTCTCCAAAGCAATGTCAACTGATACTTCAAAATAGCCAATAGGGAGCGATTTAGTGTGGAGTAATTCTCCCAAAGTGTTATGCACTTTTCCCCTACCAACCATCCGATAAGTCGGTGACGATAAGTAGAGATGACAAGGTGAAATGCCCTAAAACCAATAATAAATTTCAAATTGTTATTGTGTATATATTTCAATTAAATAAATTAAGCTACTTTAATTTCATAATGATATATATAATTACCTATGGAAGATTTGGTTGAAAATTACAACTGATACTACCTTTATCACTAGTAGCTTTAAAACCTGAAGCTTTCTCTCTTAATTCTTTTACCCTCCTCAATTCACGGACTTCAGCTTTTAGTGCTTCCAAGGTTTCCTGCAGTTCTTTATTGTTAGGAGTCTTTTGTGTTTTCATCTTCAAGGATTTTGGAGTGATTCCAAATCCCTCACCCCTCACCCGACCAGAATACTCACGAACATCTAATGCTCGGCTAAGTATGCTCCTGCAATCATTGTCTTCATCTGGACATATAGACTGAGATAGAGTCTCCTGAAATTCATATGAATATTGAAAATTTGTCTTAATTATATGTTACTAAGCTTTTGATTTAATTAAAGAAATAATTCTATACTTACACATTTCTCAAAAACTTTTTGAACATCTTCTTTGAAAACTCCATCCTTATCCACACGGGCTTCCTTCCACAAAACATGTGCCAGAAGAGATGTTTCAGAACTATTCTTCTTTGTTAACTACACATAAAGCCAAATAATATTATCAAATATAATTCATGATGAACACATATATCATTTCAATTTATAGATACTTACGATAGACTGTTCTAAGCGTCTATCCAATACGCCCTTTTGTGTATAGATACACGGGACTTGATGCTCTTTGCCGATTTGTTTCACTTACACTCTGAAATTCTTGGGTTTTTCGTTTGGCTTTAAACGTTTCTCATTCTTTAGGTGAAACCAAACTTGCATATTTAGATGGAAGCTCTGCATCAACAAAAATTTTATTCGCATCCCTAAGAAACTTGATATTTAAAAAAGTCCTAAACCCTCTTAGTAGTTTTCCGGCCAATCGGAGACAAAATGTTCTTCTAGTATCATCAATGTTATTGAAAGACCTCTATGAAAAGCATACACATAGTGCGTTAGTACAAGTAATTTAAATACATAATTGTCATTAAAAATAAATTGGAACTTCATTAAATATGGTACATGTATCTCACTCCAAATTTTTTCTTTAGCCTCTTTCAACTCTATTTTTCTCCAATCATCACAAGTAATTGGAAACTCATTCCTTATAAGTGCACCAATAAAACTTGTCACCGTTGAACCATTAGGCTAAATTAGTTGGCCACTTTGGCTCCAATGCGCATCTAATTTTATGCCTTGGTCTCTATCACGAATGACTTTCTTCATAACGGTTATTCCCCGTCTACTTTCTGCTTCCTGATCAGTAACGGTCGCATGATCTCCATCATTAGTAGCATCATCATGTGGGTGATCCTCGTTACTATCCATTTAACCTGTAATAAAGAAAAACATAAACCCAATATAAAAATCCATAATCAATTGAATATATAACTATTGTACCCCAATTTTTGCCCCTAAGATCCCTCCATCATGCCATGTTGATTCATTCACAACAAGATCACACTAGGATTCTTGGTTCCCCTCCCTATATTTAGCTTTTCCATTTTGAGGAATCACCAAGCACCTTGACTTATGTTATTTTGTGATCATGAATATTGTTTTTGTCTTGATATCTTCTTTTAACTAAATAAAATACAATGTTGGTTTGTCTTGCTTGTTATCCATGTAGGTAAAGGCAATGGGATTTAACAAGTTACCCGATGGGTTCATGAGTTTATTTTCATGCCCTAGTCAATAAAACTTGATAAGTTAAAACCTCACCATTAGACTGGTTTTGGAAGAATTGTCATGGCAAGGTTGTTTTGGTTCATCACATTTCAAGGTTATCAAATTTGGTTGAAAAGCACAAGGGATTGATTGGAGAAGTTGTCATGGTTGGAAAAGATTTTATTCCATTTGGTCACAAGTGCATATTTCTCTCAATGTTAAATATATGGAAGTGTTTTTGGTGGCTATTTGTTCTCATTATCATCCTCAACAACTTCTATTTACAAATCATGTCTGTTGGTACAAGAAGTTTATTCAAAATTGTCAAAGTTCCTCAAAGCATTCTCTTGATCTAAGGAGCTAGGGTTTTGAACTTCAAAGGAATATATCTTGCTCATCTATTGGTATTTTTGGGTGATTCTAAAGACATCTTTCTCTTCAAAGGATTATCAGCAAATCACTTCAAAAGTTTCAAGGAGTTATCACGAGGAAGAGACTTAATGAGGAAGAAAGATTACATGTCCTCTAGATGAATCCCCAATTTTCCATGTGTGACTTCAAATGACCATAACTTGGAAAAATTTATCACCTTGAGCACATTATTTTTCCATAATGATATTGAAGGTGTGAACTTTATGCCTTATTTTATGTGCAAAGTGAGAAAATGGATGGAAGTTGCCTTAAGGATGCAAAAGATTATAGGTCATTTCATGATTTTTTTGCCAACTTCAACAAGTCATAACTCTCTCAATTTTTGGAGATTTTGAATGGCTCAAGTTTCAAAATGTCACACAAATAATCTACTTCATGCCATATTTTTTGGTTAAGAGCAAATTCCAAGTGGAAGGCCATGTTTGGATGCAAGATATTATAGGTCATTTTTGAAGAAGAACTTGAAATATTTCTAAGTATGGAAAGTCAACTATTTTTCTCCAACTTTGACTCAACACAACTTTTAGCTTAAGCATCCATTTAACTCCATTCTTTTTCCGTTGCAAAGCTTGTAACCTCATATTTCTAAAGCATCAAGAATCATGCCTTAAGACCCCTTGAGCTGAGAATGTCATTGTTTCAAAAGTGGTAACTTGGAATTAAAGTTTCATTGCAAGTCAGGATTTGAATTTCATGTTACAACCTTTAAACCTCAAATTAGCACGCGTTTTGGGTCTAAACATGATTATCCAACTTTCCCAAGTTGATTAGTGCATCAAAATGCGCGCTTTGGATGAGTTTTGACAAAAGAGAAGTCACATTTTCTTCATGATGCAGACCCACACGAATTCCCTCCAAAATGCATCATTCACTCTTCATTTTGATCCCATTTGCTTCTCCTATAAATATATGAACTACCCCATTCGTTTTCTCAAGCTTGGATAGCCAGAATCACCCTGCCAAACTTGTTCCACAACTCAGAATTCAGTAACTTCAAAATCCATTCTCAAGCCTTTTTTTTCAATCCAATTTTCCATCAATTCACCTCCCTTGATCTTCCCTGGAGCTAACCACATAATTAGATTCAAGAATCGTTCCCTATACTGCTCCATAGAAGTCCAGTTTCAGAGCTCTGCAACTCAACTTCAATAGGTAGATTCCTTCATCAATTCTTCAAAACTCTGATATCATTGTGTTGCTCTCATTGCCCTGGTTCTAGTCGCAACACTTACCTTTTACTGGAAACACGTTTTGACCATGAAATTTCAAATCCCTTTTCAAAACTTTCCTTCCAAATTGTTTGAGCTACAGTTTATATAAATTTGGCGCGAGGGTGTGGTTGTCTTCGTCTTGAAGAGACGAAGCGAATGGCATAGGTATGAGCTTCTGATTTTACAGTTTGAGAGACCTGCAAATCATGTTGGCTGGAGGTTAAAGATGACCTACGTGTCATCTTCCAACCAATGATGGCGCGCCACTTATTATTTTTGAAAATCTTATTTAAATTTGATTTTGTACTTTATTCACTAATGACCATGATATGCACAACGTGCCAGATCCCTTGGATTTGATTACTAACATGTTTTAACTCTCATCCAATGGTCCACATATTTTTACTTTTATTTTCTTTTCTGATTTTTATATTTTAATTGTTTTAAATTTCAAAAAATCATAGAAAATTCATTTTTAGTCCAAAAAATATGAAAAAAATTATGAAAAAATATTTTGATTATTCTCTTTCTGATTTTAATTTTGTGTTTTGGTATTTTTTATAAATTTACACTTTATTTGAATTGTTTTAAATGTTTAAAAATTCTTTTATACATTTTTAAATTCTGAAAAAATTATGGAGTGATCCAATGATATCGTGACAAATATTGGTGACCTTGTTTTATTTTTGTTTCTGACTTTACTATTTTTTATCATTTTTGGTTTATTTTACCCATTTCTTTTAATTTTAAAAATCGTTTCTGACTTTAAAAAATTACCAAAAAATTTGTAAAATTATTTGAGCCTTTTTCTGATTTTTCTATGGTCTTACTTTTTATTACTTGATTAATTTGAACATAATTGACATTTTTCTCTTTATTTTCTATTTTTAAACATTATTTTTAAACCCTTTTGTATATATTAAAATGTAATATTATTTTGTGATTATTTTCTGGTTGATCTTGGGTTAAATTTTGGATCATGAACTTTATTAACATCTTTGGATCCATGGTGTTGAGTTTAACTCCACAAAAATAGATGAATGATTTTAATAATAGTTTGATTAAATTTAATTCAAAAATGGTTTGTATATTCTCTCTCATCCCTCTTCATCTAATCCCCTTCTTATTGCACTAAATATTGTTAGAGCATGATCTCTATATCATGTCTCAGAACAAATGGTGCATAGATTGCTATTGACCGGCCTCAAAATAGGTGCGACTTCTATATAAGTCTACTTATGATTGCTTAACATAGCGCTAAATTTTGTCCCGATTCGAATAAATGATCATTCGTGGCCCAAACTTATGTTTGCAAGCCCAAGTATGTTAATTTGATCTCTTTGATCGAATAACCTTGAGATTCATTGTGTGGAGGCTTTGGTTCTACCAATCCTCTAATGGATCAACAACACTTTTGGTCAACGCGGATCACTTAAACATTCTTTGATCATTAAATGGAACTTGTGAGAATTCCAATTGGATTATATATTTGACATAAAGCAGATGCAACTTGTTGTGTGGAGGATTTGGTTCTACCAATCCTCTAATGAGTTCCAAATGTAAGCTTCAAGATGATCATCTAACTAACCACTAATTATTTACTTGTTTTACTTAATGCTTTTATTTTTTTATGCTTTATGTACCATTTACTTTTAGCATTTACATTTCATGTCATTTTCATCTTTGCTCATTTGAGCATTTACTTTCTTGTCATTTTTAATTTGCTCACTTGAGCTTTTCTTTTCCTTTTTTTTAAGATACTTAATAATCAACATAAACCATAAAAATATTTAATGGTACTTGGACTCTTTGGTTACTATCCTTGGTATTATGGAGCATTGGACTTTTTGGAATTAGGATTAGAAACCTTGGCCTATGTTGGAGACCTTGTTACCTTAATTGATATTTTGTCTAGAGTTCTTGAGGTTTACCTCAAGACATTGGGTTGCTTGTTTGTTTTTTATGTGCAGGTTTTCGTGATTACACCCTTTGTTTGTAATCTGGAATTCACCCGCATACAGTCGTTACTCTGCCCAATTTTTGTGAAGACTTAATACACTCGAAGTTTGATTCTCTCAAGAGGTCTAGTATTTTTGCTTGTTTGGTTTTAATCCAGGGAATGGGAATTCTATCTTGGATCATAATGTCAAGTATTGGCTTCTTGTTAGTTAGATGGTTCTTATCCCTAGCTTTTACCTTATGCTTTAGGATAGTCCCTTCTTCTCCTCCCATCTTCTTTAATTTCAAAAATCTTCTTCCTCCTTTTGATAACTCTTCTTGTTTTTTAAACTTGAACCACCTTCATAATAAACTTGGACTTATGTCCATGCATTTTCAAAACATTTTCATAAATAAACTCCAATCAACTTAATAATACCTTGACATTTTTTGTGAGAAGACTAAAATTCAATCAATCTCATTACAAACCATTTTTGCCACTTTGGCTTTTATCTTTAAACTTTTCTCAAAATATTGAACTCTTGTCAATCCTTGTAGTGATGCAAACAGATATACTTCTACAATATGTAGCGAAGAGAGATATTTTCCACTTGGGTGTTGAGTGATGCATTGTTGATTTTAAGATCTAGGCCATATCCTCCACTTTGAGATGATGCAAATTCTCCTTTCTCATAATTGTGGGTAGTAGGTGTGTTTTCCACACGGACAATGACGATGATGTTTTATCTCATAAAATTAACCAACACATTTGTGTTTTAAATTTTTAAAAGAGGAACTATGTGTACCCTAATCCCCTATTGCACGAAAAGGTGGTACGTAGGCACTAAAGGTTCGCAACAACGGCGGGTGAAAAAATTATAAAATAAATATATTTATTTTCTCACCTCCACATCCATTTTTATACAACATTTTTCATAGCCAAAATTTACAGATTTCACAAAGAGGCTCCTGCGGAGTACCGTAGATGTTTAGGGTGCTAATACCTCCGCTTTGCATAACCAACTCCCTTACCTTGAATCTTTCCCCTTCTTTTTGGGTTATTCGCTCTTTTCCCATTCCTTTGGAAACAATAAAGCGCGGTGGCAATTTTTATTTTGATTTGTATAAAGTCTAGTCAATCCAATGGCTTAGTCTTAAACATTTCTACGCCTACAGAAAAATGGCGACTTCACTGGGGAAAGATTGACCTCTTGTTGGTCCATCCCTAAGTGGGTTAAGCCTATCTTTGTTTATATCTGTATATGTGTTATTACTGTTTTTTGTGTTATATGTTGTATATATGTTTGTTTGGATTTTCCTGGTTTTCAGGGTGCTTGGTGATTACTCATAAGTCCTATACCCGGACTTGGGCAAACTTTAAGATATGACGGGCGGTATAGTCATTTTAACTTTGAGGGAGTAATCCCAAAAAAAGAGGCATGAGATCCCCCACTCAGTGGAGGCCCCTTTGACTGTAGTGTCATTTATCGAGTAATCAGGAAGACGTACTGCTTTCGACCTGGGAGCCTGCAGAAACTGAGGACCGTAGAATACCAAACCCATATTGGCCTTTTAGGTGTAGTGTGGAAGCTATGACGGAGTAATCTGGAAGTAGTTGACACGCGATACTACGCTCGGGCGAGTCTTTCTTGAGAATATTACTAATTACCGAGTTAATCGGGAAGTTGGTAATATCCGAAGGAAAAATGTAGACTCTGGGAACCTCTAGAACCTTGTGCGGCAGGTGATAACTTTTAGACCGTCACCTTATGGGTAGTAACTTAGACCTCATGCTCGTGACGTTGAACCTATGAACCCTATATGTGTGATCTTGCGTGTGATTATTGCATCATGCATCCATGCACTCATAAGCATCTTTTAAAGAAACCATATTTCAAGGGATTTAAAGGTTAACCATTTGTGAATATCTCAAGTACTTTCTAGCCATGGATTCTGGAAAGAGAAAGACCGGGAAATACAGTTTCAAGGATCCCAAGATAGATGAGTTGATCAATCTAATTCCTGAGATCGAGTGTTCTGCAGACTTTCAGAAGAAGTATGGATCCATTATTCCTCTCATGAAGCTGAAGATGAAGGAGGGTATTCTCTCGACCTTGGTCCAGTTCTATGATCCGATGTATCATTGCTTTACTTTTCCCGACTATCAGTTGATGCCCACACTGGAGGAGTATTCTTATCTATTGGATTTACCTGTTACCGATCGTGTTCCTTTTACTGGTTTAGAGGGTGAGCCAAAACCACATGAGATTGCTGCTTTGATTCATCTGGGGAAATATGAGGTGGAAGCCCATATGACTACTAAAGGAGGAATTAGAGAATTACTAGCTCAGTTCTTATTAGAGAAAGCTCATTACTTTTCCAAAATGAAGAATACAGTTGCTTTTGAGGCCATCTTTGCTCTACTTGTTTACGGGTTGTTTTTATTTCCTAATGTGGACAAGTTTGTTGACATTAATGCTATCAGGATCTTCATGATTGGAAACCCAGTTACTACATTGTTGGGTGATGCTTATTACTCTATTCATCTTCGGAATTCTTATCATGGTGGGATGATTATCTGTTGCACGCCTCTGTTGTACTGGTGGTTTATCTCTCATATGCCTCAGTCTGATGCTTTTTGCGATGTCAAGAAGGAACCCTGTTGGGCTCCTAAGATCATGGAACTTACTCACTCGGATATTGATTGGTATCATTGAGCTTACCAGGATATAGAGATTATTGACAGTTGTGGTAGTTTCCCCAATGTACCTCTTCTTGGTACAAAGGGAGGAATTAATTATAACCCTATTCTTGCACGGAGACAGCTTGGTTATTCGATGAGGGATAAACTGAATAGTATTCATTTGAGTAGTTTCTTTCTGAAGGAAGGAGAAGACCATAGGGAAGCTAGGGAGCAGATTGAAAAGTCCTGGCGTCACATTCATAAGAAGAGTAGGAAGGATTTGGGACCTAGGGATGATGTTTCTTTGGAGCCATATCTTCAGTGGGTCCGATCGAGAGCTATTCAGTTAAAGATTTCGTATACCCGGAAGACACCCATGCGTGATCTATTTATGAATATCACTCCTCCCTTATTAGATGATCTAGAAGAGATGCAACTTGCTTTGGTTAGGATGCAACAGGAAAATGATGCTTGGAAGAATAATTTCCAAACTTTAAAGAGTTCCTATAAAGAAGACTTGAAAGAGAAATACGACTTGATTGAGATTCTTGAGAGTCGAGCGATAGTGTCTATGGAGAGGCAAGGGGATTTATTTTCTACTAAGCCTCAATCAGGTGCTGATTACTCACTTCCTAATTCAGATGATTGGAAGGAGGTTGCCATCAGACATGCGGAAGAAAACCAGAGGTTGAAGGCTCAGATTGCTAGGCTTACGGGGAAGCGCCAGCGTATAGAGTGATCTCCATCAGTTCTATTTCTCAGGGTTTCAGTTTTTTTTTCATCTTGTACTTGGGATCATTGAAACTTGTAATCCATTTTGAAGATATTATAATAAATTTTTCAGTATTTCAAATGCATTATTACTTTCATATTTGCAATAGGTCCATAAACTATAAATCCCTTGAAATATTAAATAACAAAGTAAAAATAATCATGTGCATTACATATTGTGATCGGTGGAAATAGAACTGACTGTTTTTTAAGCTGGTTTGCGAAATGTCGCGGTAACTAAGAGTCGCCACCGTCTTTTATGTTCTCCAACATGGAAAGGACAAAAGCACAGCAAAATTCCTTCTTTGAGAATGTCTCTCGGTTCAGGAGGTAGATTTATAGAAAGGGAAGGTGTTAGCACCCTTTCTATCCGTGGTTATCCACGGGCTCTTAGATACTTGCTCTTATGTTTTCAAAAGATGTTTGCTTTTCAAATGTGTGTGGGTTTTGAAAAAGTTTCGTTTGAAAAATTTCTAAGTAACTCTTGTATCAGTCCTCAAGAGTGTATGAAAAATTTGTTTGAAAACTTCTTGAAAGTGTCAGTGTGAAAAGTATTTTGTTTGTTTTTTTTAAAAGAGAAAGTACCCATGAGATCTACCTACTCTAAGGAATTAGGCTGTGTAAGAGTCCTTTAGACAGTGCTACCCCACTATTGAGAAGTAGGAAGCACCATCGTTGGAGGTATTCGGGTCAATTCGATTATTAGGGATAGTGTGGTCACCGAAGCAATAGTAGGACACTTTAGAAGTAACCCTAATGTCCTAGATCCTTTTTTATCCGAGGCAACCGTTTCGAGGCAACTGGATCTTTTAGACAGAAGGGTGACCTCTAAACCACCCTATACTTGACAACCACGTTCGAGGCAACCAGTGAGGCGTACCCTAGGAGTGGCATGTGCTTGTGTGTTGTTTCATGTTAATGTTTATCTTGTACATGTTATTTGTGAGCTACGGATTGATTTTTATTTGTCATACATTCTTGTAGGCATATTAACAGTTAAATGATTTGCAGGAAATAAAGTGCGGAAAGGTAAATCTAGCTATTACAAGGCGCGGGTCTATACATCGCCAAAAACAAAAACCCGTTTTGGAAATAAATGCGGAAAATAAAAGAAACTAATAAAATCCTAATTAACTATTACATCCTTGGAACCAGTTACATAAATAATCAAAATAAGAATAATGCACGAAAAGAAATAGAATCGGGACGTCCTTAGGGCTTTGACCCTTTTGAGAAAAGAATTTAAGTTTTATCCTTTTTTGCAATTTAGTTAAAATATTAAACCTAGTACTAATTAATTATTTAATTAAAAAGAAAAAAAATGTTTTTTTTGTGTTTTTTAAGTCTTTAATGAAAATAAAATAAAAGAAATTAAAAGTCAAGAAAAACCCTTGTTCTAAGTTTATTTTATTTATTATTAAAAAAAAGATCAAAATTACCTAATTAAACTAATTAATTTGTTAGTATTTTATTTACAAAAATAATGAATTAAAGTGAAATTTAATAATAATAATAATAATACAAATATTATAAATATTTAATTCTGAGTTTATTATGAAAATTAATATTAATTATGTTAGTAATATTAATAATAAAAAAATAGTTAGTTAAAAGAAAAAATAAAAGGAAAAACAATTAACCAGGGGGGTTGATGGACCCAATGGAGGTGTTGTTCTGGAAATTTAGGCCCATTAAGAAGCAAGCCTGTTTGACCTTTGCAATCAGCTGCGTGTGCATTGACCAGATAACATGGTGTTCCCCTTCTTTTGGCCTTTAGATCACTGCTTGAAGCCACATGGCAGGCTGGGACATGAGGTATATGGTGTTCCCTATTTGGAAGCCTGCATAGGAACGCATTAGAAAAAATAATATTGAGTTTTGGGGGGACCTGGGAATCGAACCCAGGTCCCAATGGTCCTTGGACAGCGCATCAACCACTACACCATGTGCATGTATTTGTAATTAAAACAAGTAATAAAAATAATATATTAAAAACAACGCGTATGCTGGGAACAACAAAACGCGCGCTGATTTTTGAATGGACCACTAGCACCTTGCCAGCTCACCGTCTTCTTCGTTTTGCCTGTAAAAAAGAAAACAATTAGCGGGGGTTTTTAACCCCCACAATATGGAACGGCAGAAAATAGCGAATAGGTCCCTGGATTATATAAATAAAGCGCGATAGTCCGGTTAGATTCGTATGACTCTCATGAATCCAGTCATGTGCATCATGAAGCTCAATTTTTCCTGGTTACTAAATCCCCAAATTTCAAGCTTGGAAAACCTAATATTCAACAATGGCATTTTACGATTCTTTGCATCTTAATCCAATTAAACTATACCATCAGCTTCCTACGAGTTTAAGCAACACAAAACAAACATAGAATTATGTTAATGATGCATGAAACAAGAAATTCGATTCCAGAAAAAAAAACGCAAACCCTTGGACTGTTCTTGGTGATTCTGATAGCTTCAGAATGTGGTTTTGATTCCAATATGTTCCTTACACCTCCAGCAATGTATTGGAAATAATCAAAGGCTTTGAATCGTGCTGGAATGTTGAGAACATCTTTTGAGTTTTTTGATATTTTTTCAATATGCTTATGGTTTCTGAAGCAGCTTTTGAGCGTCCAAGGCTTTAGGGTTTGCTTCAGTATTTGTATTGGAATGGAATTAGGGTACAAACTTGTCCAAGAATCCATGGAATAAAGTTTTGCATCTTTGATTTCCAATCAAATATTTTTCAATCTTTTTGATTGAAAAACCTTGCCAAAATTGGATATTTTTTCCTCTTTGATGGATGCACGAAATTTCCAGCTTGCCCTGATCTTATTTGCTTCACAAAAGATTTGAAAACCATATCTTTTGAATTTTCCTACAATTAAATGAATTAAATGAATTAATATTAATAAAAATTCAATTAATTAATTAAAAATAAGAAAATAAATCAATTTAAGTTCAATGGGTCGTGCATAGGCCTTGGACAAAGATTCAAGAAAGAATTTGAGGCCCATTAGTAAAAACAAGGTGTTTTAGGCAAAGTTGACTTTTGCAAATTCCCAAAAATCTCGCAACTTCTCCAATGCATATCTTGCTCAATTTTGATCATATGAACATGTTCTTGGACATTTTGGAAAGGTCTTGAAGTCCTCTAACCAATTCCTTTGGTACCATGTCATTTGGATTTACCAATCTCAAGTTATGGTCTTGGACTTAAAGTGCATTTTTGTTGACTTTTGAAAATGACCTATAATGTAGAAATTGATAACTTTTTGTGAGAGCATTTCTTGGACTTGGAATGTGAATATGAGTTGTAGGAAATGTAATCCCCTTCAAAATTAG
This sequence comes from Vicia faba, assembly GCA_948472305.1. Taxonomy (NCBI): domain Eukaryota; kingdom Viridiplantae; phylum Streptophyta; class Magnoliopsida; order Fabales; family Fabaceae; genus Vicia; species Vicia faba. Next base: position 215,414 of record CATIWC010001949.1, read on the forward strand.
CATTGGATGGGATTTTTCTGATGAACCATGAAAAAGTTATGTTGGTCAATTTACAGTTGACTTTTCAACTGTCCAAAAATAGAAACTTTTTGCATCTTGATGATTTTTGAACCATGTTTGTGGAATCATGATCAAGACTTGATCAAATGATGATTGTGGCCTCAAAATAAGATGTTGACCAAAAATTATGACTTTTGACTATAAAATGACCATTTTTCCCCTACTGTTGATTGTGAACCAAATGAAGCTTTTGACTGTGCAATTTGATGCTGTGAGTCTTGCAACTTGACATGTAGATGCTTGACAATGTATATAGGCCTATGGGACTTGATTGAGCCCTTGAAAACCTCAACTTCCTTGCAAGAACCAAAACCTTAATTTGACTGGCTTAGGAGGATGTTTGACTGTGCAACCCCTTGATCCATTTGAAGATTGATCTTGACAAATCTTGAAGAGTATGGGAGGGAAAATTTTGGGGTACAACAGTTGCCCCTGTTCAATCTTGTTAGACCTGAGGATGTAGATTGGCTTGTGTGTCTTTCGTGATCCGAAGGTGGAAGATGATTGAACACTAGAGTGCCCAGAAATTTGCACTCGCATAATAGAATACCAGCGATGTGATATCGGGAATGGGCTTACAGATGCCATTTGGAGAGATGATGGATAAGAGGATGGGATTATAGATTCCATCTGGAGAGGAGACAGAATCTTGTTGGGAATGGGCTTATAGATGCCATTTGGAGACTGTTGTGGATAGTTGAATCTGAGTAAGCAATAGAATAGCTTCCGTGTCTGGAGTATATCTAGTCTGTGTCTAATTGGTGACGTCTGAACAAGTAGTAGAATGACCGCGGTGTCTGGGGTATATCCATACTGCATCTGAATGAGTGACAGAATGTCATCTGAATCTAGATCATATCTGGAATTTCTTTTGAATGAATCTGGACTAAACAGTAGAATAGCATCCGGGTCTGGAGCATTTCTAAGTTGTCTTTAGAAGTTTGAATCTGAATAAGCAGTAGAATAGCATCCGGGTCTGGAGCATCTCTGAGCTATCTCTGGAATAAACAATAGAATAGCGTCTGTGGCTGGAGCATCTCTGAGTTATATCTGAAAGGAACTCTGGATCTAAATAAGCAATAGAATAGCGTCCGGGTCAGGAGCATCTCTAGGCCATTTCTGAAAAGCAACTCTGAATAAGCAAAAGAATAACATCCATATCTGGAGCATCTCTAAGCTATCTCTGGAGAGAAACTTTGAATAAGCAAAAGAATAGCATCCGGTTTGGAGCATATCTAGGCTATATCTGAAAGGAAACTCTTGAATAAGCAAAAGAATAACATCCATATCAGGAGCATTTCCAAGCTATCTCTAGAAGGGAGTCTGAATAAGCAATAGAATAACATCCGCATCCGGAACATCTCTAAGCTATCTCTGAAAGGGAATCTGGAATAAGCATCAGAATGTAGCCATATCCGAGTCGCATCTAAACCATCTCTATAAGGGAATCTGGAATAAATATCAGAATGTAGCCATGTCTGGATCGCATCTGAATTATATCTAGAAGGAATCTCTGAATAAACAATAGAATAGCATCCGTGGTTGGAGCATCTCTAAGTTATCTCTGAAAAGAAATCTGGAATAAGTATCAGAATGTAGCCATATCTGGGTCGCATCTGAACCATCTCTAGAAGGGAATCTGGAATAAATATCAGAATGTAGCCATGTCTGGATCGCATCTGAATTATATCTAGAAGGAATCTCTGAATAAACAATAGAATAGCATCCCTGGTTGGAGCATCTCTAAGTTATCTCTGAAAAGAAATCTGGAATAAGTATCAGAATGTAGCCATATCTGGGTCGCATCTGAACCATCTCTAGAAGGGAATCTGGAATAAATATCAGAATGTAGCCATGTCTGGATCGCATCTGAATTATATCTAGAAGGAATCTCTGAATAAACAATAGAATAGCATCCGTGGTTGGAGCATCTCTAAGTTATCTCTGAAAAGAAATCTGGAATAAGTATCAGAATGTAGCCATATCTGGGTCGCATCTGAACCATCTCTAGAAGGGAATCTGGAATAAATATCAGAATGTAGCCATGTCTGGATCGCATCTGAATTATATCTAGAAGGAATCTCTGAATAAACAATAGAATAGAATCCGTGGTTGGAGCATCTCTAAGTTATCTCTGAAAAGAAATCTGGAATAAGTATCAGAGTGTAGCCATATCTGGGTCGCATCTGAACCATCTCTAGAAGGGAATCTGGAATAAATATCAGAATGTAGCCATGTCTGGATCGCATCTGAATTATATCTAGAAGGAATCTCTGAATAAACAATAGAATAGCATCTGTGGTTGGAGCATCTCTAAGTTATCTCTGAAAAGAAATCTCTTTAATGTGGATGTGCCCTGGCTAGATATAGGTATCGAATCCATAATCAATCGCTCACAGATATGCCCTGGCTAGATACAGGTATCGAATCTGGAACTGCGACAGTTGATAGTAATCATCTTTGGATTGACCTTTTTGCTGAAAAGGTAAAACATCAGTTGTATGGAATGTCATGATGTATGAAATGCATGATGTCATGATGTTCAAAATGAGATAGTGTGTTATGATGCGTATATGCATGCGTCATGGTGTATGATAATGTGATGAATGTATTTTCGTCTAGGAAAATAAATCCTTGACGAGTGCCGGGAGCTTGTTGAATCCTGGGCTAATGCTGAAGAGTAGAGTTCTTCATTTCCGCTGGGGATGATGATTACAAGAATAAACCGGTAGGAGAAGATGACTCCGTTGGGGAATAAACCTGATGGAGAGATTACTCTGCGGGGAATTGCTCTGTGGGAAGAGATACTTCACTGAGGTTTTGATGAGAACTCCGCTGGGGGATTCCGTTGATATGTTTTGTTGAGGATTGGATGAACTCCGCTGGGGGATAGGAAGAACTTCGCCGAGGACGATCTTTCTGTTGTAATTAGCTGAGGATAACCCAGTTATACCCTGGTGGGGAATAACCTTCTGAATAAAGTCGGGGAGAGATACCTGTACTCTGCAGGGGATAAGCTTCCAGAATCTACTGGGGATAAGCTTTCAGAATCTACTAGGGATATTGATTCAACTTTCCTGGGGAAACTTTTGAACTGTACTGGGGAAGTGGCTCCACTGGGGTATCTGGTATTCCGCCGGGGAACAATCTTATCGAGGAATATTAAGACTGTCGGGGATGCTTGTAGAGGAATATCTGTATACTCCGCTGGGGAATATTGATATCTTCTGGGGGTACCCAACTTCCTTAAGGCTGACAGTAGACTAACTCTGCTTGGGGAGAGTATCGCTGACTTGCTAGGGATATTGTGCCTTTCCGGGCTAATGGGAGACCAACTCTGCTCGGGGGGAGAGTGTCGCTGAAGTCTTGTCTTACTCTGCAGGGAGTGGAGGTAACTTGGTCATGTTCTTCGGCCGAACTTACCTTGGTACCTTGGTAGACAGAGCAACTAGATTGCTTGGACAACTCATTATTGCCCTTGTTTCTGTGGGAGAAGGTACCTGTAGAGGTGCTTGATGACTGCCGATTGACAAATCTTCTTCTGGTAGGTAAGTGACGAGATGACAGGACATAGTCGTACGTTTTGATCCCTAATTTTTGCCTGGACTGCCCTTTCGGGTTTTCAGTCCACCGGGATACCCTTTTTTGCCCAAGCCTCCTTTTCAGGTTTTCGACTTGCCGGGTGTATAGATTTTTCCATTTCATCCCTTATTTTTGCCCGAACCCTTTTGGTTCGCCGGGAAGCCCTTATTTTTGCCTAGGTGTGTCAACCTAGTGGGTCTTTGATTATGCATAGTATTTTTCCGACTATGTCCATGTTCTCAGACCGCAGGGAGTTGTCACTATCAGTAGTGTTACGTTACCATACCACCAGAAGATCGTCGTTTAATCGTCCGATGCCCCAAGTGACCCAGATGGAGATTTGCCCCCAAGCTAGTAGGCTTTTTGAGAGATTCTCCGAATCTTGACTTAACTGCCTCAGATGATGGACAATGATCATGCCATGCCCCTTTTGGAAGTGCTTTTGTTCATTAGACATTCGTCGTGCGAATTTCTCTGTTGTTTGAACAAATAGTCATATGCAAACAATGTTATTTTAAGAATGCAAAGCTTATGTCAGTCTTGAAATTTTTTGAAAAATGAAGTTTTCATTAAAACAAGCAAATTTTGTAAAATTGTGATGTCAACTCAGTATTTTACCGCAAGCCTTAAGGAGTCAGGATACCTTTCGTAACAGTATGCTTTCGAACTAACCCATGCTTCAGCTAGGACTTTTAAGGGTTATAACGTGGCATGGTTCACGGTTTAAGAAACAAAGGATAAAGGCTCAAATTTTATTTGTACCCACCCGTTCTTCGTGATGTTCTTCAATCCTAAACTCAGTTGATCGTACGTTAGACCTTGTTTGAGTCTTTGTCCTGATATTCTGGTGATGGTTCGGATATTGACAGTTTATTTTGAATAGGCAGTCATCTTTTGTTAAGGGTTTATAGGACCTCTTTCTTTTTTATTATTATTTTCCCTATTTTTTGCCTGAACTGTTTCTATTACAGTCAGCGGGATGCCCCAGTTTTTGTAAGTCTCCTTCATAGGTTTTGACTTATCGGGCTTTTATTTTGAGAAATAATGACTGCCTGTCCCTATGATTATTCGAAACCATCACTGTCTTTTGTTTTGTAAGGACCTCGTGTGTGCCATTTATTATGTGCTTGGATCAACTGAGAGAACTACCCTGCCCCAGGTTATGATTAAGGGTTTTAATTTTTGAAAAGAAAAAAACTCCTACTTCTTTGGCTCGAAGGGGTTGACGAGGGATTATCTTCCTTATAACTCCAGTGTTTAGGAATTGAAACAATGCCTGTACCTCATCAGCAGGGTCTGTTCAAAAGCATACTGTAAGGATCGTGGTATCGTTTTCGTCATCCTCCCTCAAGAGGCTTAGAATTATTAATCGAGAGTTGATCATCATAGAAAAATGAAAGCAATTTTGAATATAATGAATACGAATAGATTAATTCAAACAGACATATGCGATGCATTAATGGAATAAACAAGTTTGCTATGACATTAATTGTTTGTATAAGCAAAGAACAATACAACTCGGAAATTCAAATAAACAAAAGCCTTCAATGATTTAGCAAAGGAGCGGTGATTATGTTTGGAGTCTCTGGTGCTTCAAACTGGACTTCCTTGGCATCAATCATGTCCTGGACCTTGTTCTTCAGAGCCCAACAGTTGTCCTTAGTATGCCCCGGGCTATCAGAGTGGTATGCACACCTCTCATTGGGATGATAGTTAGGAGGAGAAGTGTTTGGATTCCGGAGAGGAGCCCTTAAGGTAATCAGCCCTGCCTTCAACATTTGTTGTAGCGCTTAAGCCAGTGTCATGTTGATCTTAGTGAACTTTCTTTTGGGTGCGACCTCCTTACGTTGATGCCCCTGTCTTTGCTGAGCAGGCATAGGATTGGAGATCTAGGTAGCCCCTACCTGTTGATCATGATGACTCTTTTTACCATGCACAGCGTTGGACTCCTTTTTCCCATGGTAAGGTTTTTTATGAGCATCAGAAGGTGCAACTTCTTGAATCTTTCCAGCCTTGATACCAGCTTCAATCCTCTCCCCGGTTAAGATCAAATCTGTAAACCCAGCAGAAGAATTCCCAATCAGATGGTTGAAGAAAGGACCAGACAGGGTCCCCAAGAACATGTCCACGAGTTCACGGTCGGTCAGAGGTGGTTGCACCCTTCCAGCAAAGTCTCTCCATTTTTGCGCATATTCCTTGAATCCTTCACCCGTCCCTAGTGACATACCATAGAGTTGGGTACGCGTAGGAGCGAGGTCGGAATTGTACTGATACTGCTTGTAGAATGCAGTAGCCAAGTCCTCCCAGTTACGAATGCTGGCTCCATCTAGTTGATAGAACCATTCGAGTTGAGTCCCTGAAAGACTTTCCTGGAAGAAATGGATCCATAGATTCTTGTCAGCTGTATACGGTTGGATCTTCCTTACATAGGATCTGAGATGCAGCTTAGGACAGGAAGCCCCGTCGTACTTTGCAAAAGAAGGTTCCTTGAACTTGTGTGGGATCACCACCCCAGAGGATAGACCTAGATCTTCGAAGTCCAGGCCGGGCACTTTCTGAATCTCTATAGCACTTAGACGGTCCTCTAGCTGTTTGTACCTGTCCTCAGCTGGAGGGTACGGTTCATCATTGAAATCCGTCTCGTTGTCGGAGACCACAGGACTAGGAACCCTTCTCTCTTGAGGACTGTCCTTGCCTACAGATGAGGTAGTCAGCTCAGCCTCATTCTGTAATCCATTCCCAGATCTGCGTCTAGGGTTGAACAACACAATCCTCTTCTTCTTCTTCTTCTTCTCTTTCAGAATCAGAGTTTTCAAGTCCTGTTGACCCTGGGCTAGGCTCATAACCAACTCTTGGAACTAGGCGTTCTGGGCCTGGAGGGCCTTGATAGCTTGTTCAGTGGAAGGTTCAGAAGACATGATGATTGCTGAAATAAACAGCGAAGAAGGTAAGTGACCTGTAAAAAGGGTACCTGTAATTCAATGATATATATGTATGCAATGTTTTCAAGGATCTCGCGGGGTAAACAAGGAAATTGTTAGAATTTGAATACGGTGGCTTGATTGAAGGAACTTCATGTTGTTGAGGGTCCTTCTTCAAGAGTCAAGCTCACCATATCGAGTGGGTCATAGCCCCTGACTCAAGTTATCCTGCTTGGATTTCTGAACAACCTTGGCTAGAGGAAAATAAATCCTCTTTGCCCCTTGCTAGGCATTTTGATTCATCATGACCTGCATCACAGACCCTTGAGATCCTTGAAATGGGTTAGTCCTTATGCAGGATGTATGCAATGGTATGATGGTATGCTATGCATGGAGTGATGTGAGTAAACCCTATTATAAGCCCATATTAAGGGTTGTAAACAAAACCTGCAAGAAAATCATGTTGTCAGATAAGAATATGCAAGTAGTTCAAGTTTTAAGGCACACAAGTCACACCAGAAAGCCCTTAGAGTTTAGGCCAGCATGAAGTTTAGGTACTACCCTCTTTCAGTTTCGTTGGTTAAGACCTGTCCTATCAAAAGTAATCGGGTTCTAGAGGATCCCAATATCACTGACTACCCTCAATCAGTCATAACTCCAGCGTCGCAATCTTTTCTTGCAGCCAGAACCATCGCGAGAGTTTAGCCTCAATGGGTGTAGCATACTGCTACTGTTCTATGGCCAAGTTGGATCAATTTAGGGTTCTAAGGTCGGTTGGTGCTTAATGACTCCTCAGAAGACCCATATTCTCCTTGTTGCAACACAAGGGATATCGGTACAGACCAAGGTGTCACACCAACGTAGCCACTGCTTCACCCGTGTCGGACTACGCCGGACAGGTCCCTCACAGCTTATGCTATCTAAAAGGGTATTCCCCAGATCCGGGTTAGGACCTATGAAACTTCGATGCAAAGCCCACAATTATAAATCAAACAAAGCATGCAATTGAAAACATAGGGTGATCTAATCCTAAGGTACACCTCACTTATAAAAATCCCCAGCAGAGTCGCCAGTTCTGTGATCGGTGGAAATAGAACTGACTGTTTTTTAAGCTGGTTCGCGAAATGTCGCGATAAGCAAGAGTCGCCACCATCTTTTATGTTCTCCAACATGGAAAGGACAAAAGCACAGCAAAATTCCTTCTTTGAGAATGTCTCTCGGTTCGGGAGGTAGATTTATAGAAAGGGAAGGTGTTAGCACCCTTTCTATCTGTGGTTATCCACGGGCTCTTAGGTACTTGCTCTTATGTTTTCAAAAGATGTTTGCTTTTCAAATGTGTGCGGGTTTTGAAAAAGTTTCGTTTGAAAAATTTCTAAGTAACTCTTGTATCAGTCCTCAAGAGTGTATGAAAAATTTGTTTGAAAACTTCTTGAAAGTGTCAGTGTGAAAAGTATTTTGTTTGTTTTTTTTTTAAAAGAGAAAGTACCCATGAGATCTACCTACTATAAGGAATTAGGCTGTGTAAGAGTCCTTTAGACAGTGCTACCCCACTATTGAGAAGTAGGAAGCACCGTCGTTGGAGGTATTTGGGTCAATTCAATTATTAGGGACAGTGTGGTCACCGAAGAAATCGTAGGACACCTTAGAAGTAACCCTAATGTCCTAGATCCTTTTTTATCCGAGGCAACCGTTTCGAGGCAACTGGATCTTTTAGACAGAAGGGCGACCTCTAAAACACCCTATACTTGACGACCACGTTCGAGGCAACCAGTGAGGCGTACCCTAGGAGTGGCATGTGCCTGTGTGTTGTTTCATGTTAATGTTTATCTTGTACATGTTATTTGTGAGATACAGATTGATTTTTATTTGTCATACATTCTTGCAGGCATATTAACAGTTAAATGATTTGCAGGAAATAAAGTGCGGAAAGGTAAATCTAGCTATTACAAGGCGCGGGTCTATACATCGCCAAAAATAAAAACTCGTTTTGGAAATAAATGTGGAAAATAAAAGAAAGCAATAAAATCCTAATTAACTATTACATCCTTGGAACCAGTTACATAAATAATCAAAATAAGAATAATGCGCGAAAAGAAATAGAATCGGGACGTCCTTAGGGCTTTGACCCTTTTGAGAAAAGAATTTAAGTTTTATCCTTTTTTGCAATTTAGTTAAAATATTAAACCTAGTACTAATTAATTATTTAATTAAAAAGAAAAAAAATGTTTTTTTTGTGTTTTTTAAGTCTTTAATGAAAATAAAATAAAAGAAATTAAAAGTCAAGAAAAACCCTAGTTCTAAGTTTATTTTATTTATTATTAAAAAAAAGATCAAAATTACCTAATTAAACTAATTAATTTGTTAGTATTTTATTTACAAAAATAATGAATTAAAGTGAAATTTAATAATAATAATAATAATAATATAAATATTATAAATATTTAATTCTGAGTTTATTATGAAAATTAATATTAATTATGTTAGTAATATTAATAATAAAAAAATAGTTAGTTAAAAGAAAAAATAAAAGGAAAACAATTAACCAGGGGGGTTGATGGACCCAATGGAGGTGTTGTTCTGGAAATTTAGGCCCATTAAGAAGCAAGCTTGTTTGACCTTTGCAATCAGCTGCGTGTGCATTGACCAGATAACATGGTGTTCCCCTTCTTTTGGCCTTTAGATCACTGCTTGAAGCCACATGGCAGGCTGGGACATGAGGTATATGGTGTTCCCTATTTGGAAGCCTGCATAGGAACGCATTAGAAAAAATAATATTGAGTTTTGGGGAGACCTGGGAATCGAACCCAGGTCCCAATGGTCCTTGGACAGCGCAGCAGCCACTACACCATGTGCCTGTATTTGTAATTAAAACAAGTAATGAAAATAATATATTAAAAACAACGCGTATGCTGGGAACAACAAAACGCGCGCTGATTTTTGAATGGACCACTAGCACCTTGCCAGCTTACCGTCTTCTTCGTTTTGCCTGTAAAAAAGAAAACAATTAGCGGGGGTTTTTAACCCCCACAATATGGAACGGCAGAAAATAGCGAATAGGTCCCTGGATTATATAAATAAAGCACGATAGTCCGGTTAGATTCGTATGACTCTCACGAATCCAGTCATGTGCATCATGAAGCTCAATTTTTCCTGGTTACTAAATCCCCAAATTTCAAGCTTGGAAAACCTAATATTCAACAATGGCGTTTTACGATTCTTTGCATCTTAATCCAATTAAACTATACCATCAGCTTCCTACGAGTTTAAGCAACACAAAACAAACACAGAATTATGTTAATGATGCATGAAACAAGAAATTCGATTCCAGAAGAAAAAAACGCAAACCCTTGGACTATTCTTGGTGATTCTGATAGCTTTAGAACGTGGTTTTGATTCCAATATGTTCCTTACACCTCCAGCAATGTATTGGAAATAATCAAAGGCTTTGAATCATGCTGGAATGTTGAGAACAACTTTTGAGTTTTTTGATATTTTTTCAATATGCTTATGGTTTCTGCAGCAGCTTTTGCACGTCCAAGGCTTTAGGGTTTGCTTCAGTATTTGTATTGGAATGGAATTAGGGTACAAACTTGTCCAAGAATCCATGGAATAAAGTTTTGCATCTTTGATTTCCAATCAAATATTTTTCAATCTTTTTGATTGAAAAACCTTGCCAAAATTGGATATTTTTGCCTCTTTGATGGATGCACGAAATTGCTAGCTTGCCCTGATCTTATTTGCTTCACAAAAGATTTGAAAATCATATCTTTTGAATTTTCCTACAATTAAATGAATTAAATGAATTAATATTAATAAAAATTCAATTAATTAATTAAAAATAAGAAAATAAATCAATTTAAGTTCAATGGGTCGTGCATAGGCCTTGGACAAAGATTCAAGAAAGAATTTGAGGCCCATTAGTAAAAACAAGGTGTTTTAGGAAAAGTTGACTTTTGCAAATTCCCAAAAATTTCCCAACTTCTCCAATGCATATCTTGCTCAATTTTGATCATATGAACATGTTCTTGGACATTTTGGAAAGGTCTTGAAGTCCTCTAACCAATTCCTTTGGTCCCATGTCATTTGGATTTACCAATATCAAGTTATGGTCTTGGACTTAAAGTGCATTTTTGTTGACTTTTGAAAATGACCCATAATGTAGAAATTGATAACTTTTTATGAGAGCATTTCTTGGACTTGGAATGTGAAGATGAGTTGTAGGAAATATAATCCCCTTCAAAATTAGCATTGGATGGGATTTTTCTGATGAACCATGAAAAAGTTATGCCTTAGTCAATTTACAGTTGACTTTTCAACTGTCCAAAAATAGAAACTTTTTGCATCTTGATGATTTTTGAACCATGCTTGTGGAATCATGATCAAGACTTGATCAAATGATGATTGTGGCCTCAAAATAAGATGTTGACCAAAAATTCTGACTTTTGACTGTAAAATGACCATTTTTCCCCTGCTGTTGATTGTGAACCAAATGAAGCTTTTGACTGTGCAATTTGATGCTGTGAGTCTTGCAACTTGACATGTAGATGCTTGACAATGTATATAGGCCTATGGGACTTAATTGAGCCCTTGAAAACCTCAACTTCCTTGCAAGAACCAAAACCCTAATTTGACTGGCTTAGGAGGATGTTTGACTGTGCAACCCCTTGATCCATTTGAAGATTGATCTTGACAAATCTTGAAGAGTATGGGAGGGAAAATTTTTGGGTACAACACATATCATGCATCATATTTCACATTTTTCTTGCATTTGTTATGCATATCAAGGTGTCTTACCAAGCTTCTTTACTTCGTTCAGCAAGCTGACTCATAACTACAACATTCGGGATAAATTTAGAAAAAAGATGGACAACTTAGAACAAGATAATCGCGAGCTGCGCGAGGAAGTTTCTGCTTTGAAGGCCGGCATGGCCAATCAGACTACTCTGATGGAAACTCTGGTGGCTGCTCAGAATCATCCACTGAGTGTTCAACCTCAACCAACAAGGGAAACTACTGAAGCTCCGATTGTTCCCGTATCTGCTACTCCAGCTGTTGTTCAGAATTGCATGCCCCAAGGTTATCCATGGGGAATGCCAGAGAATTTTTCAACTGAAAGTTTCAATCTTGGTCCTCAAGATACTCTAGTTGTTCAGACTATTGCTACTCTTGCACCTCCTGTGGTGCATGTTCCTGCTGCACCTCCTTCGGTGAATATGGTTCCGTTTGTTAATGATGATGTGTGTCGTCCTTTCCCTCCACCGAGTGAAGACTTGGGTCTTTATGACAAAATGAATGATTTTCAAGAGCAGTTTGACAAGATGCAAAGAGAGATGAAGGCCCTCAGGGGAAAAGAGCTATTTGGGCAGAATGTGAATGAGTTATGCTTAGTCCCAAATGTTAAAATACCTTCTAAAGTTTAAAGTCCCAGAGTTTGAGAAGTATAAGGACAACACTTTCACTCGTGCTCATCTGGTGATGTACGTAAGGAGAATGTTTATCCATACTGATGATCAACGTCTGCTGATTCACTTTTTTCAGGATAGTTTGATCGGTGCTGCACTGAAGTGGTATATGAGTTTGGACAGTGCCAACATCCATACTTTTAATGATTTGGGAGAAGCATTCATCAAACAATACAAGTACAACGTGGACATGACGCCTGACCGTGATCAACTCATGGCCATGGTTCAGAAAGACAGGGAATCGTTCAAAGAATATGCACAGAGATGGCGTGAGGTAGCCTCCCAGGTGATTCCTCCCATGGAAGAGAAGAAGGTGAATAATATTTTCTTGAAGACGCTGGGTGCTTTCTACTACGAGAGGATGGTAGCAAGTGCGCCAAGTGACTTTACTCAAATGGTAGGAATGAGTATCTGCTTAGAAGAGGCTGTAAGAGAAGGCCGTTTAACAAAGAGTGAAGGACCTGGAGGTGCGAAGAAGCCATCTTATGGTTTTACCAAGAAGAAAGAAGGAGATGCAAATGTTGTTATACAAGATAGGAGGGTAAACACTCCTAGAAGGAATTATCAGCGTCATCAGTAAGTCGCCTCAGTTACTCCTGCTATGAATGCCACTCCAACTACCGTTGCTTATCAGAGACCATCCCAGCAGGGGAATCAAATGTATAATAGAAGAAGGGAGATTTATGACCCTATTCCCATGAGCTATATAAAATTACTACCGGAATTGATTCAGAAGAAGTTTGTTCAGACCCTACCACCTCCCGTCGTACCATCACCATTACCTTGGTATTACAAGGCAGACCAAACATGTGCTTTTCATCAGGGAGCACCAGGGCATAATGTTGAGAATTGTTATCCTTTTAAGACTGAGGTACATAAATTGGTGAAGTCTGGTGTTCTATCTTTCAAGGACATGGGACCTAATGTGAAAGATAATCCTCTACCTGTTGTACCCCAAATTTTGACCTAAGATATCGTCTCCTACCTGCATTATTACATTACAGTGTTTTGATCCATCGATTTTAAAATTCATAACTTTTTTTTCAGGCCAAGAGCTATTTATGCTGAACATTAAATCATTTAATCGATTCGTGCTAAAATGATGTTTATTAATTATTTATTATCTAAAATTTAAATAATTGAAATTCATTTTCGATTATTATGTGGTTTAAAGATGTATAGATAATAAAATGAACATCAGAGAAGAGGTGCATTAATTGTGCGGACAGTATTTATTTATTACTCATTATCTTAAATTTAAGTAACTGGAATTTATTCTTAGTTATTACATAATTTAAAGGTTTATGAATAATATAATAAGCATTCGGAAAAAAGTTCATTGGTCAATAACGATTGTTTAATCATTTGTCATTCTAAGTTAAATAATTGAAACCCTGTTTTAATTATTATAATTTAGTTATGAATGATGAATTAAATAATTGAAGATATTAGTTGATCAACGATAATTATTTATTTATCTGTTTATTATTTTGAATGTCGGTAATTGAAATTTGTTTTCAATTATTATTCGTTTGGAGAATTGTAAACGATAAATAAATAATTAAAGGGAAAGAAGAATTTAATTGGCAAATAGTGTTTTTTATTATTCATTTTTCTGATTGTACAGTTATTATGTAAACATTGTATCTATTACAGTAAATTACAATAATAAATTTACAAAAGACTAAAATGAAATAAAAGAAAACTAATCTATCCTAATCCTAAAACTTCCGATCCAATGCGTTTTGTCCGCTCACTTAATGTTACCTGCAAAATTAAAAAAGGAGATTAGAATTCGAATAAACGAATAAAAAGCGAAATTATTAAAGTTTCATCATTAAATGCAATGGCCGGAATCAGTTACTCTTTTTTTGCAAATCACGGGATTGCTCCCGGTTCACAAAAAAAGAAAGGAATTTTAAAATAAATGCACAAGTTTATGTTTTCCACAAAAAAACTGCATGTTTAAATTAATTACATTTTTCAAATGCAATTTCAAAAAAGCATACAGCATAAGCATACAAAACCCATGCAGTGACTACATATGCAAGCATACTCACGTAACCATTGCCCACAGCAGAAAAACCAAACAACTTTTGTATTAAAGGAAAACATGCAGTTTAACCACATTTGCAAGCAATATAAAAGTTCCATTTTCATCATTTTCTGGCCATTGCAGTTTCAGAAAAATATACAGCTTATCACTTTTTTATCAAAGCTATACTGAGAGAAAAAGAGAGGGAGAAGTGTGGGATTTGCAGGCTTGGCATAGGCAGAAAGAGGTTATACAAGACAAACCAAAATATAGCCAGTAGAGATAATAACACAAAAGAAGGATAGAAACAAATTGGAGGGACAGTAGTGCAGAATGCTCAAGAGATCCCAAAGCATCATTTCAAATTTCTGGCCTGTAGCGAAAAGAAGAGGGAAGTTGTTATAGCATATAACAAAAGAAAACCAATAGCATATATCAGATATCCAAGCCTTCAAGAAACACTTAGAAAGATAGTCATCAAAGAAAAAACACAAAAGCTAGCAAACCTGCATAATCACACTAATACTGTCAAAAACCATTTCCAAACCATATGGCCAAGCTTTGCACAATCGATTGAGCCACTCAAGCCAACATCATCATCTTGTTATCAGAAAAAATATCAAAATAATCTCACAGAAAACCAGTTAAAACCACCATCAATATGGCCTAACAAACTTCTGTCCCAATTTCCATCTATCTGTCTAAACCACACAAAATCCCTACATTCATCACCATGTCAAATTGTTGTTCAAGCTTGAATTTCATCAATCCAAAACCTGAAAATTTCTAAGGCAACCGGCTAGGCCTCAGTTCAACATCATTGGCCTTTCAAACAATTACTCAAGCCAACCTCATTCCAAAAAATCGCTATTCAGGCCAACATACGTATCGTACAGCATCACAGTCAAAGAAGAAGAGAAACAGTAACTCAGTCAAAGAAGAAGAGAAACAGTAACTCAGTCAAAGAAGAAGGGAAATAGTAACTCATTCAACCAAGAGAGGCAACATCACGTTCAAAGAAGAAGAAGAACAAGCATCATACAGTGGCAGCAACCAAGAAGAGGAAAATCATAAATACCGGTCACCGTTGTGCTCGCTTGCCCTCTCCTCGCCGCCTGGCCTCCGTCACTCCAAGCCTCCTCCTCCGTCTCCGCCTAGGTAACGGTCCCTCCTCTCTCTTATTTCTTCGAATATCCTCAAATCAAGCATTAATAACCAAACATAAGAATCAATCAAGACCAAACTTAACATAAATCGTAGAATCAACATGCAAAAAAACCGAATTAAGTGTAAACAATCAAACGTGTGCTTACCGAATCCATTAGCCGTCTTGTTTCTCGTTCAGTGGAGGGGAGAAGGGCCGGAGTGGGTGGCCGTAGCAAGGAGACAGCAAGGTTCAAGAGAAGAGATGCGAGGAAGAGAGGCGAAGACGAAGATCGTGAAGAAGAGAGGCGCGTCGTTTCTGCCCATAGCACAACCCTAAATCCCAATTTGATAAAACAAGATTAACCCTAATGCTGTATCAAGCTGTTGGGCCTCATCCCCTTTTTCCCAGCTTAAGCCCACGATTCCTTTGTGCACCCCCCTGTCTTCAATTTTTGCCTTGGGCCTTATCCCAATCTTTTAGCCCATTTCTCTCTATTTAATTACCCCCCTTAGAATCTCATTAGTCTAAGTTTTAATCTAGTTAATCAAAATAAAAGATGTAATCTAAAGCTTTTTTTTATGGACCATTTTATTAATTTAAACTCTTAGGATTTAATTTAATAATCTTAGTATCTTTTTAAAAAAATTAGATTTAAGTTAGTAGTATTGAGTTTTAATTTAATTTAATCATTAAATAATTCCTAAAGTAATACTTTTTATTTATAATAAAAGGCATAAAAACAGAAAAAACTAAAAAATATATTTTATTTTCTCGTCTTATTAATATTAATATCAATATACATCAAAAAAAAACTTAATAACTATAAAAACTAAAAAAAAAACATTTCTATTAATTCTCGTTACTTTTTATCTATGTTAAAATGCGTAACCAATTAAAACATTTTTCTCTTCATATATTAAACAAAAATCTAAAAAATGCATGTTCACACCCTCAGTCTATTATTTAATTTGTCTTATATCATTATCTGCATAATATTCTGCCAATTATTTTGCACTTACTTGTTTATTCTGTTTGCGCCAATCCAAGGGAAAAACCGTAAATTTGTTGACTTCATGTCTTCAAGTCTAATTGTGCGAATACTCTCATTCATTAAAAGCTTAGGGTAATTTTTCCTCAAATATTCACCCTTTTCAAGACTTATACCTTTTAAGCAAAAAACTTCGACATTAGGTCGTCGTATCTTCAAAAATCCGTCCGTATCCCTTTTTTCGGCCAAAACGATTTATTTTCAATCAAGCAATCAATTTTAAATAAAACAGATATTTCAAAAGGTTCCTATAGAGTACTATAGATGCATTGGGTGCTAATACCTTCCCATTGTATAACCAACCCCCGAACCATAGATCTTTTAAAAAACGCTTTGTATCTTTATTACTTTTAAAAAGTATTATTTACATTGCATATTTAGGGTTTTATTTCGCTCTTTTCCCTTTTCCTTTGGAAACAATAAAGCGCGGTGGCGACTCTTGCTTTTGCGAGACGAATTAATCAATAATTCGATCTCCGATTTACCCCGCTACATTTTTTATCGCTACAGAATTGGCGACTCTGCTGGGGAAAGATTGACCTCTTGCTGGTCCATCCCTAAGTGGGTTAAGCCTAATTTGTTTTATCTGTTTACTATTATTTGATTTGCTTGATTATGTGTTTAAATTTGGGGTGTTTGGGTTTTTTTGCAAAGGACGAATCCTATACCCGGATTAAGTAACACTTAAGGAATAGGACGGGCGGTATAGTCATGTTAACTTTGAGGGAGTAATCCCGAAGAAGGAGGCATGAGATCCCCCACTCAATGGAAGGCCCTCTTGAACTTAATATTTGTTTACCGAGTAATCGGGAAGACATTATTATTTTCGACCTAGGAGCCCGAGAAGTTGAGGACCGTAGAACCCTAACCCATCTTGGCCTTTTTAGGTGTAGCGCGGAGACCATAACGGAGTAATTCGGAAGTAGTTGTTACGCGATGCTACACTCGGACGAGTTTCTCTTGAGAATATTGCTAATTATTGAGTAATCAAGACGTTGGTAATATCCGAAGGAGGAATGTAGACTCTGGGAACTCTTAGAACCATGTCTTACAGGTGCGATTAAACCGTTAGTACATACCTTTGGGTGGGCTTTACCCTCGACTCCATGCTGAAACGTTGAACCTTTAAACCCCATGTTTTTGACCTTGCTTATGGTTGTTGCATCGCCATGCATTCATGCATCCATAAAACTCTTTTCACTTGACTTTGAAGGAGTTTGGAGGTCTTTCTTTGTAAACATCACTAGTTTCGTCAAACTCAATGGATCTTGGGTGTCGATAGGGCGAAAACCCTAATCCACCAAAATGGATGATTGATCTTGATGATAACTTGATCAACGTTTGGAGCCAATTTAAAATTCATCTGTTATCTTCATACTTGGATGTTTATAACTTGATATCTGGAGTTCCTTGAAAGTCAAATAAAACTCTCTTTTGCATATCATACATCATTCTACATTTTCTTTGTCTCACTTTCAAAGGTCTTTTTCCGAGTCTTATTTTTTCCCTTGGTCTCACTAGTACAACACTTGCGCTAAGAGGATAATGGAGAATATCAAGCAAGAGGTTTCTGAACTCCGCAGAGAGGTGACTATTTTGAAAGCTGGTTTGGATCACTTAACTGGTTTGGTTGAAATTCTGATCTCCGCCCAAGTCAATCCTTCTAGGAGGGAGGAAGCAAGGATAAAAGTCTTCACGGAGACTCTAAAATCTTTTTCTCATGAAAAGGTGACGGTTAATGCACCTGACGACTTTCCTGACAAGGTGAATGTGGGAGTGCGTCTAGAAGAAGATGTCGGAAAAGGATGTTCATATGGAGACGGTAGCGCAGCTAATGGTGTGAAGAAGTTTGATAATGACTTTTCCAAGAAGAGAACCAGAGGAAGAAATAATCATCATCAGAATCATCACGTTCACCAACAGAATCAGCCAGTTCCTAATCAGAGGAAAACCCAGTTTGATTCAATTCCAATCACCTATACAGAGTTGTTCCCTATCCTGATGCAGAGGAATTTGGTTCAGACCCGACCTCCACCGAAGGTCCCTAAGAAGATACATTGGAACTACAAAGCTGATTTGGCTTGCACTTTTCATCAAGGTGCTCCTGGGCATGACTTGGAGGGTTGCTTTGCTTTGAAGATTGAGGTTCAGAAGTTGGTCCGAAGTGGTATCTTGTCATTCAAGGACGTTGGTTTTGAAGTTCAAATCAAACAGGCGCCGAAGAGTAAACACGACTGAGGGTGACTTTGAGTTTTGAAGATATTTTCGGTAGTTCAAGTGGAAAGCCTTCCCAGATTATTAACTTGTTTCTGCTTTTGTAGCTTTTCTTATTCATCGAAACATTGTTTGCATGTAAGAACTTGTTTGCATCTGAATGATCATTTTAATACAATGAGTATGTTTGTCTTGAAGAAATTCATTCGTTTCACTCATATTTGTTTTCAAATTTTAAATTTCTTTTTGCATTATGATGCCAACTTGCTGACCATTCTCTTGCCTAGGCAGAGATTGAAGGGGGGGATGATGATCTAAAGAACACAAAATCTTTGGTTGCATGCTTTTGAATAAGATCTTGTTGATGATGTACAGGCATTGTTTCAAATCCTTAAACACCGGAGATATAAGGAAGATAATCCCTTGCTAACCCCTTTTGAGCCTTTGAAGCAGAAGTTTCTTTTCTATACGAAAAACCTTGAATTTTAACCTGGGGCAGGGTAGCTTTCTGTTAATTTGATTGAGTGTTCAAAATTCGTAAGAAAGATGTTACCGTCACAAAATCCTTTTGATAGATGAACACTCAGGTTGAATTAACCAAGCATAGGGTTGGAGAACATCATGAAGAATGGGTGGGCACCAAATATTTTGAGCCTTAAAACCTTTTTCTAAAAAAAACCATAAACCGGACCACATTACAACCTTCAAAAGTCCTAATTGAAGCAAGGTCATTCTGAAAGCATACTTCAATGAGATAGTGTTCCTGACTCCCATGAATGTTCTAAATAGTTATGTTGGTATCATATGTTTTTCCTATACAAAAATAAATGGCGCTTTAACTCGCAAAATTTGTGCGATGTCTTTCAAAAATCTTCAAGACTTATATAACTGTTGCTTTAGAATTCTCATTCTCATTGTAAACTTTTTTCTAACTGCAAAACATTTGTTTGATATCGAGGAAGCTCACATAAACACCAGTGATGAGTTTACCCTTTTAAGGCTTGAAACTATGTTGAGTAATTGGAGAATCAATTCAAGAAAATCATATCCAGGGGCATGTCAGTTGAAGACCTTAAGCATGGACAGGTTGCTTCTCCTAGTTAATGCTTTTCCCAATTTGTTTGCTCGTTTGGGGCAAAAATTCGAAGACTTTGTTGTGCCGACTACAGTCAATTCGGGGCAATCACGTCAAGATTGGATGATTTCCTCTAAAAGTTTGAAGACACCAGAGCATGGTGAATGCCAGGTCTTTTGTAAACCCTCTTGAGACATTTTCTCCTCATCAACCAGATAACTTGGGGGCATTTTTTTTTAGAAGTGAAGTTATTCGCAGGAATCGTCGTGCATCAGCAGTAAACTTGGGGCATCAATTGGTCCCAGGGGCAATCTAGACTTGTCAGGATGTGTGTTATGTATTGCACACTTTATCAGAGGGTGGTGTTCCCAGTATCTCCAGCTAAGCATGACTCTTTCCAGCTGAAGCATTTGTTCGTGTTGTTATCCTTTCAATGGGTTGTCAGCAGTAGAAGACTGGACTTTGGGTTTTCTACCTAAAATATCTTCCTCTCCAAGAGATTTGAGCTTTGTAGGATGACTTTGCTCCTTTGATGGCTTTTATCTTCTATCTCCAGTGATGTTCCCCTCCTTTTGAGATTAGCCGAGCGCCGGGTTGTACTGTGATGTCTTATCATCTTCTGTCCATCTCCCCTGTCGTTTTTTGTCAGCATATACACGACATTCATTTGTTCATTCACACTTGCATCATGCACGCACAGTTGTATTTGTTGATGTCATTGAGTTCGTACACCTTGGTTGTGTCTATTCAAATAGCACATTTGATCTTTCCAAATAGAGTGCCAACTTAAGCATAAAATGCGCCTCCTTTCTAATTCCCCAACTGAGCTAATCCTCGTGGATGATTTTTGATTTAGTTTACCTTGTCCATTTCTGGATAGGATAAATTCCCCAATCGAGTTACTTTCTCATTGGGTGGAGTCTTGTTTGACTGTTTTCTCTCTGGTTTATTCCTAGATGAAGTTGTTTCCTCTTGCATAGGCTATCTCATTGATTTTTCCCAGTGAAATTGCGACCTAGACGGTTGGTGCATTTATTTTGCACGTTAAAATATATGATCTCCTCGGGAAGGATTGATTCAGGGTTCTCTTTGATGAAGATTTTATTTCTCTACCAATATCATCGCAGTTTCCTTCTGAATTATTATTGGAAGACGACAAGCGGAAGCTCTTCACGAGAAACTTGTACATTACTTTTTTGAAAGCGCCGAGCAGCAGTTCTTCATGAGCTACTAGTGCGTCATTTATTCTTTTTTGAAAGCGCCGAGCAGCAGTTCTTCATGAGCTACTAGTGCGTCATTTACTTTTTTGAAAGCGCCGAGCAGCAGTTCTTCATGAGCTACTAGTGCGTCATTTACTTTTTTGAAAGCGCCGAGCAGCAGTTCTTCATGAGCTACTAGTGCGTCATTTATTCTTTTTCTGAAAGCACCGAGCAGCAGTTCTTCATGAGCTACTAGTGCGTCATTTATTCTTTTTTGAAAGCGCCGAGCAGCAGTTCTTCATGAGCTACTAGTGCGTCATTTATTCTTTTTCTGAAAGCGCCGAGCAGCAGTTCTTCACGAGCTACTAGTGCGTCATTTTATTTTTCTGAAAGCAACAAACAGCAAACTCTTCATGAGTTACCAGTACGTTATTACTTTTCCGGAAAACAGCAAGTGGTAGCTTCTTTATTTGAGCAGCTTGTATGTTATTGGTATTTTCTTCGGAAAACAGCAAGCGGTAGCTTCTTTATTTGAGCAGCTTGTATGTTATTGGTATTTTCTTCGGAAAACAGCAAGTGGTAGCTTCTTTATTTGAGCAGCTTGTATGTTATTGGTATTTTCTTCGGAAAACAGCAAGTGGTAGCTTCTTTATTTGAGCAGCTTGTATGTAATCGGTATTTTCTTCGGACGACAGCAAGCGGCAGCTTCTTTATTTGAGCAGCTTGTATGTTATTGGTATTTTCTTTGGACGACAGCAAGCGGCAGCCTCTTTATTTGAGCAGCTTGTATGTTATCGGTATTTTCTCTGGACAACACAGATGGCAGTTGTCTTTATTTGAACAACCTTCGTATCTACAGTCTTATTACCTCAGCATTAACGAGTATATCTCTGAAAATCTAGCAAAGAAGTCCGTTACGAATCGATACCTCCAGAAGTCGGTAATCAGTTATCCGCAATTTAATACTCTCTGT
This sequence comes from Vicia faba, assembly GCA_948472305.1. Classification (NCBI taxonomy): domain Eukaryota; kingdom Viridiplantae; phylum Streptophyta; class Magnoliopsida; order Fabales; family Fabaceae; genus Vicia; species Vicia faba. Next base: position 237,130 of record CATIWC010001949.1, read on the forward strand.
CTACCATCGACCTTGAGTTGCGAACTCACTGTTTTGGGATCAATAATCTGTTATGGCCTATGCAAGATGCTCTCTTTGTTAGGGTTAGAGGTTGTATTCCCTCGATTCTATTCGCTGTCAGGAGTCTGTCGTTTGAAGTTGATAGTTTGTTTCCCCAGTAATGTATAATCCGTGCCGCTGTGTTTCGTTGGTGTTCGATTCCCCCAACATTGTCTTGTTTCACACCATATCTTCCTCTGTGAGTTCGATCGCTGCATTCATATCAAACATGACGACGGCATCTTAGGACAAAATTTGCGTAGTTATGTATTTAAGTACCTTCAATCTCGTCGAAACGAAGACTTCAATCTTCATATCTCCGGATAGAAGAAACTTAAATAGGGGCAGCTGTTGTACCCCAAATTTTGACCTAAGATATCGTCTCCTACCTGCATTATTACATTACAGTGTTTTGATCCATCGATTTTAAAATTCATAACTTTTTTTTCAGGCCAAGAGCTATTTATGCTGAACATTAAATCATTTAATCAATTCGTGCTAAAATGATGTTTATTAATTATTTATTATCTAAAATTTAAATAATTGAAATTCATTTTCGATTATTATGTGGTTTAAAGATGTATAGATAATAAAATGAACATCAGAGAAGAGGTGCATTAATTGTGCGGACAATATTTATTTATTACTCATTATCTTAAATTTAAGTAACTGGAATTTATTCTTAGTTATTACATAATTTAAAGGTTTATGAATAATATAATAAGCATTCGAAAAAAAGTTCATTGGTCAATAACGATTGTTTAATCATTTGTCATTCTAAGTTAAATAATTGAAACCCTGTTTTAATTATTATAATTTAGTTATGAATGATGAATTAAATAATTGAAGATATTAGTTGATCAACGATAATTATTTATTTATCTGTTTATTATTTTGAATGTCGGTAATTGAAATTTGTTTTCAATTATTATTCGTTTGGAGAATTGTAAACGATAAATAAATAATTAAAGGGAAAGAAGAATTTAATTGGCAAATAGTGTTTTTTATTATTCATTTTTCTGATTGTACAGTTATTATGTAAACATTGTATCTATTACAGTAAATTACAATAATAAATTTACAAAAGACTAAAATGAAATAAAAGAAAACTAATCTATCCTAATCCTAAAACTTCCGATCCAATGCGTTTTGTCCGCTCACTTAATGTTACCTGCAAAATTAAAAAAGGAGATTAGAATTCGAATAAACGAATAAAAAGCGAAATTATTAAAGTTTCATCATTAAATGCAATGGCCGGAATCAGTTACTCTTTTTTTGCAAATCACGGGATTGCTCCCGGTTCACAAAAAAAGAAAGGAATTTTAAAATAAATGCACAAGTTTATGTTTTCCACAAAAAAACTGCATGTTTAAATTAATTACATTTTTCAAATGCAATTTCAAAAAAGCATACAGCATAAGCATACAAAACCCATGCAGTGACTACATATGCAAGCATACTCACGTAACCATTGCCCACAGCAGAAAAACCAAACAACTTTTGTATTAAAGGAAAACATGCAGTTTAACCACATTTGCAAGCAATATAAAAGTTCCATTTTCATCATTTTCTGGCCATTGCAGTTTCAGAAAAATATACAGCTTATCACTTTTTTATCAAAGCTATACTGAGAGAAAAAGAGAGGGAGAAGTGTGGGATTTGCAGGCTTGGCATAGGCAGAAAGAGGTTATACAAGACAAACCAAAATATAGCCAGTAGAGATAATAACAAAAAAGAAGGATAGAAACAAATTGGAGGGACAGTAGTGCAGAATGCTCAAGAGATCCCAAAGCATCATTTCAAATTTCTGGCCTGTAGCGAAAAGAAGAGGGAAGTTGTTATAGCATATAACAAAAGAAAACCAATAGCATATATCAGATATCCAAGCCTTCAAGAAACACTTAGAAAGATAGTCATCAAAGAAAAAACACAAAAGCTAGCAAACCTGCATAATCACACTAATACTGTCAAAAACCATTTCCAAACCATATGGCCAAGCTTTGCACAATCGATTGAGCCACTCAAGCCAACATCATCATCTTGTTATCAGAAAAAATATCAAAATAATCTCACAGAAAACCAGTTAAAACCACCATCAATATGGCCTAACAAACTTCTGTCCCAATTTCCATCTATCTGTCTAAACCACACAAAATCCCTACATTCATCACCATGTCAAATTGTTGTTCAAGCTTGAATTTCATCAATCCAAAACCTGAAAATTTCTAAGGCAACCGGCTAGGCCTCAGTTCAACATCATTGGCCTTTCAAACAATTACTCAAGCCAACCTCATTCCAAAAAATCGCTATTCAGGCCAACATACGTATCGTACAGCATCACAGTCAAAGAAGAAGAGAAACAGTAACTCAGTCAAAGAAGAAGAGAAACAATAACTCAGTCAAAGAAGAAGGGAAATAGTAACTCATTCAACCAAGAGAGGCAACATCACGTTCAAAGAAGAAGAAGAACAAGCATCATACAGTGGCAGCAACCAAGAAGAGGAAAATCATAAATACCGGTCACCGTTGTGCTCGCTTGCCCTCTCCTCGCTGCCTGGCCTCCGTCACTCCAAGCCTCCTCCTCCGTCTCCGCCTAGGTAACGGTCCCTCATCTCTCTTATTTCTTCGAATATCCTCAAATCAAGCATTAATAACCAAACATAAGAATCAATCAAGACCAAACTTAACATAAATCGTAGAATCAACATGCAAAAAAACCGAATTAAGTGTAAACAATCAAACGCGTGCTTACCGAATCCATTAGCCGTCTCGTTTCTCGTTCAGTGGAGGGGAGAAGGGCCGGAGTGGGTGGCCGTAGCAAGGAGACAGCAAGGTTCAAGAGAAGAGATGCGAGGAAGAGAGGCGAAGATGAAGATCGTGAAGAAGAGAGGCGCGCCGTTTCTGCCCATAGCACAACCCTAAATCCCAATTTGATAAAACAAGATTAACCCTAATGCTGTATCAAGCTGTTGGGCCTCATCCCCTTTTTCCCAGCTTAAGCCCACGATTCCTTTGTGCACCCCCCTGTCTTCAATTTTTGCCTTGGGCCTTATCCCAATCTTTTAGCCCATTTCTCTCTATTTAATTACCCCCCTTAGAATCTCATTAGTCTAAGTTTTAATCTAGTTAATCAAAATAAAAGATGTAATCTAAAGCTTTTTTTTATGGACCATTTTATTAATTTAAACTCTTAGGATTTAATTTAATAATCTTAGTATCTTTTTAAAAAAATTAGATTTAAGTTAGTAGTATTGAGTTTTAATTTAATTTAATCATTAAATAATTCCTAAAGTAATACTTTTTATTTATAATAAAAGGCATAAAAACAGAAAAAACTAAAAAATATATTTTATTTTCTCGTCTTATTAATATTAATATCAATATACATCAAAAAAAAACTTAATAACTATAAAAACTAAAAAAAAACATTTCTATTAATTCTCGTTACTTTTTATCTATGTTAAAATGCGTAACCAATTAAAACATTTTTCTCTTCATATATTAAACAAAAATCTAAAAAATGCATGTTCACACCCTCCGTCTATTATTTAATTTGTCGTATATCATTATCTGCATAATATTCTGCCAATTATTTTGCACTTACTTGTTTATTCTGTTTGCGCCAATCCAAGGGAAAAACCGTAAATTTGTTGACTTCATGTCTTCAAGTCTAATTGTGCGAATACTCTCATTCATTAAAAGCTTAGGGTAATTTTTCCTCAAATATTCACCCTTTTCAAGACTTATACCTTTTAAGCAAAAAACTTCGACATTAGGTCGTCGTATCTTCAAAAATCCGTCCGTATCCCTTTTTTCGGCCAAAACGATTTATTTTCAATCAAGCAATCAATTTTAAATAAAACAGATATTTCAAAAGGTTCCTATAGAGTACTATAGATGCATTGGGTGCTAATACCTTCCCATTGTATAACCAACCCCCGAACCATAGATCTTTTCAAAAACGCCTTGTATCTTTATTACTTTTAAAAAGTATTATTTACATTGCATATTTAGGGTTTTATTTCGCTCTTTTCCTTTTTCCTTTGGAAACAATAAAGCGTGGTGGCGACTCTTGCTTTTGCGAGACGAATTAATCAATAATTCGATCTCCGATTTACCCCGCTACATTTTTTATCGCTACACTACCCAAGCACGGGGGAGTAAATGCTGTGAATATGGTAGTCGATTGTCCAGGCGACTTCCGGATTTTTGATATTAATCTGGTTAGAGGAGATTTGGTGAAAATGCATGCATACCTTTGTGAATTTAGCTACTATACGCATGACCATGTCGGTTGTGCTATTTGCAGTATAGACATACAGGATTGCGATAAGATAAAGGTTGATTTACAGGAGATGATGGATGAGGGCCTAATCCATATAATCAGGCCTAGGGCAGAGTATGAAGAGGAAGTAAATATGGTTTCTGGATGTCCTGGAGAATTCCGAATTTTTGATGTAGAGTATAAGAATGAGGACCTCGTGCAGTTGCATGCTACCTTCTGCCATACGGCTGGTCAGGTGGAACATTAATATAAATCTTGCAGAGTTTGTTGTCGAGACCCACGAGGATGTTCAATCGTGAAGAAGGGTGTTCAGTTGTTGTTAGACAATGGAACTATCAAGGTCACATGTCAGAGGGATGATTACCATGAAGTTGATATGGTTGAGGTTTGTTTGACTCAAGAAGAGTCAGATGAAGAGTATGCCTCCGCAGATGAGTATTTCTCTTCAGACGAAGATTTATTTTCCAAAAATAACTTATTAATGACAGATTGTGTTGAAGAAGGGGTAAACTTCATTGTGCCTTATTTTGGTGCACCCTCCCATTTTGAAGTTGAGTATCATAGCAAGCCAGTTGTTTCCCCATTGGTGATTAGTTTGTTGGGTCCTATCCCCTACAAGTCCAATAGGGTCGTGCCTTACAAATACAACGCTACAATCTTAGAGGATGGAGTGGAAGTTCCCATCCAGCCAATGCCTGATGTTGGAAATATAGATGAAAATAGCAGGGTGACCCACAGCGGTCATGTGTTTGCACCAGTTGTTCGAAGAGATGTTGGTGCTGGAAAGAAAATTGCCGAGAATGATGAACCTAAGAAGGCTACGGGTGAGACTAGTGAAGCTACGTTAGAGAAATAAGTGGATGATATTTTGAAGATAATTAAGATGAGCGACTACAAAATTGTAGATCAGCTACTGTAGATTCCTTCAAAAATATCTATCTTAGCTTTATTGATGAACTCCTCTGCTCACAGAGAATCCTTGATGAGGGTACTGGAATAAGCTTTTCTGGAGAGTGATATGCCAATAGACCAACTCAGCAGCGTAATAGGAAACATTACTTCGTGTAATAACTTGAGTTTCTGCGATAATGAATTACCAGATGAAGGAAGGAATCACAACTTGGCCCTCCACATCTCCATGAACTGCAAAAATGATTCACTATCCAATTTACTGATTGATAATGGATCTGCATTGAATATTATACCGAGGAGTACGCTTATGAAGTTGAAATATCAAGGAATGCCTATACGCCCGAGTGGCATCACTGTGAAAGCGTTTGATGGGTCAAGGAAATCTGTTATTGGTGAAGTGGACTTGCCTATTCATATAGGACCACATTCGTTTCAGATAACTTTCCAGGTCATAGATATTGTTCCCACTTATAGTTGTTTGCTAGGATGGTTGTGGATACATGAGGCAGGGGCTGTCACTTAAACTTTACACCAGAAGCTGATGTTTGTACGGGAAAGGAAAGTAGTGGTCATAAATGGGGAGCAGGCATTGTTGATATCTCATTTATCCTCTTTGAGCATTGTAGAGGCGGATGAATCTGCTATTGGAACCCAGTTCCAAGCCTTATCCATTGACAACATAAGAGGAAATGAGAATCCCATGGTTTCGCTGAAGGACGCATAGCAGGTTATGCGTAATGGTCATAACGAAGTTTGGGGACGAATTGTGGATCCACCTGTGAACAAGAACAAAACCGACTTGGGGTTCTCTTCGAAGAATGACAAAGGTAAGGGCATGAAGCCGAAGTCTGTTGCAGGAAGATATCAAGACATTTTCGGAAGCGGGGGTTATCTTCATCCGACTATTTCCAGGATTAAGGCCATTGTGGACGATGAAGTAGAGCAGGAAATGCCGAATTATGTGACACATGGAGTTAGGGTTAAAAACTGGATCACCATTGATGTTCCCTCTTGCATACATGTTTCAAAGTAATTTGTTTTGTTAATCTTTTTGAAAAAGCTTTCACTTTTCCCAAGGTGGAAGTATTAATGTTGTAGGGCTTATCTGTTTGCTGTGACTTTTAAAATCAATAATAAAAGTTGTCTTTGTTTCCTAAATTATGTCTTTATTTTCTGCTTTTTCTTGGAAAATGGTAATAAAAAAACCTTTCAAAATAAATAATAACTGAAATTCAATCTGCACGATCACTTGTTATATGTGTCAGTTTCTAAATGTAATCACAAATCATATGTGCATATTAATTAAAAAAACCCATTGAATACAATGACCCTGCACCCTCTCCCAACTTTGAATGTCCTGTGTATGGGGCTGAAGAAGAAGATTATGATGAGATTCTAGAAGAGGTCTCATGGTTTCTTGAGCACGAGGAAAATACCATTCATCCATATAAAGAGCCATTGGAAGTGATCAATTTGGGTTCAGAACAAGATCCGAAGGAAGTCAAGATTGGAGCATTGTTGCATCCTGATGTGAAGAGTAGGTTGATTGAGCCGTTGAAAGAGTATGTGTATATTTTTGCTTGGTCTTATCAATATATGCATGGTCTAGTTACAGATATTGTAGAGCACCGTTTGCCGTTGAAGCCAGAGTGTCCTCCAATTAAACAAAAGTTGAGAAGAACTCACCCAGATATGGCAGTAAAAATTAAAGAGGAGGTTCTAAAGCAGATTAATGCTAGTTTTCTTATGACATTAGTGTATCCTCAATGGATTGCCAATATTGTCCCAGTACCGAAAAAAGACGGAAAGGTCCGCATGTGCGTAGATTACAGAGATCTAAATAAAGCTAGTCCAAAAGATGATTTTCCATTGCCACACATTGATATGTTAGTGGATAGCACGACAAAATTTAAGGTATTCTCGTTCATGGACGGATTTTCTAGGTATAATCAAATAAGAATGGCTCTGGAGGACATGGAAAAAACAACGTTTATCACACCCTGGGGAACATTCTATTACAGAGTGATGCCCTTCGGGTTGAAGAACGCTGGTGCAACGTACCAGAGGGCTATGACAACCCTATTCCATGATCTGATGCACAAGGAAATCGAAGTATATGTTGATGATATGATTGCCAAATCCCAGACTGAAGACATGTAAAAGATTTGTTGAAGTTATTTCAGCATTCGAGGAAGTATCGTCTCCGCTTGAATCCAAATAAGTGTACCTTCAGTGTCCGATCAAGGAAATTGTTGGGTTTCATTGTTAGCCAGAAAGGAATTGAAGTTGACCCTGAATAAGTCAAGGCGATTCAAGATATGCCAGCACCAAGAACTGAGAAGCAAGTCAGAGGTTTCCTCGGGCATTTGAATTATATTTCCAAATTCATTTCCCACATGACTATAACGTGTGGACCGATCTTTAAGTTGTTAAAGAAAGATCAAGGTTGTGTGTGGACATATGATTGCCAAAAGGCATTTGAAAGTATTAAAGAATATTTGCTTGAACCTCCTATCTTGCTCCCTCCTGTAGAAGGAAGATCGTTGATTATGTATCTGACAGTGTTAGATAAATCCATGGGATGTATTCTCGGACAACAGGATGAAACAGGGAAGAAGGAGTTCGCCATTTATTATCTCAGTAAAAAATTCACTGATTGTGAGTCACGGTATTCCATGCTGGAAAAAACAAGTTGTGCTTTAGCCTGGGCAGCAAAGAGTTTGCGACAATATATGTTGAATCACACTACTTCATTGATCTCCAAAATGGATCCAATCAAGTACATTTTTGAAAAGCCTGCTCTTACTGGGAGAATTACCCGCTGGAAGATGTTGTTATCTGAATATGATATCGAATACCGCACTCAAAAGCTATTAAAAGCAGTGTGTTGGCATATTATCTTGCTCACCAACCAATGGAGGATCACCAGTCTGTAGAATGTGAATTCCCCGATGAGGATGTGATGTTCCTGAAAGTAAAAGATTGTGATGAACCATTTCTTGAGGAAGGTCCTGACCCTGAATCTCGTTGGAGTATGATATTTTATGGAGCTGTGAATTCTTATGGTAAAGGAATTGGTGTTGTGATTTTCACTCCTCATGGATCGCAATTCCTTTTACTGCAAGGTTAACATTTGATTGTACTAATAATATGGCCGAATACGAGGCTTGCATCATGGGTCTCGAAGAAGCTACTGATCTCAAAATTAAAATTCTAGATGTGTATGGTGATTCAGCTTTGGTAATAAATCAGATTAAAGGAGAATGGGATACTCGTCACCCCGGCTTCATCCCTTACAAAGATTATGCTAGAATATTATTACCCTTCTTCAATAAAGTTGAATTCCATCATATTCCCATAGATAAAAATCAAATGGCAGATGCTCTGGCAACTCTAGATTTTATGTACCAAGTGAATACTTGGAATGATATACCCCGAATTACCGTTCGACGACTAGATAGGCCCGCTCATGTGTTTACAGCAGAGGAGGTAGCAGATGAAAAACCTTGGTATTAGGATATCAAGCATTTTCTTCAGACTCAGGAATACCCGATTGGTGCGTCGAAGAAAGATAGAAAGACATTAAGAAGATTGGCAGGCAGTTTCTTCCTCAGTGAAAATGTGTTGTACAAGAGAAATTATGACATGGCCTTGCTTAGATGCGTGGATAGACACGAAGCAGACATGTTGATGCATGAGATTCATGAAGGTTCATTTGGCACTCATGCCAATGGACATTCGATGGCTAAAAAGATGTTAAGGGCAGGTTACTATTGGCTGACAATGGAGTCCGACTATTTTAAATTTGCAAAGAAGTGCCATAAATGCCATATTTATGCAGACAAGGTCCATGTGCCTTCGACACTTATCAATGTGATTTCCTCCCCGTGGCCTTTCTCTATGTGGGGTATTGACATGATTGGGATGATAGAACCCAAATCTTCGAACGGACACTGTTTTATCTTGGTAGAAATTGATTACTTCACCAAGTGGGTGGAGGCTGCTTCATATGCCAATGTTACTAAGCAGGTGGTTGTGCGCTTCATTAAGAATAACCTTATATGTCAGTATGGTGTGCCGCGCAGAATCATCATTGATAATGGCTCGAATTTGAAAAACAAGATGATGACAGAACTGTGCGAAGAATTCAAGATTGTCTATCACAATTCATCTCCATACAGGCCAAAGATGAATGGGGCTGTCGAAGCTGCTAATAAGAATATCAAGAGAATTATCTAGAAAATGGTTGTTAATTATAAGGATTGGCATGAAATCTCCCTTTTGCTCTACATGGATATCGAACATCTGTCCGCACTTCAACAGGAGCAACCCCATTCTCCCTGGTGTATGGAATGGAAGTTGTACTCCCTGTCGAGGTTGAGATTCCCTCTTTGTGTGTGATAATGGAAACCAAATTGACAGAGGCTAAATGGGTCTAGAACAGGTTTGACCAATTGAATTTGATTGAAGATAAGATAATGACGGCTTTGTGTAATGGGCAGTTATATCAGAAAAGAATGAAGAAAGCTTTTGATAAAAAGGTCAAACCTCGTGAATTCAGAGAAGGCGACCTCGTGTTCAGGAAGATCATGTCTTTCAACGCTGATTCTAGGGGCAAGTGGACTCCCAATTTTGAAGGCCCGTATGTTGTCAAGAAAGCCTTCTCTGGCGGTGCATTAATTCTTGAAACTATGGATGGCGAGGAGTTCCCACGTCCCATGAATGCTGACGTAGTCAAGAAATACTTCACCTAAAGAAATAAAAGAATAGCTCGCTAAGTTGAAAACCCGAAAGGGAAGCTTAGGAAAAAAAGGAGCGTCTCGGTAGGCCGAAAACCCGAAAGGGTGGTCTAGAAAAAAATTAGAGACCTAAATAAAATAAATTTCCCGCTAAGTTGAAAACCCGCAAGGGCAGCATAGGAAAAGGTTAGGGACTTTCTTGGCAAGTAACTACGTCAGACAAGACTTGATCATTGAAGAAACAATCTTCTCAAATCCTCACCATACTTCAACAGAAGCTTCTACTCAGGATTTCAAAAGTTGTTAGAGGGGATAGTGGTCATTGTATCTCAATGTATCTTTTCTATTATATATTACCATTTTTCAAACTTTGTAATCATCTATGGAGTCTCGCCATTCGCAGACTACCATTCTATTAATGAAACTTGAGCTTTTACCCAATTGTTTGTATTTCTTATTTTATTTAGCTCTCAAAGACTCCATTTATTATTGATAATAACTTTCAAAGTAAAAAAGATTAAATAACAAAATTAATTTTCAAAAAAGATTTTACAATCTGCTTTCACTTTGAGATTTGTGATGAAACAATGACAACAAAAATGGTGATCCCAGGAATGGACAAACTCCAGTTGTTCTGAGAAGTTTTTGTTCCCCTCGGGAAGGTGTTCTCAGGATGTTTTCGCCGTATTGGGTTTATGTTCCGGTATCCTCAGTCAAGTTTGGATTCATTTCTCCTCTTTTTATGAGTTTTCATGATGTGATGTTTCAATCCGCATTTTCTCCAATGAAGTTTTCGTTTGGCCTAATAGAAGTTCTTTTTCCAGAGAAGTTGGTATCATAACTACTCTTGAAGAACACAGGTCCCTGGTTTCTCTAAGTGAAGGACGTATTGGGGTTTTCCCTTTGTGGATGTGGTGTTAACCTCCCTAATGAAGTAGGCCTGAATTCCCTAGTGAATGTTTTGATGTTTTGGTGTCAGCCTGCTTTACTTGAGATTGGTTTTTCAATCTCCAGTAGGAATGTTACTTTTAAAAACACTTGTTTCCCCGGTGAAGCCTAAAGAAGGATGTTTTATCCCTGTATTTGTACTATTATGTCACTTTGTTTTGCTTACTTCCGGATTATGTCGCTTCCCAGTAAAGCTAAAGTTTCCAGTAGATTTTGTTTCCTCAGTTGGCATTTACTTTTTCTTGGAATGATCATCTTGGATGAAGTTTAGCCGAGTGTTGTTAGTGCCCAAGGTGGTTTTGTGTGGTTATTCCCAATGTTGTATATCTGTTTTGTCAGCATACGCATGATAACACTCATACATTCATACATACATCATGCATAGCTAAAATTGTCAAATCATTGTTCATTGACATTTGTTAATATTTTCGTTGATATATCATCCTGTTTTGCAGAGTTACGTTGTCCTCTCTTTAATAGAGTGTTGGCGTTAAGTAGAAAGCATATATTCTTTCAATTTCCCCACTGAGTTGTCCCTAGTGGAAGATTTTTTCTTTAGCCTTCCTGTACAGCTCCTGGTTTGGATGGATTTGGTTTTCCCTCTTGAGTTTATTTCTCAAAGGATGTATTCTGGTTGACCGTTTCGTTCCAGTTTATTTCTGGTTTGAATATGTGGTTCCATAACAATATTATTTACTTTAGATTTCTGAAAACTTCAAGTTTTGGTTGGTGCATTTATTTTGCACGAGAAGACTTTATCTCCTCAGCAGGAATATCATGGCATCTCTCTAGGAAGTCATATTTCTTTCTCCAGGAAGTCATATTTCTCTCCCCAGAAAGTCATTTCTTTTTACAATCCTCCATGAAAACAAGTAGCAGGTCTCTTTATTTGAGTAACTTGTACTTCCCTGTAAAAGTCGACGTAACTTTTTTTGTTATCTCCTCTATGAGTGAATAGTTCATAGTTTGTCGTCATATTACGCCAACGGATAGCAAGACTTTCAATATCACAGAAACAACTCGTTGTGAAATCTTTGCAAGTGGAAGTCTCTTTATTTGAGATAGCTTATATATTATCCTTTCCAGGCGGAGTGCCTTGGTTAAAGAAGAAGTTGAGACCCGTTCTAGGTGAAACGCCAGAATCTTAGGGAAACTTGTTATCTTTTTGCTACCTTCAGTGAACGTTGGTAGTTCATCGTAAGTGAACGGCGGTGCTATGATATATTCTCTTTCTACCTTCAGTAAAAGTTAGTAGGACATCGGCAGTGAACGTCGATGTTTGTTATCTTTTTGCTACCCTCAGTGAATGTTGGTAGTTCATCGTCAGTGAATGACAGTGCTATAATATATTCTCTTTCTACCTTCAGTGAAAGTTGGTAGGACATCGGCAGTGAACGTTGATGTTTGTTATCTTTTTTCTACCCTCAGTGAACATTGGTAGTTCATCGTCAGTGATCAACGGTACTATGATATATTCTCTTTCAACCTTCATTGAAAGTTGGTAGGACATTGGCAGTGAACGTCGATGTTTGTTATCTTTTTTATACCTTCAGTGAACGTTGGTAGTTCATCATTAGTGAACGGCGGTGCTATGATATATTCTCTTTTTGCCTTCAGTGAAAGTTGGTAGATCACCATTAGTGAAAGTTAGTGTTTGTTATCTTTTTGCTACCCTCAATGAACGTTGGTAGTTCATCTTCAGTGAACGGAGGTGCTATGATATATTCTCTTTCTACCTTCAGTGAAAGTTGGTAGATCACCATCGGTGAAAGTTGGTAGGACATCAGCAGTGAACGTCGATGTTTGTTATATTTTTGCTACCCTCAGTGAACGTTGGTAGTTCATCGTAAGTTAACGGCGGTGCTATGATATTTCTTTTCTCTCTACCTTCAATTAAATTAGGTAGGACATCGGCAGTGAACGTCGATGTTTGTTATCTTTCTCTCTGCCTTTAGTAAACGTCGGTAGCTTCTCCTTCGGTAGAAGTTGGTGTATCCTTTGACCATTCTTCCATCCTCTTTGATTCAGGTCTTTTGATCCACCAGTGATTTACTTTCCTGGTGGGATTGCTCCCTTGTTTCTTTATTTTGTTACATCCCCAGTGATGATTTGCGTCCCTTTGGAATTATCCATGTGCATTCATGATCATAAACGTTTGCATGGCATCTTAGGGCCAAAAATAGGGTTTGTTTTATATTTAAGTATCTTCGATCGCGTCGACACGAAGATTTTTAACCTTCGTATCTCCGGATAGAAGAAACTTAAATAAGGGCAGCTGTTGTACCCCAATTTTCGCCTCTAAGATCCCTTCATCATGCCATGTTGATTCATTCACAACAAGATCACACTAGGATTCTTGGTTCCCCTTCCTATATTTAGCTTTGCCCTTTTGAGGAATCACCAAGTACCTTGACTTATGTTCTTTTGTAATCATGAATATTGTTTTTGTCTTGAATTCTTCTTTTAACTAAATAAAATGCAATGTTGGTTTGTCTTGCTTGTTATCCATGTAGGTAAAGGCAATGGGATTTAACAAGTTACCCCATGGGTTCATGAGTTTATTTCCATGCCCTAGTCAATAAAGCTTGAGAAGTTCAAACCTCACCATTAGATTGGTTTTGGAAGAATTGGCATGGCAAGGTTATTTTGGTTCATCACATTTCAAGGTTATCAAATTTGGTTGAAAAGCACAAGGGATTGATTGGAGAAGTTGTCATGGTTGGACAAGATTTTATTCCATTTGGTCACAAGTGCATATTTCTCTCAATGTTCAAGATATGGAAGTGGTTTTTATGGCTATAAGTTCTCATTATCATCCTCAACAACTTTTATTTACAAATCATATGTGTTGGTACAAGAAGTTTGTTCAAAATTGTCAAAGTTCCTCAAAGCATTATGTTGATCTAAGGAGCTATGGTTTTGAACTTCAAAGGAATATATCTTGCTCATCTCTTGGTATTTTTGGGTGATTCCAAAGACATCTTTCTCTTCAAAGGGTTATCAACAAATCACTTCAAAAGTTTCAAGGAGTTGTCATGAGGAAGAGACTTAATGAGGAAGAAAGATTACACGTCCTCCAGATGAATCCCCAATTTTCCATGTGTGACTTAAAATGACCATAACTTGGATAATCTTTGTCACCTTGGCCCATTCTTTTTCCATAATGATCTTGAAGGTGTGAACCTTATTCCTTCTTTTATGTGAAAAGTGAGAAAATGGATGGAAGTTGCCTTAAGGATGCAAAAGATTATAGGTCATTTCATGATTTTTTTGCCAACTTCAACAAGTCATAACTCTCTCAATTTTTGGAGATTTTGAATGGTTCAAGTTTCAAAATGTCACACAAATGATCTACTTCATGCCATTTTTTGGTCAAGAGCAAATTCCAAGTGGAAGGCCATGTTTGGATGCAAGACATTATATGTCATTTTTGAAGAAGAACTTGAAATATTTCTAGGTATGGAAAGTCAACTCTTTTTCTCCAACTTTGACTCAACACAACTTCCAGCTTAAGCATACATTTAACTCCATTCTTTTTCCATTGCAAAGCTTGTAACCTCATCTTTCTAAAGCATCAAGAATCATGCCTTAAGACCCCTTGAGCTAAGAATGCCATTATTTCGAAAGTGGTAACTTGGAATTGAAGTTTCATTGCAAGTCAGGATTTGAATTTCATATTACAACCTCTAAACCTCAAATTAGCACGTGTTTTGGGTCTAAACATGATTATCCAACTTTCCCAAGTTGATTAGTGCATCAAAACGCGCGCTTTGGATGAGTTTTGACAAAAGAGAAGTCACATTTTCTTCACGATGCATACCCACACGAATTCCCTCCAAAATGCATCATTCACTCTTCCTTTTGATCCCATTTGCTTCTCCTATAAATACATGAACCGTCCCATTCGTTTTCTCAAGCTTGGATAGCCAGAATCACCCTGCCAAACTTGTTCCACAACTCAGAATTCAGTAACTTCAAACTCCATTTTCAAGTCTTTTTCAATCCAATGTTTCCATCAATTCACCTTCCTTGATCTTCCCTGAAGCTAACCACATAATTACATTCAAGAATCGTGCCCTATACTGCTCCATAGAAGTCCAGTTTAAGAGCTCTGCAACTCAACTTCAATAGGTAGATTCCTTCATCAATTCTTCAAAACTCGGATATCATTGTGTTGCTCTCATTTCCCTGGTTCTAGTCGCAACCTTTACCTTTTACTGGAAACACGTTTTGACCATGAAATTTCAAATCCCTTTTCAAAACTTTCCTTCCAGATTGTTTGAGCTACAATTTATATAAATTTGGCGCGAGGGTGTGGTTGTCTTCGTCTTAAAGAGACGAAGCGAATGGCATGGGTCTGAGCTTCTGATTTTACAGTTTTAGAGACCTGCAGATCATGTTAGCTGGAGGTTGAAGATGACCTACGTGTCATCTTCCAACCAATGATGACACGCCACTTGTTATTTTTGAAAATATTATTTATATTTGATTTTGTATTTTATTCACTAATGACCATGATATGCACAGCGCGCCAGATCCCTTGGATTTGATTACTAACACGTTTTGACTCTCATCCAATGGACCACTTACTTTTATTTTCTTTTCTGATTTTTATATTTTAATTGTTTTAAATTTCAAAAAATCATAGAAAATTCATTTGAAGTCCAAAAAATCTGAAAAAGTTATGAAAAAATATTTTGATTATTCTCTTTCTGATTTTTATTTTTTCACAATTTAATTTTGTTTTTTGGTATATTTTATAAATTTACACTTTATTTGAATTGTTTAAAATGTTTAAAAATACTTTTATACATTTTTAAATTCTGAAAAAAATATGGAGTGATCCAATGATATGTGACAAATACTGGTGACCTTATTTTATTTTTGTTTCTGACTTTACTATTTTTTATCATTTTTGATTTATTTTACCCATTTCTTTTAATTTTAAAAATAGTTTCTGACTTTAAAAAATTTGTAAAATTATTTGAGTCTTTTTCTGATTTTTCTATGGTCTTACTTTTTATTTCTTGATTAATTTGAACATAGTTGATATTTTTCTCTTTATTTTCTATTTTTAAACATTATTTTAAACCCTTTTGTATATATTAAAATGTAATATTATTTTGTGATTATTTTCTGGCTGATCTTGGGTTAAATTTTGGTCATGAACTTTATTAACATCATTGGATCCATGGTGTTGAGTTTAACTCCACAAAAATGGATGAATGATTTTAATAATAGTTTGATTAAATTTAATTCAATAATGGTTTGTATATTCTCTCTCATCCCTCTTCATCTCATCCCTTTCTAATTGCACTAAATGTTGTTAGATTATGATCTTATCATGTCTCAAAACAAATGGTGCATAGATTGCTATTGACCGGCCTCAAAATAGGTGCGACTTCTATATAAATCCACTTACGATTGCTTAACATAGCGCTAAATTTTGTCCCGATTCGAATAAATGATCATTCGTGGCCCAAACTTATGTTTGCAAGCCCAAGTATGTTAATTTGATCTCTTTGATCTAATAACCTTGAGATTCATTGTGTGGAGGCTTTGGTTATACCAATTCTCTAATGGATCTACAACAACTTTGGTCAACATGGATCACTTAAACATCGTTGATCATTAAATGGGACTTGTGAGAATTCCAAATGGATGATATACTTGACATAAAGCAAGTGCAACTTGTTGTGTGGAGGCTTTGGTTCTACCAATCCTCTAATGAGTTCCAAATACAAGCTTCAAGATGGTCATCAAACTAATCACTAATTATTTACTTGTTTTACTTTATGCTTTTATTTTTTTATGCTTTATGTACCATTTACTTTTAGCATTTACATTTCATGCCATTTTCATCTTTGCTCATTTGAGCATTTACTTTCGTGTCATTTTTACTTTGTTCAATTGAGCTTTTCTTTTCATTTTTTTGAGATACTTAATAATCAACATAAATCATAAACATATTTAATGGTACTTGGACTATTTGGTTACTATCCTTGGCATTATGGAGCATTGGATTTTTTGGATTTAGGATTAGAAACCTTGGCCTATGTTGGACCCCTTGTGACCTTAATTGATATTTTGTCTGGAGTTCTTGAGGTTTACCTCAAGACATTGGGTTGCTTGTTTGTTTTTTGTGTGCAGATTTTTGTGATTACACGCTTTGTTTATAATCTGGAATTCACCCGTATACAGTCGTTACTCTGCCCAATTTTTGTGAAGACTTAATACACTTGAAGTTTGGTTCTCTCAAGAGGTCTAGTATTTTTGCTTCAATCTAAGGAATGAGAATTCTATCTTGGCTCATAATGTCAAGTATTGGCTTCTTGTTGGTTAGATGGTTCTTATCCCTAGCTTTTACCTTATGCTTTAGGATAGTCCCTTCTTCTCCTCCCATCTTCTTTAATTTCAAAAATCTTCTTCCTCCTTTTGAAAACTCTTCTTGTTTTTTAAACTTGAACCACTTTCATAATAAACTTGGACTTATGTCCATGCATTTTCAAAACATTTTCATAAATAAACTCCAATCAACTTAATAATACCTTGACATTTTTGTGAGAAGACTAAAAGTCAATAAATCTCATTCCAAACCATTTTTGCCACTTTGGGTTTTATCTTTAAACTTTTCTCAAAAGATTGAACTCTTATCAATCCTTGTAGTGATGCAAACAACTATACTTCTACAATATGTAGTGAAGAGAGATATTTTACACTTGGGTGTTGAGTGAGGTATTGTTGATTTTAAGATCCAGGCCATATCCTCCACTTTGAGATGATGGAAATTCTCATTTCTCATAATTGTGGGTAGTAGGTATGTTTTCTACACAGATAATGACGATGATGTTTTATCTCATAAAACTAACAAACACATTTGTATTTTAAATTTTTAAAAGAGGAACTACGTGTACCCTGATCCTCTATTGCACGAAAAGGTGATACGTAGGCACTAAAGGTTCACAACCGCGGCGGGTGAAAAAATTATAAAATAAATATATTTCTTTTCTCACCTCCACCATCCATTTTTATACAACATTTTTCATAGCCAAAATATACAAATTTCACAAAGAGGCTCCTGCGGAGTACCGTAGATGTTTAGGATGCTAATATCTTCCCTTTGCATAACCAAACCCCTTACCTTGAATCTTTCCCCTTCTTTTTGGATTATTCTCTCTTTTCCCATTCCTTTGGAAACAATAAAGCGCGGTAGAGATTTTTATTTTGATTTGTATAAAGTCTAGTCAATCCAATGGCTTAGTCTTAAATATTTCTACCACTACAATAACAAATGACAAATAAAGAAGGGCATATAAATTTATTGAAAATGACATAATATATAACATTTTACTATATTACCTCTTTCACTAACATCTCTTTCTTTTCTTGGATGGAATATGAATTACTTGTTTCTTAGCAATATGGACGTCAGAATTGATCCAAATTCCCTCGTTATGATCGTTTCTAATATATGATTCATCCGCTATAATATTTTCATCTTGATCATTCTGTATAATACATGACTGATTCTCAACACCAATATCACCTTGATCTACACAGGTATCATCAATCACTTTGTTATATAAAAGCACTATAGACCATTTCTTACTCGTTGGGTCAATGACATAGGACACTTGTTTAGCTTGAGATGCTAGAATAAAAGGCTCGTCTTTGTACCCCACCCTATTAAGTTCAACTTGCAGAAATCCTAACTTATCCATTCGTATGCCACTACTATTTACCCACTTGCAACCAAAGATAGGAATCTGAAATTTTTCGTAATCAAACACCCAAATATGCTCAATAACCCCAAAATATGACAGCTTTGTATATTTGGGGTTTAAGTCCTTCGTACTTGATATGTGCATTGCTTCAGCTAGCACGGTGACACCATTATTTTGCATAGTACTTTTATCATCTTATTCTTTGGTATAAAATGTGTATCCATTTATTGCGTATGCGCTATGAGAAAACCCATGAAAACTTGGACCATATGCCAAACATCTCAACCTTTCTATTATTGAAGCGGGATCTAGAGAGCGTTTTGAATAAATATGATCCTTAAACCATTGTATAAAACTTTGATTGTACTTTCGTACTATCCAATTTTCATTTCTATTCTAATTTAACCCTCAGAGTACAGCCTTATACATTTCAACATATGGCTCAACCTCACTTTCATTGTGCAGAACATACAAATGCACTTGCTCCCATTCATCCCTTGATACTGTCTCAATTTTATTTCCAATTAATTTTTTACTTTCCTTTTTTTCAAAAATATGAGTTTTAGGGAGCCCAACAGATTGAACATTGGGCAAATATTCAGTACAAACCTCAACCGCTTCTTCAACAATCTATCATTCAACAATACAATCCTCTGGGCGAATTCGGTTTTTCACACACCCTTTTAATATTTTCATATAACGTTCAGCAGGGTACATCCTTCTCATATAAGTTGGTCCACACAACTGTGTCTCTTTCATAAGATGAACAACTAGATGTACCATTATATCAAAAAAAGAGGGAGGAAAATACATCTCAAGCTCACACAAGGTAATAACTATTTCTTTTTGCAGTGTTGGTAAGACCTCGGGATCGATCACCTTACTACAAAGTAACCTAAAGAAAACACACAATTTAGTTATGACGCTTCTTACTTTTTCTGGCAAAATAGAACGTATACCTATTGGTAGAAAATGCTTCATTATAACATGCCGATCATGTGTTTTTAAACTCTTCAACTTGAGGTCTTTCGTAGACACAAGTCTTCTAATATCTAAAGAGTATCCTTCTGGAACTTTAACTTCACTTAGAAACTTGCACAATATTTTTTTCTCCTTTCTAGATAGAGTAAAAGAAGTAGGTGGTAGATATGTTCGTCTTCCTTTCTTCACGGGTCCTAATTCAGTTCTTATTCCCATCTTTAACATGTCCTCCCTTGCTTTAAGGTCATCCTTAGACTTTCCTTTTATATTGAGTAACGTACCAATAACACTTTCGAATACATTTTTTTCAATATGCATAACATCGAGAAAATGTCTCACATACAAAGACTTCCAATATGGAAATTAAAAAAAAATCGACCTCTTCTTCCACCCACCTTTGACAACCTTATGTGCAAAAGGCTTTCCAAAATGAGTACACACATCTTTCACCTTTTAAAAAATTTGGTCACCTGACAATGCAGGTGGAGCTTTACGTTGTTCGATGTCTCCATTAAATGCTTTTCTCCACCCACGATAGTGATGTTTAGAATGTAAGAATCTATGATGACCAGAAACACATTCTTTTGACAAAGTTCCAATCGCGTCGTATCGATTCCATCTTCACAAATAGGACACGCACATTGACCTTTAATGCTATACCCATATAGATTCCTGTATGCTGGAAAATCATTAATTGTGCCAAACAACATCCCCCTCAAATTGAAACTTTCTTTCCTATATCCATCATAAACCTCAACACCGTTCTCCCACAAAATCTTTAAATATTTGATCAAAGGTGTCAAGTATACGTCTATGTCATTCCCTGGTTGTTTAGGCCCATAAATTAACATAGATAACATCATGTACTTACGCTTCATACATAGCCATGGAGGTAGGTTATAAATCATAAGAATCACAGGCCATGTGGTATGCGAGATACTTTGAAGACCATGTGGGTTTATTCCATCAGTAGATAATGCCAAGCGAAGGTTTCTTGCTTCTTCCCCAAAATCAGGATAATCATCATCAATTTTCGACCATTATGGTGAATCTGCCGGATGTCGATACTTTCCATCGATAATTCTTTCATCTGCATGCCAAGTCAAGTGTCTTGCATCGGTTTCACTACGAAACATGCGCCTAAATCTCGGAATTATAGGAAAATACCATAAGACTTTTGCTGGAGACAATTTTTTCTTATATCGAGATAAACCGCATTTAGGGGACTCATCTAATAATGCATATTCGTTTCGAAACAAAACACAATCGTTTGGACAAGCATGTATCTTATCATAGCTCATGCCAATAGAGCACACTATTTTTTTGGCCTCATAGGTTCGATTAGGAAGAACATTATCCTCCGGAAGCATATCTCTCATAAGGGCTAACAACTCTGTGAAACTTTTATCCAACCATCCATTGCCCGCATTTAAGTTGTAAAACTTTAATACCGCAGACAGTCTTGTAAATTTAGTGCAACCTTTATACAATAGTTTCTATGCATCGCTTACCAACCTCTAAAACATATTGGGGCAATCCTTAAGATCTTCTTCAAGTGCTTCTGCAATCTCTTCGACTCGATCGCAATCGTCTGTATCCGTGTCATTGTCGTCTGAAGCATAGGTCGTCGTATTACTTTTCTCCCCCGGTTCAACATTCTCGTTAATTTTCTCACCATGATATATCCAACACTTATAACTTCGATCAATCCCACGCGTCAGTAAATGCGATTTCAATCCATCTGCGTCAACCCGACCCACATAACAACAACCCAAGCAAGGACATTTCATTCGGCTGGAGTCTTTGACGTGTTCAACAGTAAACTTAACGAATTCCAATACCCTATTCTCGTACTCTTTTGAAAATCGATCGGCAGTCATCCATTTTTTATCCATGGAATTACTACTAATTAAAGTAAACAAAAACACTATAATTATTCACGCAACTATTTCAAAAGAACATAAAGAAAAACACTTTCTCGAACACAAAAAGAATATTAATACAAACTTTTAGAAATATTTCGTAAGATTTAATCAAATTAGTTTTAGATTGATATAGACTAAAATTAATTATTTCTATATAAAATTAATTGTGATTTTTAATTGATATAGATAAAATGTTTTATAATTTAGGAAGAAGATAGTAAATAAATAAACGAGTCGGTAATGTTGAATTTGAACTTGACTTACCAAAGAAAGAAGAGGGGTTATTGGTGTCGACGACGGATGATGCTGCTTTAATGTTCTTCGAATATGTGATGGTCTTCGACTAACTACACCAATACAAAAAAGTCTTAACCAATTTCTCCAAAATCCTTTGCAATGGAAGGTTAGTATAGTTCGACAACTTCAAAATACAATTTGTATGTGTTGCAATCAAAGCACGAAATTAAAAATAGTAAAAAATGAACTTTTTGAAAAACTTCGATGGGGTTAGCTAGAGTTATTCTCAATTCTTGTCTGTTATATCAAGACATTATGGATATATGTATCTCTTGATTATTAAATGAAGAATTGAATCTAAAAGTTATAGAAACAATACAATATGAAAAAAACATATCAATATGCAAATTATCAATGATCTCCTTTAGCACATACAAAAACAAAGACTAGCTAACCCTTTAAGTTAAGAAAAAAAGATAAAGCAGAATACAAGAAATTGAGAAAATCTGGCCACCGAATCAAGGAATCAAGAAACGAGAGAAAATTGAACACAACACGATCCTTGATAGAAGATTATAGAAAAAATTTCACCAACAAAGACAACCAAAGTTAAGATGTCCCCAAAAAATTATCAGAGCAAACAGAACACATGTTATACGGAATTTCTCATGTTATGTACGAAATTATCATAGCAAACAAACTATTTTTTAGAAGCTGAATTCGATTTTTCTGGACTGGTTTATTTTTGTTTATCATGCAACTGTTATTGCTAATTTTCCTGAGTTTATGAGGACTATTATGGACAGGTTCATTGGTAGCAAAGCACGGTTGAGAAATTTTGAAGACATTGCATGGATCTACGTATTTAAAGCAACAGTTTTATGAACTCCATGGCATAAAAATTGAAGTAAAGTTTGGAGATTGGTTAAGGCATGAGGGTTATTAGAACTCGATCAAGACCTTTAATTTCTAAGTACTGGACATAATCGTACAAGTACGAAAAGTAGAAGGAAATGAATACCTTGAGATACGGCGGATGAACGGAGGAGGAATGGTGGAAGGAGGGTGGTCGGAGCGACGACAGAAGAAGGGCGGTATCTGGAGAAACGACAGAAGGATGCAGAGAAATGAGTTTCTGGAACGGCGGAAGAGCGTTTTTATGATGAATAGAAACGAGTTCTGGAGAGATTCTTTGTTTTAATTCTAATTATATGACTTTAGACAACGCTTTTGAGAAGCGCTGGCTAATATGAGCCTTTAGCAATGCTTTTAAGATTTTTTTAATATTTATATGAAATTGTATTTTCCTACTAAAATGAAAAAATGACACTTTTCATATTCTTTAAATATTAATGAGTGAGGGTTTATTCAACATTTGTTAATGTTTAGACATTAAGAATATATTTTGGTCAATTACTAGGATTATCATAAGTCAAATAGTTAAAACGAAATCTTCACTTTAAATCTAAAACTTCATTTCAAAAGACGCACATTCATCTCCGTCAAACCGTAATTGTTGTGTCTTTGCACCTTGTCATCCTTTTCATCTTTTAATGATAGTGGTCGGAAAATGGTCAATTATGGTCAGAGCTGGCAAAGTTTACACAAAATCAATGATTTTACGAATTTTTTCTCCATAATTTGACTATAACACGCGATTCTACTTAAGATCGGATCGTTAGGAGTTAATGAATTCGTAAAATCTTAAAATTTTAAATTCTAGATTAAGATCTTTAACAACCATGTGTTTTGGTACTATAGAAGATACTAATCTTCACGTCATTTTCAAATCAAAATTTTCTTTTAATATTACATATTGTACCAAACAAGTTTATGTGATATATAATTATTATGATTTCTGTATAAATGGATATTGTGTTCACTTTGCTCTCCGAAGACAATACATATACATCATATCGATAAATTTGAAATCAAATTAAAATTAAAGGCCTTCAATTTTCTAGAATGCTTCAAGATATTGTATTTGTCTGAAAATGAATTCAAAATTAAGTATGAGTATGCCAAAACATGTTTTATTAAAGTATACTTTTTAATCACCAAAATGACCAGATTCTTTACGGCTTTTGATTAAAATTTTACAATTGAATATTGATTATGAACTTCAATCGATTATTTGATTTTGAAGTGAAAAATTACCATGTGATTTGGAATTATTTAAGTTAGAAATTTGTTAATCACCAAAGTGGTTAAATTAATTAAAGTTTATAATATTAAATTATGCAATTGAATTATGATTTATATGAATTGATTGTATTCGATGAAATTATTATTACAAGACATATAAAGATCATCTGAGAAGGGGTGATCTTGATTTATCTAGATTTCTAAATTTGGAGTCTAATGTAACTATGGAATAATGAGATGTGGAATTTTGAGAATCTTACCACGAAAGATATGGAATTCGAGATTCTCGCAAATGAAGAACCTCGTGAGTAATGTTCAACACGGATTGTTGAAATACAAACTGAAAGTTCGTCACAAATTGTTAAAAAAACTATCCGGAATTAGAATAAGTCTGAGATCAGAAAGGCTAAGGATCTAGGACCAAACAAAATTGATTTTCGACTTATTTCTTTTATCTAGTAGAAGAAAATAATGAGAATTATATTTGTAATATTAATATTATTCTTTAAGTGGAAGATGATCCTAAGACTTATAAGGAAGCAATAACCGCAAGGAACTCCTCCTTTTAAAAGAATGATATCCAAGACAAAATGGATTCAACAATGTCAAATCAAACTTGGTAACTTGTTGATTTACCAAAGGATCAAAACCTATTGGATGTAAGTGGATATTTAGAAGGAAGTATCATAGTGATGGTACACTAAAACACGTACACGAATAGATTAGTAACCAAGGGTATTAGACAAAAGGAAGATGTTGATTATTTTGACACATCACTACGCCAAAAAAGACCTACGAAAGCGTTTTTTTTACCTTTAAAAGCGCTTAAAAGTGCTTTCTAAGGTGGCGCTGCTAAAGGTTTTAGCAGCGCTTTTTGTTTAATGAAAAGCGCTCTCATAGGTCTACTTATGACAACGCTTTTTCTAAAAAGCGCTCTCTTAAGTACCCTTATGGCAGCGCTTTTTCTTTAAAGCGCTCTCTTTAGTACCCTTATGGCAGCGCTTTTTTTAAAAAGCGCTCTCTTAAGTAGGCTTTTGGCAGCGCTTTTTCTAAAAAGCGCTCTCTTAAGTAGGCTTTTGGCAGAGCTTTTTTATGAAAAAGCGCTTTCATTGGTGGCGCTTTTTTTGGAAAAAAGCTTTCATAGGTTGTCTTTTAGCAGCGCTTTTTCTTGGAAAAGCGCTGTCATAGGTCTACCTATGAAAGCGATTTTCTCCAAAAAGCGCTTTCATAGGGTGTTTTTTTTAGAGGTATTATTTATATCATTCATATACCTGCATTGTTTGCCATAACCTGTAATTCATAAATAGCGGTAATGCATTGTAATTCCGATACCCCGTTCTCGTACTCTTTCGATAATCGATTGGAATACATCCATGTCTTATCCATGGTTTACGGTTTCTGAGTCAAAACCAATACTCAATATAACAAAACCAATACTCAATACTTTTCACTAAATTCATTTTATTCTATCAACTACTTTAGTACACAAGTATAACATAAGAAACCATAAACAAGAAACTATCATTGCTCAAAATCAATCATAAATTATGTTTGTATCTCAAATTATATATAAACCATTGTTATCTGTATTCTAACTCAAAGTCAGTCTTACAAAATCAACCCTAACAACAACTAAACCAGTCCTTATATTATTCTCTGCTCAATAAAATATTGACACAATTCCTCTTTGGTTTCTTCCAACTGAAGTTTCGTGTAATATGCACATTTGTACTCATCGAAGTACTACATAAGAAAACATAATATGCATGATTTAGTTAAAAGTAAAAAATTATATGGAATATCCGAGAAATAATAAAACAAATTCTAAGTTATAAATTCATACCGTGACTGGAATCTCTATTAGATTCAGTTGAATGATTTCTTTGATAAACCGCATAACGAAGTATCCGCAATCTATATTGTTTTGCTGTTGAGGACACTACATAGAAAAACAAATAAGAATATATAGTTGTATTGTTTTATCAAATAGCGTAAATATTATAAGCAAAATAGTGGAAATTAATATACCTGCACTTTGATCCAATTAATGTTGTTTGATTTAGACCGTCGTACCCGAGCTTCTCTTTGACACCGGAATACTTGTATCGCTCTAACAAAATTAAAAATATATATTTAGAACAATGTCACAGAAATAATTAAATATATAAATACACATAAATATTTAGAATAATCTCACTTACGTATCAATCATTAACTTCATATCCGGATAATTTGTCCAATCACCGTCAACCGAATTCAGATAATAGACCACTTCTTTTATAGGATCGATAGCAACCAACAACCAGTGACGTCTATAAATTAAAACAACAGTTTAGAAGAAATTTTTCTACGCAAAAATTACAAATATTAAAATGAATTTAGAATGAAAATCTAACCCTGTAGGAATAGTATTATACGCCCAAAGATATAAGCTTTCTGTACTGCCAGTTGCCATGAATCTTTCGAATAAGTGCTCTCTTACTGAATCCGGTTCCCTACCAATTGTCGCTCCGCTGATACGGGAGGAAGACACAAAATGGAATTTGTTTGACAATTGATTCCCGCGCATCAATTTGTTATATAACAGCCTTAAATAGAAACATAATTAATATTAGAGTATATTCATTGAAAATGTTTAAAAAAGATTTCAGCTAATTACATAATATAAAGATGGGGTTACCGGATGTATGCGTGCATAATACTGACGCTCAATTCTTTATGACGGAAAATCTGTTCCACGTCCTCATGTCCAATTATTTCTGTGCAAGGAAAACCAAAAATACCTTGATCCATATCAATTTGACGAATACCACCATCCATCAAATTTGTTGTTCCCACTATTGTTTCAAGACACTGCCGGTATCGAGGGAAAAATCTAGTAGGCACCCTTTTCTTGGGTGGTACGCCAGCGATTTTCTGGCTCACTTGTTGTGACCCATGAAAAGGTACCTAAAAATCATATAAACTCGATTAAATTATAAAATTATGCAGTTTTTTATTCGGATCATATAATTAACACTTTAAACGTACCTCTTTTGGTGATACGTCAGACTCGTCGTGCCGCAAAATCCCTTTACCCTTAGATGCGGGTGTTGTAGGAGTCTATAATTACAGTGGAAATAACTGAGGTCAGAACTGACAGTTGAAGACTTAAAGATTCATAATTGTTTTCAACATACCTGATCATCTATGAAAATGAGGTCGGATGGCCATGCAACAAAAGATCCAATTGCATCTCGCAGCAATGTGGTCTCAGCAACAATGTCAGGTACCGGCAGCAATGCATCCATATCTAAAGCAATGTCAACCGATACTTTCATGTGACCATCCGGAAGCGGTCTATTATGAAGTAAATCTCCCGAGCTGTTATGGACTTTTCCCTTGCCAACTAGTCGATAAGTCGGTGACGATAGGTATAGCTAGCAAGATGAAATGCCCTAAACCAATAATAACCGTTAGAAGTGACTAAGAATATTCTATAGTAATAACGGATATATATTGAAAATTACCTCGGGAAATTTATGCTGAAAGTTGATACTAGCTTTGTCACTAGTTTCTTTCAATTGTGAACTGCTCTTTTCTGCCATATATCTCTCTTTATCCTTCTGCAATTCACGAACTTGAGCTTGTAAATCCTGCAATGTTTGCATCACTTCTGCATTGCTAGGATTTCTTCTCCTTGGATGCTTATACAAAGAGGTTGGAGTCACACCATGACCTTTACCCCTCACCCGACCCAGATACTCAGCAATATTTAGTGCTCGACTAAGTACGCTCCTGGTATCGTGAGGATCCTCACCTGGGGATACCGATTGGGACAAGGTCTCCTGTAATTCAATTACATATAAAAAATTATTAGTGGAGATAAAAAATCACTTAAATATTAATAAACATTAATTGATTTAACTAAAGACACAATCTTATACTTACACATTCATCATGCACATGTTGAATATCGGCATTAACAGCTTGATCCTTGCCCACACGGGCTTCCTTCCACAACAAATGTGCCGGTAGTGATGTTGCGTCACTTTTCGTCTCTTCTAACTACGCAATGACGGAGGTATTAAGATCATCAACTATATAACACATTGAGAGAATTAATAAGATCGTAGAGTTTATATTTACTTACAATTTTTTCCTCTAAGCGAGCATATCCCAAACGCCCTTTTTTGTATGGATATGCGGGTTTTGACGCTCTCTCGCGATTTATAGCACTCACTTTCTTGAAATTCTCATCTCTTCTTTGGCCTACAAAACCAACCCATTCTTCAGGTGTAATGAAGTTCTCATATTTCTTTGGATGTTCCGGATCCTCTTCAAGAAAATTTCCTTCATCATCTTTAAGATACTTGTTGGTTAAAAATGTTCTCCACCCTCTGTGTCTTTTTCCAGCCAAACCCATTATATACTTTTTACGGGTATCTTCAATGTTAAAAGACCTCTACAAAAAAACATACGCATAAAGTGTGTTAGTAAAAGAAATTTAAACACATATTATCGTCAAGATAAAGCAAATAACAAAAACCATATATGTACCTTTATCTCAGTCCAAACTTTCTCCTTAGCCTCATCCAACTCTCCTCTTTTCCATCTAGGAGTGGTGATCGGAATGTGTATACGAACAAGCGTACCAATGTAGCTTGTCAACTTTGTAGCATTAGACCCAATTAATTGGTCATTATCATTCCATTCTACATTATATGTTACTCCTCTATCTCTATCACGTATGATTCCCCTCATAATAGTTATACCTCGTGTAATATCTTTTTCTGAAGTATTTTCTTGAGTATTTTCAGGAGCATTTTCAGGAGCATTTGCATTATCTTGATTACTAGCCATTTGACCTGTAATAATGAAAAAAAAATAAACATGAAATGTCAAATAAAAATGAAATGACAAATATAAAAATGAAATGACAAATAAAAATGAAATGACAAATTAAAATGAAATGACAAATATAAAAATGAAATGACAAATAAAAATGAAATGGAAAATTAAAATGAAATGACAAATATAAATGAAATAGAAAATAAAAATGAAATGACAAATATAAAAATGAAATGACAAATAAAAATGAAATGGCAAATTAAAATGAAATGACAAATATAAAAATGAAATGGCAAGTTATATATACTATTACCCTTTTCACTAAGGTCTCTTTCTTTTCTTGGTAGGAATGTGTTCTACTCGTCTCTTAACAACGCGGACAGTTGGATTGATCCAAATACCCTCATTATGATCGTTTCTAATACATGATTCATTATCATTTTGATCAGTTATGGTTAAAGATTCAATGTCAACACCAATATCACTTTGATCTCCAATGCTTTCATCAATTACTTTGTTAGATAGTAGCACTATAGACCATTTCGTACTTGTCGGATCATTGACATAGAACACTTGTTTAGCTTGAGAGGCTAGAATGAAAGGCTCATCTTTGTACCCCACCCTATTAAGATCCACTTGCAAAAAACCTGACTTATCCATTCGTATGCCATTATTATTTTCAACCCACTTGCAACCAAATATAGGAATCTGAAACTTCTCGTAATCAAACATCCAAATGCGCTCGATAACCCCAAAATATGACAGGTTTGCAAATTTTGGGTTTAAGTCCTTCACACTTGATATATGCATTGCTTCAGCGATCAAGGTGACACCACTATTTTGCATAGTACTTTTGTCATCCTGTTCTTTGGTATAAAATGTGTATCCATTAATTGCATATGCGCTATAAGAAAACACAATTAAACTTGGACCGTATGCTAAACATCTCAATCTTTCTGTTACTGAAGCATGATCTGAACGATACTTTGAATAAATATGTTCCTTAAACCATGGTATGAAACTTCGATTGTGCTCTCGTACAATCCAATTCTCATTTCTATTCGGATTTAAACCTCGAAGAACACCCTTGTGAATTTCAACATACGGCTCAACTTCAAGCTCATTATGCAGAACATACAATGCACTTGATCCCGTTCGACCATTGATACTGTCACAACTTTATTTCCAATTAGCTTCTTACCTTCTTTTTTTTCAACAATGTGAGATTTGGGGAGTCCAATTGATTGAACATTTGACAGATATTCAGTACAAAACTCAATCGCTTCTTCAACAATATATCGTTCAGCAATACAACCCTCTGGTCGACTTCGGTTTTTCACATACCCTTTTAATATTTTCATATAAAGTTCAGTAGGGTACATCCATCTCATATAAGCTGGTCCGCACAGTTGTGTCTCTTTGACAAGATGAACGACAAGATGAACCATTATGTCAAAAAATGAGGGAGGGAAATACATTTCAAGATCACACAAAGTAACAACTATTTCTTTTTGCAATGTTGGTAAGATCTCAGGATCGATCACCTTGCTGCAAATTGACTTGAAGAAAAAACACAGTTTAGTTATTGCGCTTCTTACTTTTTCTGGAAGAATAGAACATATACCTATCGGTAGAAAATGTTCCATTATAACATGGCAATCATGCGTCTTTAAACTCTTTAACTTGAGGTCTTGCATAGACACAAGTCTTCTAATATCTGATGAGTAGCCTTCTGGAACTTTAACCTCACTTAGGAACTTACACAATATTTTTTCTCCTTTCTGGATAGAGTGTAAACAACAGGTGGTAGATATGTTCGTGTTCCTTTTTTCACGGGTCCCAATTCAGTTCTTATTCCCATCTCTACCATGTCCTCCCTTTCTTTAAGACCATCCTTAGACTTCCATTTTATATTGAGTAACGTACTAATAACACTGTCAAATACATTTTTTTCAATATGCATAACATCAAGAAAATGTCTTACGTACAAAGATTTCCAATATGGCAATTCAAAAAAAATCGACCTCTTCTTCCACCCACCTGTAACAACTTTATGTGCAAAAGGCTTGCCAAACTGAATACTCACATCTTTCACCTTTTCAAATAATTGATCACCTGTCAATCCAGGCGGAGCTCTACGTTGTCCGGTATCTCCGTTGAACGCTTTTCTCCATCCACGATATTGATGTTTAGAATTTAAGAATCTACGATGACTGAGAAAGACATTCTTCTGACAAAGTTTCAATCGCATCGTATCGGTTCCATCTTCACAGATAGGACACGCTTTTTCACCTTTAATGCTATACCCGGATAGATTTCCGTAGGCTGGAAAATCGTTAATTGTTCCAAACAACATCGCCCTCAAGTTGAAACTTTCTTTCCTATACCCATCATAAACCTCCACACCGTTCTCCCACAAAATCTTCAAATCTTCGATTAAAGCTTCCAAATATACGTCTATGTCATTTCCTGGTTGTTTAGGCCCAGAAATTAACATAGATAACATCATGTACTTACGCTTCATACATAGCCACGGAGGTAGGTTATAAATCATAAGAATTACAGGCCATGTGCTATGCGAGATATTTTGAATACCGTGTGGGTTCATTCCATCAGTAGACAATGCCAAGCGAAGGTTTCTTGCGTCTTTTCCAAATTCAGGATAATCATTATCAATTTTCATCCACTGTGGTGAATCTGCCGGATGTCGAAACTTTCCATCAACAATTCTTTCATCTGCATGCCAAGTTAAATGTCTTGAATCGGTTTCACTACGATACATCCGTCTAAATCTCGGAATTATAGGAAAATACCATAAGACTTTTGCCGGAGACAACTTTTTCATATATCGAGGGGCACCGCATTTAGGACACTCATTTAACGATGCATACTCGTTTCGAAACAAAACGCAATCTTTTGGACAGGCATGTATCTTGTCATAGCTCATGCCAATAGAGTACAACATCTTTTTGGCCTCATACGTTCGATTGGGGAGAACATTATCCTCTGGTAGCATATCTTTCATAAGGGCTAATAACTCTGTGAAACTTTTGTCCGACCATCCATTGCCCGCCTTTAAGTTCTACAACTTTAATACCGCAGACAATCTTGTGAATTTTGTATAACCATTATACAACGATTTCTCTGCATCGCTTACCAACCTCTCGAACATTTTGGGACAATCATTAAGATCTTCTTCAAGCGCTTCTGCAATCTCTTCAACTCGATCATAATCGTATGTATCTGTGCCATTGTCGTTTGAAGCATAGGTCCTATTATCCCCCGATTCATCATTCCCGTCACTTTTCTCACCATGCATATTCCAACATGTATAACTTCTATCAATTCCATACCATATTAGATGCGACGCCAACTGAACCGCGTCAACCCGATTCCCATAACAGCAACACAAAAAAGGACATGTCATTCGACCGGGGTCTTCGGCGTGCGCAACAACAAACTTAACGAATTCCGATACCCCGTTCTCGTACTTTTTCGACAATCGATTGGAATACATCAATGTCTTATCCATGGTTTACGGTTTCTGAGTCAATCTGAGCTAAATGATAAGTTAGAAAACAAAACTAATACTCAAAACTTGCACTTGCTCTTGCACAACCATATAACAAAACCAATACTCAATACTTTTCACTAAATTCATTTTATTCTATCAACTAATCACATTTTATGATTACATCACTAATCACAATTCTTAACTCTCACAATTTTATATAAGCATGCATTTTGTTACCTTAAAAAGTTGTTTTTGTTTCTTTATCCATCTCATTAACAAGTTAATTAATCACTTTACATTATCTCTAATTAAATATACATATAGATATAGATATATAGATACATAATAATGAATGGTAATGTGAAATGGGTAACCCCGTTTGTTAATAAATCATAATTTCCACCACCATTCACTAACACAACACAACATCATTAGCACAACCCTCTACATGTCCGTTTCTTATATACTAGTACACCCTTGTTTCATCAAACTCAAGGGCTACCCTATACCAAACTTCATCTGTTTCTTATATATGGCATGGCCTCATTTTAGTCTAAGATATGTTTTATGATACGAAATTTTGTAATAAACAAAAAGGACAAAATATTTTGTATAGATTGAAAAGAAGAAACAATCACCTGGCGGTTCTCTTGTTTTCTGACGATTTGACACGTTTGAGTTCTCCGGTGAGATATGTTGCTCTGAATCGGAAGGTCCTGAAGAAGTTAAAGAAACCGATTAATTTCCAAAACACATTAAACAAACATCAAAAGACAGAGAGCCTTAATCGAGAATCACAATTACCTGCCGTCCAACTAGTGTGAATGAGAAACACTAACTGTGCCTGCTAATCAATGAAACAAGAATTTTGTATGTCACTATGGCTTCCAAGAATATATTTCGTGCCCGATTATTCAATAAACGCTCAATAACTTTTAAAACATAATCACCTAACGGGAACCAAAAATTCAAGCTCTTATCCAATTCAAATTCATGATATGAAAAATCAAGCTCAAAGTAAGCTAAAATCAACTGAACCAAATTCCGGGAAACAACTATGTAATCCTAATAATGCTCAATAAAACTCATGTCAAACAAGTGTTCCATGTGCACACGATAAACAACAATACCATAACCGAGTTCGTCATTCAAAACCAAATCACACAATGTTATCACAAATTCAAAGCCAACATGTTTTAAAACAAAATTAGGAACAATCAAAATCAACACCAAGTTTAATTCATTCAAGATTAACTCAAAATGAAATAACATATTAATAACATCATTAGAAAATCATCAAAGGGTTTTAGGAAACTTTCAAAAATCATCAAACAACAACAACAACCAATACAGTGTAAATGAGAAGAAAATAATAATCAACGAAAACCACAGTACGAACCTTGTGAAGAGAGGGACGAGTCGTGCGGCGGCGATGAGAGTTGACGATGGTGGCGATTGAACGGAAAGAGCTACCGTGAAAAAGCGCTTTGGACGAAGAAGGAACAAGAACGAAAGGGTTTGGGACGTTGGAAGAGAGGAGGAAACACAAGAGCCACAGTACGAACACACAACTTTAATAAAAAACAATAAAATTTATTATAAAACAACCTACGAAAGCACTTTTAAAAGCGCTTTCTAATGGTCATGTATAACAGCGCTTTTTCATAAAAAAGCGCTTTCGTAGCATACCCTATAGCAGCGCTTTTAAAAGCGCTTTCTAAAGGCCAGATTTAGCAGCGCTTTTGAAAAGCGCTTTCTAAGGCTGAACTTTAGCAGCGCTTTTGAAAAGCGCTTTCTTATGTTCCCTCTGAAAGGCACCCTTTAGCAGCGCTTCTCAAAAAGCGCTTTCTAAGGGTGACCTTTAGCAGCGCTTTTGAAAAGCGCTTTCTTAAGGTACCCTTTGAAAGCGCTTTTTTTAAGCGAATTTTTTTTAATACCTACAACAGCACTTTTTCCTAAAAGCGCTTTCGTATGTGTGCTACTAAAGCTTATTTTTGGCGTAGTGCATGTGCACTAGTAGCAAGCAAAAACAAAATTAGAGTTTTGTTTGCATTAGCTTCTTTGCATGACCTTATATCTAATCAAATGAATGTCAAAACAAAAATCCTAAATAGAGATCTCAACGAGGAGATTTACATGGAGCAACCGAAAGATTGTGTGCTTCTTGGTAATGAATGAAAGGTGTGCAAGTTTGTCAAATCCATGTATTGATTAAAACAAGAATTGAAACAATGACATCAAAATTTTAACTTTATCAATGCAAGATTCACAACATTGGAGGATACTTTTAAATCATTATCAAAATAAGAATCCAAAGAGTTTGTCATCATCATAAGGGGGAGATTGTGAACATTATATCATATATCTAGTTCAGTTTTTATGAAGACAGATATTATCAAAGAAGAAAAGAGTGAAGTGTCATGCACATCAATGATGAAGTTGATCAAGAAGGTTGAACATAGAAATTAAAGTGAATGTTTGAGAGAAGTGAACATAACTAAGGTACTCATTGCAATTCATACTATAATACTTTAAATTGCTCAAAATTTCATCTCTCACTTCATCTAAAAACCTTATTTATGACAAGTGTTTATACACAAAGTTGTATGAGAATTTTGTGATATTTCTTTGTATCCATGTTGATTATATGATTGATCATTAACAAGGAGATGAACAGAATTTTAGAAATAGAGAGGTTTTTAACTTCCACATTTAAGATGAAAGATCTTGGACTAGTTGACACAATTTTAGAGATTGAAGTAAGGAGAAATAGTGGGGGTTATGAACTTAGTCAAACACACTATATTGAGAAAATATTTGATAAGTTCAAACACTTACGCTTTAAGGAAGTGACCACTCCAATTGATCCTAGTGTCAAATTCAAAGAAAGATGGAAGAATTGTAACTCAGTTGAAATATGCATGTGTAATTGGTTGTCGAAAGTAATTGATGCAATATGAGAATCGACATAGCATTTGCAGTTAGTAAATGATTAGATTTACTATCAATCTAAATGGTGAGCATTGGAAGGCCATCACAAGCATTTTTCCATTATCTTTTAAAAATCAAAATCTTGACCTCCATTATGGTAGGTTTTCTACCATAATATTATAAGGATATACCAATGTGAGTTGGATATCGTGTGTTGGAGATCATAAATTTAAGACTGAGTGGATATTTACCCTAGCTAAAAGAGGAAGAAACAAAGATGTATTAATCTTTCGACCATGGAATCAGAGTTTGTGGCTTATGCTTTCATTGGACAAGAAGTTGAATGGTTGGGGGATCTTTTGTTGTAAGTTTTATTGGCTAAATACAATGTTTCAAAGATGTTGATATATTGCGATAGTCAAGACATTTTAAACACATAGGACTTAGACATTCTTTTGTGAGAAAATTGATTAAGGATGGAATCATTTCACTCACCTATATATGAATGAGCTATAATTTTTTTGATCCATTTACTAAATTATTGGCCAAAGACTTAGTAAAGACAACCTCGAGAGGTATGGGTTGAACTCCTTGAATAAGAGTTCCAACAACGGTGGCAATCCAATCTTACGCTAACAGAACATTAAGCTCAAGATTTAATGGGTAACAAGAAGTCATTGATTTGGATGTTTGTCCAATATTTGGTAATAATAATGACCATTTTAAATTGAGGGTTAAGTATTTTTTTTCAAACTCTTAATGAAGTTCAATATCGACGATAATTATCTCATGGAAAAGGATACAATATGAACATCTATGTGAATTTCAAGATGGTGTCGTCTCAAAGTGAGTGTTGAAGTTTCTCTCACAGAAAATTCATGAAACAGGAAAGCACATGGCCATAAATAAGTGCTAGGCGACAAATTTAGGCGAATAATCCTTAAAAATGTGTGTAAAATAATGTCAATCTAATCATATGGATTAATTGTTTAAAACAATTGCTAACTAATATTCTAATTAGACTTTGCGATGTCCTTACTAGAGTTAAACTTAAAATTGAAAGATACTCATTTGTATTAACATTCTTTGTTTCTCTTTTTATGGAATTGATCTTGTCATTATTTGAATAAGTGGGAGATTATTGTAAATTATTAATAATTAAAAATAATTAATCACCATGGGTGTGTTCCAAAATAACAAGAAAATATGCATGTGAAGTTTTTATTTTGAATTTGAAAATAGGCAACACTTCGTGAAATGTTGCAATAGATTGTTTGAATTTTGAATTCTGAAATAGACAACACTTTGTAAAGTGTTGCAGAATGCAAAACAGTACAACCTTTGAAAACTGTTGTTGTAGGCGAAATAGTGCAACATTTGAAAAAT
Organism: Vicia faba; assembly: GCA_948472305.1. Taxonomy (NCBI): domain Eukaryota; kingdom Viridiplantae; phylum Streptophyta; class Magnoliopsida; order Fabales; family Fabaceae; genus Vicia; species Vicia faba. Next base: position 273,726 of record CATIWC010001949.1, read on the forward strand.
GTTGTTGTAGGCAAAACAATGCAACATTTAGCAAAAGTGTTGTTGAAAGTGTGTGCTTTATCAAGGATCCCAACCTTATGAAACAACACTAGTTTGGCCTATGAATTGAGTGTTCCGAATTCAGAAATACATCACAAAAAAAGGTACATTCATTTCATTAAAAATTCAAGACACTCTTCGCTACATTCAAGTTTACGTCGGTCTTGTAAGTTTTCGCATATCTTGCGCAAACTTGATAAAAGGCTGAATTATGTTGAGTATTCTTGTGTTACAACTCTAAGACATTTGAAAGAGGTTGAAATACTTATAAGGAAAGTGATTTCGTTCCAGATTCTAACCTCAATTAATCTGTTTTAAATTAATTTTCTGACAAAGAGTTGCATATATATCTTTCCCTCGGACTCTACTACAGCAGACAAATTCTGGTGGCAGTCGGAAGACAGCGAGATGTTCACGGTAAGATCTTGCTACAAAAGCATGGATGAAATAATAACAGTAGTAAAAAAAAAAAGTGTCCCTTATCAATTGAGTAAATTGAATTTTAGTTGGTTAAGATTGATTCCTTAACTAGCAAATCAATAATCAATCACTTTCGTTTCTAAGCGTGTATGTTAGTTTATGTTCTCTATGTAGATAATATTACTATGCCCTAATAATTTGCAATGAGCAAAACCAATAAATATAGCATGGAATAATATTATCATATGTCTTTATTACATATACCAATACCAAAAACAAACTGTGAAATAATCACTTCACACCACAATTATAATTATACACCAAATAAGATAAATCATAAGGAAACTGGCATAGGTTGAGCCTTCATTGCTCTTCATTTATTTAATCATACAGCTAGTGCTGGTAATATTGAGGTAGAAAGAAGTGCCATGCTATCTGCTTCTTCCTCTCATCTCATGCACTCTCTTTAGAGAGTGATGCTACAGTACATGGAAAAAAACAAACAAATTAGGTTAAATTATATAATGGTTTTCAAAGAAAATAAGAATATGCAATGAAAAAAAAGAATGAGTTATAAAACGTACCCAGAACAATCGGTATCAGGGCCAAATTTGTAGGGAAGGTTAAGACCACATTTAGCAGAGAGAGTACCAGCGTTGGTGTCATTCAAACCGGAAACGAAACCAGCTGCACTTTTCAAGCATTTGCAAGTAGCCTGACGGTCGGCGGTAGTGCCGGCCGTCCCGTTAAGCTTTTTTGCTCCATAACAGCATAGTTTCGAGGGACCACTACCTCCCTTAAGATAAGAAAGGCATGGAGTAAGGTAAGCACTTACCTTAATGCATGAGGTTGAAGTTACTGCCATTGGTGCAGTAATAACCACCATGCACAGCAGTGCAAGTGCAACCACACATGTAAGTTTCAAGCTTGCCATTGCTTCTCTAGGAACGGGTAGAAATGGGAATTATGATTTGCTTTTGCTTTGCTTGGTGAGTATAAGTGATGGGAGGTGTGGGTTTATATAGAACTTAAGAGAGGTGGTCTTTGCTATTTGTTTGATTTTAAGTTAGATTTTTTCTGGTTACAATAACAAAAATATCAAGTTATACACGAATAGAATCTCACGTGAATTTAATGTAAATCTAAGAGAATTAGTGTGAGATGATGTTATATTGTGCAAATAAATTATTAGAATTCATAAATTAGGTCGTTCTATAAAATCGATATGTAATGTGAAAAGACTGATTATAGATTTATAATGTGAGAAATGTCATTCTATATAAATTTTATAATACAATCTATCACGCTCAGCACTATTGAATCTAGTGTCTGAATATAGATGGTGGTGGATTTCTTATCATTTAATCAATAGACTATGAAATTATAATAGGGTTTAAAATTTGACCAACTCATTTTTACAAAATCGATTTATAAGTCGAAGATGTCATCTTATAAACTATTTTCTAACTCTATATCTAATCGTGTAAAACTTAAAATATTCAATATTAATAAAATTTAGATAGGCTAAAATCTCTACACGAATTATATCCAAATACGCACTAATAAACTGATAATATATATAAAAAAACATATTTAAGAAAATAAAAAAATTTCAATAGGACAGCAACAAGTCTACAATATACCATATATACAACTAATTTATATTATTACTATTATTTTTTCCTTACATAAATAAAACTTTCCCCTTCATTAATTTTCTCACAACTTTAATTGAATTTATTTACTCTCTTGTATAATTTAGATGCACTATTTAATAGTACTCCCTCACTATAACCATTTTAACCATTTCAAGATTGGTTTATTTTTCTTTGAATTTTTTATTAAGCAGTTTTTGTGCTTTACGATTATGAATTATGTGTATTTCGCTTATTTTTACAATATTTATTAATATATTATTTTATTATTAAAAACTAATAATATTAAACAAATCGTTGCAAATTCAATTTCACTTGTTAGTTGGATACTTACTGATATCATAAATTCTCAAGATTGTGACCCGAGTGCATGTATATATCCCACGCATGACCACTTTTGAACGAAAGGCTAGAAGAGGATATAGAGAAACTAATTAATAGATTTAACTTGTGTTATATATATATATATATATATATATATATATATATATATATATATATATATATATATATATATATATATATATATATATATATATATATATATATATATATATATATATATATATATATATATATATATATATATATATATATATATATATATATATATATATATATATATATATATATATATATATATATATATATATATATATATATATAACTTTAAAATCATGTCACAAATTTATTATGGTTCAACTTTGATACTTACAACAAAAATATTAATAAAATAATTTTATTACAAAGCCTCTTGACTAAAATATTTAGACGAAAAATTTACAAATTCTCTTAACTATATTTTTTAAAAAAAATTGCAATTTATCTTCATTGACAATGTTTGCACTGAAAAATTATTATATTAAACAACTATAAGTTTTCACTGAAATATTACAACTCTTGAATATAATTTTTTACTTAGAAAAATTGCAAACTGTTTCAATTATAAATTTTAAAGGAAAAATTACATACACGACTACCCAAGTCTAGTTACACCCAAAAAGTTAGGGTTGTTGTAGTGAAAAAAACGAAAAACTAACATTTTATATTTATATTAAGAATTTATTTATTTTTTCTTCTCAATATTTAATGTGGAACTTATATGAATATATACTTTAGCACAATATATTCAAAGTCTCAAATTCTTTATATCATCTTTAATATCATTTCCACGGCTTATTATTTTATAAAAATGAGTACTCTTCAATTTTTTTTTTTTACATTCTCTTTGACTTTGTAATCATCCATTGACTCTGAACTTGTACATTTCTGTAATGAGAAGTTCATTCTCCCAATATATTTATGTCAAAATGAAACACCGCTTTGCCGATAACGACTAGTATTCAATTAGAAAGTTCTTTTCACGACTTTCTCTTTCTCTTCCTCCCTTTTTCTTCTCCCATCTCATCATGGAAACTCACCATCTATTTCCAGAAACATGATATAATCACATCCTTATTAAAAATGTGAAGAAATCAAATCAATAAACAGTAAAATCCAATGCATCTATCGTCTCTAACAATATTTGTATCCGTCGCGGTTGCGAACCTTTAGTGCCTACACACTACCTTTCGTGCAATAGAGAATCAGGGTACACGTAGTTCACCTTTTAAAATTTTTAAAACATAAGTGTGTTGGTTAATTTTATGAGATAAAACATCATCGTCATTGTCCATGTAGAAAACATACTTACTACCCACAATCATGAGAAAGGAGAATTTGCATCATCTCCAAGTTTATTATGAAAGTAGTTCAAGTTTTAAAAGAAACAAGAATAATTTTCAAAAGGAGGAAGAAGATTTTTGAAATTAAAGAAGATGGGAGGAGAAGAAGAGACTATCCTAAAGCATAAGGTAAAAAGATAAGGAGAAGAACTATCTAACCACCAAGAAGCCAATACTTGACATTATGAGTCAAAATAGAATTCTCATTCTTTGGATTGAAACCAAGCAAGCAAAGATACTAGACCTCTTAAGAGAGAGAAAATTCAAATGTATCAAGTCTTCACAATAATTGGACAGAGTAACAGCTGTATATGGGTGAATTCCATATTACAAACAAAGTATGTAATCACAATAACCTGCACACAAAACAAATAAACAACTCAATGTCTTGAAGTAAACCTCAAGAACTCTAGACAAAATATCAATTAAGGTCACAAGGTCTCCAACATAGGCCAAGGTTTCTAATCCTAATTCCAAGAAGTCCAATACTCCATAATGCCAAGGATAGTAACCAAATAGTCCAAGTATCATTAAAGATTTTTATGGTTTATGTTGATTATTAGGTATCTTAAAAAAGAAAAGAAAAGCTCAAGTGAGCAAAATAAAAATGACAAGAAAGTCAATTATTAGTGATTAGTGGTTAGTTGGATGACCATCTTGAAACTTGCATTTAGAACTCATTAGATGATTGGTAGAACCAAAGTCTCCACACAACAAGTTGCATTTCCTTTATGTCAAGTATATCATCCATTTTGGAATCCTCAAAAGTACCATTTAATGATCAACGATGTTTAAGTGATCTGCGTTGACCAAAAGTATTGTAGATCCATTAGAGGATTGGTAGAACCAAAGCCTCCACACAATGAATCTCAAGGTTATTGGATCAAAGAGATCAAACTAACATACTTGGCCTTGTAAATATAGGTTTGGGCCACGAATGATCATTTATTCGAATCGGGACAAAATTTAGCACTATGTTAAGCAATCGTAAGTGGACTTACATAGAAGTCACACCTATTTTGAGGCATGTCAATAATAATTTATGCACCATTTGTTTTGAGACATGATATAGAGATCGTGCTCCAATAACACTTAGTGCAATAAGAAATGGATAAGATAGAGAGGGTGGGAAAGAATATACAAACCATATTTGAATTAAAATTTAATCAAACTATTATTAAAATCATTCATCCATTTTTATGGAGTTAGACTCAACCGATGGATCCAATGATGTTAATAAAGTTCATGATCAAAAATTCAACTCAAGATCAGCCAGAAAGTAATCATCAAATAATATCACATTTAATATATGCATTAAAAAGGGTTTTTAAATGTTTTAAAAATAGAAATAAAAGAGAAAAATATCAACTATGTTCAAATTAATCAAGAAAAATTTAGTAAGACCATTGAAAAATCAGAATTGAACTCAAATATTTTTATAAAATTTTTGGTAATTTTTTAAAGTCAAAAACTATTTTTAAAATTAAAATAAATGAGTAAAATAAACCAAAAAATAATAATAAATTCAGAAATAAAAATAAATAAGGTCACCAACATTTGTCACAATATCATTAGACCATTCCATAATTTTGTCAGAATTTAAAAATGCATAAAAGTATTTTTAAACATTTAAAACAATTCAAATAAAGTAAAAATTTATAAAAAATATCAAAACACAAAATAAAATTGTGAAAAAATAAAAATCAGAAAGAGAAAAGTCAAATATTTTTCATAATTTTTTCAGATTTTTTGGACTAAAAATGATTTTTCTATGATTTTTTGAAGTTTAAAATAATTAAAATGAAAATCAGAAAATAAAATATCAAACCAAAAAAATTTGAGTCATTTGATCATTGTCAAAACGCGTTAGTAAACAGATCAAGTGGACCTGGCGCACTGTGCATGTTATGGACTTTAGTGAATAAAGCATAGGATTCAATATAAAATAAGAAATTAAAAAACAAATGGCGTTGTTTCATTGGTTGAAGGATGACACGTTGGTCATCTTCAATCTTCAGCCAGTCTCAAAATCAGGTCGCTCAAACTGTAAAATTAGAGCACGAGACCTATGTCATTCGCTTCGTGTCATCAAGACGAAGACAACCACACTTTCGCGAAAAATTTATGTAAACTGTAGCTCAAGCAATTTGGAAGAGAAGTTTTGAAAAGGGATTTGAAATTTCATGGTCAAAATGTGTTTCCAGTTAAAAGCAAGTGTTGCGACTAGAACCAGGGCAATGCGAGCTTCACAATGATATCAAAGTTTGAGAGAATTGGTGAAGGAATCTACCTATTGAAGTTAAGTTGCAGAGCTCTGAAACTGGACTTCTATGGATCAATATAGGTCACGACTATTGAAGGTAATTGTACGGTTAGTTTTAGCAAAGATCAAGGAAGGTGAATTGATAGAAAAATGGATTGAAAAAGGCTTGAACACTGATTTTGAAGTTGGAGAAAAGTGAGTTATGGAATGAGTTTGGAAGGGTGATTTTGGTTGTTCAAGCTTGAGGAAATGAATGAGGGATGACCCTCTATTTATAGGAGAATGAATGGGATCCTTAAGTGTGTGAAATGATGAACTTTGGAGGGAAATCGTAGGGGTCTGCAGCAAGAACAAAGTGTGACTTGTTTATCATCAAAACTCAGCCAAATCGTGCGTTTCATGATGCTAAACTCCTTTGGAAAGTTGCTAAACATGATTAGAAGTAAAAACGCGTGGAAAACTTGTGATTAGAAGCCAAAACAAAGATTTCAAAATCTGACTTGTGATGAAACTTCAGTTTCAAGTTACCAAATTCAAATCAATGGCATTTTCAACTCAAGGGGTCTTAGGACATGATTCTTGAAACTTTCAAAAGACGAGGTTACAAGCTTTGCAATGGGAAAAGAATGGAATCAAATGGATGTTTGAGCTGAAAGTTGCAATGAGTCAAAGTTGGGAAAAAGAAGTTGACTTTCCATACTTAGAAATATTTCAAGTTTTTCTTCAAAAGTGACCTATAATGTTTTGCATCCAAACATGGCCTTCCTCTTGGAGTTTGCTCTTGAATAAAAAATATGGCATGAAATAGACCTCTTGAGTGACATTTTGAAACTTGAACCATTCAAAATCTCTAAAAATTGAGAGAGTTAGGAATTGTTGAAGTTGGCAAAAAATCATGAAATGACCTATAAATGTTTGCATCCTTAGGGCATCTTCCATACATTTTCTCACTTTGCACGTAAAAGAAGGAATAAATTTCACATCCTCAAGATCATTATGGAAAAAGAGTGGTCTCATGGTGATAAAAATTAACCAAGTTATGATCATTTGAAATCACACATGGGAAGTTGGGAGTTCATCTAGAGGACTTGTAATCTTTCTTCATCATCAAGTTTCTTCCACATGAAAACTCCTTGAAACTTTTGAAGTGATTTGTTGATAACCCTTTGAAGAGAAGGATTTATTTGGAATGACTCTAAAATACCAAAAGATGAGAAAGATATACTTCTTTCAAGTTCAAAACCCTAACTCCTAGATCAAGACAATGCTTTGAGGAACTTTGACAATTTTAAACAACCTTCTTGTACCAACACTTTTGCTTTGTAGATAGAAGTTATTGAGGATGATAATGAGAACTCATAGCAACCAAAACTACTTTCACATCTTGATAATTGATAGAAATGTGCACTTGTGACCAATGGGAACAATGCCTTGTCCAACCATGACAACTTCTTCAATCAACCCCTTGTACTTTTGAATCAATCTTGATAACTTTGAAATATGGTGAACCAAAATAAACCTTGCCATGCCTTTTATTCCAAAATTACTTCAATGGTAAGGTTTGAATTGTTAGAACATAGTTTGATTCTACAACCCTGGATTAGAGTTTTGATGATAACAAAATACAAAGAATAAATAAATACAAAGATATATACAAAGAACAAATATGCTCCTTAAAATTATGTTTTGTATATGCAGATGTTCTGATGGGATCAACATCAGAAGATAAGCTGAAGTATTACACGCTGAAAGAAAAACAGGTTTTTATGCTGAAGTTTGATGACCAGAATCTGCGCTTAAACAAGTACACTCTGACTCTGAACAAAGACATCTCAACCAAGTCATCAACACTCTGAAGCTTTATCAACGATTAAAGCAAAGAAGACTCTGAAGCATTATTAATTATTCAAGACAGAATTAAATGCCAACGGCTTTCTTCAGACAAGATCTTCTACAAAAGGAAAGTGTGTTATTAACATTAAACTTGCTTTATGGACAACGTTTCTGCCTTGCCTATATAAAAAAGTCTGCTTGTGAAAGAATCACGCACGTACGCACACATCAATTTGCAGAGAATTCCAAACCACACATATTCAAGCTCTAGCAAATTTATTCTATTCAAAGCTTAACCTGTGTAATTATCACAGTTGTGATATACTGTTTTGTTAGAAAACAACAACACACTCTTGTTCAATTATTTGTAAAAGATTTCCTTGAGATTAATCGGTTTGTGGTTGTACTCAAGAAGACTTTAACAGTTGTTAAAGTAGCTGTTGTAATCCTTTGAGATTAGTGGATTAAGACCTCGTTGGAGAGAGGCGAAATCACCTTGACGGGTGGACTGGAGTAGTTTGAGATCAAACGAACCAGGATAAAAATAGTGTGTCATTAAGATGTTTTGATCTAAGTTTTTCAATTCAACCCCCCCCCCCCCCCCCCCCTTCTTGTGTTTTTCACATCTTTAATTGGCATCAGAGAGCCTGGTTCTGAGCTTAAACACTTAACCGTGTCAGTACAAGATCCAGCGTCAGAAAAACACAATGGCAGGACCAAGTCAAAACATCAGCAATGACATGGTGACTGATGGATACACGCACCCAGTGGATGGACGTGGTCAGAAGATTGACAGGAAAATGATGTCTGATCAGCAAAAGCGTGAGTTCAGAAATCATCACAAGGCCAGAACAATTCTTCTCAGTGCTATCTCATAATCAGAATATGAGAAAATATCAAACAGAGAAACTGCCAAGAATATGTTTGATTTTGTGAGAATGACGCATGAAGGCAACATTCAAGTCAAAGAAACCAAAGCCCTTACGCTCATTCAAAAATATGAGGCATTCAAGATGGAAGATAGTGAATCAATAGAAACTATGTTTTCAAGGTTCCAAATTCTTGTTGCTGGTCTAAAAGTTCTTGACAAAGGGTATTCCACTGCTGATCACGTTAAGAAGATCATCAGAAGCTTGCCAAAACAGTGGAGGCCAATGGTCACAGCGCTTAAGCTAGCCAAGGATCTCAACAAAATCTCTCTGGAGGAACTTGTCAGCTCCCTCATAAGTTACGAGATAGAGCTAGAAGCAGATGAACCTCAAAAGCAAGGTAAGCCATTAGCTTTAAAATCTAACAGAAAATCTGAATCCAAAGTTTTGCAGGCTGTGGAAGAAACCTCTGATGGATCCTCATCAGAAGAAGATGAACTGTCTCTCCTCTCCAGAAGGGTGAACCAACTGTGGAAGCAGAGGCAAAGGAAGTTCAGGAATCCCAGAAGATCAGAAAATCAGAATGAATCTTCCTCCAGATACAGAAGGTCAGAATCCTCCTCTGGACACAGAAGATCTGAAGTTCTTCAGGATATAGAAAGCAAAACAACAAAGACATCATCTGCTATGAATATAACGAGCAAGGGCACTACAAAAGTGACTGCCCAAAGCTTCAGAAGGAGAAGCCCAAAAAGAAGTTTATCAAGGAAAAGAAGAAAAGTCTCATGGCTACATGGGATGATTCTGACACATCTGAAGCTGACTCAGAATCAGATGATGAAAGAGCAAACATAGCTCTCATGGAAAACGTATCTGAAGACAATGAAGCTTCTGGTTCAAACTCTGAATCAGATACAGAAGAGGTATTCCCTGACTTTACTATAAACTTTACTAAGGCTGAACTAGCTGAATGACTTAATGAAATTCTGGAAAGGTATCAGCAGATCAGAGTCAAATTCAGAAACCTGAAAAGGAATCTTGCTTCTGACTCTGATAAGACTGAGAGTCTCAGATTGGAGAATTCTGAGTTAAAAGAAAAAATTTCAAAATTAGAAAACCAGTTGCAAAACTCTCAGAAGGAAACAATCCCTGAAACTCCCAGCAATGCTGATGAGATCATCAAAGAGTTTGATCACAACTTTCAGAAGTTTCTTGCTAAAAACATAGACAGAAGCAAGATGGCTTCAATGATCTATGGAGTTAGCAGAAATGGCAGAAAAGGGATAGGATATCAAGGTAAGGTACCTACACCAAAAAATGCCATGGACTTAGTTATAAAACGCACTCCACTTGATTCACACTTTATTTATGGGCACACACATGACATAAAATACACAAGTAGTGATTACTCTGTCAAACCAAAATTCAACCAGAGTTTTGGTAAAACTAACAAATCAGGACCCAAGAAAATGTGGGTGCCTAAGGATAAAATAATACATGTGTCAGATATCTCTAGTAGCAAAGCAAAGACACCAATCATGGTACCTGGACTTTGGCTGCTCACGACACATGATGGGAAGAAGGCATATGTTCCAAAGCCTGGAACTTAAGCCTGGAGGCCACGTAGGCTTTTGAGGAAATCAGAGAGGAAAGATCATTAGCTCTGGACAGTAGGTAATGGAAATCTTCCCTCTATAAGTAATGTTTTATTAGTTGATGGATTAATGCATAACCTGTTATCCATAAGTCAATTAAGTGATAACGGTTATGATATAATCTTCAATCAAAATTCATGCAAAGCTGTTATTGAGAAAGATGGGACTATCCTATTTAATGGAAAGAGGAAAAACAACATTTATAAAATCAAACTTTCTGAATTGAAAAGTCAGAATGTAAAATGTCTTCTGTCTGTTAACAACGAGCAATGGGTCTGGCACAGAAGATTAGGACATGTTAGTATGAGAAGAATATCTCAGATTAACAAACTCAATCTGGTCAGAGGACTTCCTAACTTGAAGTTCAATTCAGATGCTCTGTGTGAAGCATGTCAGAAAGGCAAGTTTGCAAAACCTGCTTTCAAATCCAAAAATGTTGTTTCCACCTCTAAGCCATTAGAACTTCTGCACATTGACTTATTTGGACCAGTAAAAACTGCTTCAGTCAGTGGCAAGAAGTATGGGTTAGTAACCGTAGATGACTATAGCAGATGGACATGGGTAAAGTTCTTAAGGCACAAGGACGAGTCACACTCTGTGTTTGTTACCTTCTGCAACCAAGTTCAGAATGAAAAGGATCTTAGAATCGTCAAAGTCAGAAGTGATCATGGTGGAGAATTTGAAAATAAAGATTTTGAGTTATTATTTAATGAAAAAGGCATTCTGCATGATTTCTCTTGCCCTAGAACTCCCTAGCAAAATGGAGTTGTAGAACGAAAGAACAGAACATTGTAAGAAATGGCCAGAACCATGATCAACGATACTAACGTTGCTAAGATCTTCTGGGCAGAGGCAATAAACACGTCGTGTTATATTCAGAATAGAATCTCCATAAGACCTATTCTGGAAAAGACTCCATATGAATTGTGGAAGAACAGAAATCCCAACATTTCTTATTTCCATCCATTTGGATGTACATGTTTTATTTTGAATACAAACAATTATTTGAACAAGTTTGACTCTAAAGCACAAAAGTGTATTATGTTAGGATACTCTGAACACTCAAGAGGGTACAAAGTATACAATACAGAAACACAGATTGTTGAAGAGTCAATCAGTGTTCGGTTTGATGATAAGCTTGACTCTCAAAAGTCAAAGCAGAATGAATTCCTTGCAGGTATGGAAGTTGAACTCACAAGTACTGAAGACAACTCATCAGAGGCTCTCAATAGAGACACTCCCTCAACATCAGAAAGAGTCACAACAACCAACCCAGCACCTTCTGTTGATCAACTCCAGAAAAGACCATCCAGAAGCAACATTGATCACCCTGAAGAAACAATTTTAGGAAGGAAGGAAGATCCAATCAAAACAAGATCTACCTTCAGAAACTCTGAAGAATCCCTCATGGGACTGGTTTCTATGATTGAACCAACAACAATTGATGAAGCACTTCTGGACAATGACTGGATTCTGGCAATGCAAGAGGAGCTAAATCAATTCGCAAGAAATGACGTATGGAATCTGGTTCCCAAACCAAATCGATTCAACATCATTGGTACAAAATGGGTGTTCAAAAACAAACTGAATGAACAAGGTGAAGTCATCAGAAACAAAGCACGACTGGTAGCACAAGGTTATAGTCATCAAGAGGGGATAGACTATACAGAAACCTTTTCTCCAGTCGCCAGGTTAGAATCTATCAGACTTTTAATATCATTTGCTGTTAATAAAGGCATCACTCTGTATCAGATGGATGTCAAGAGTGCATTCTTAAATGGCTATATAAAAGAAGAGGTATATGTTCACCAACCCCCTGGTTTTGAAAGTTCCAAAAATCCAGAATATGTTTTCAAACTAAAGAAGTCACTCTATGGTCTGAAACAAGCTCCCAGAGCTTGGTATGAAAGACTAAGTAACTTACTGTTGGAAAAGGAATTCACCAGAGGGAAAGTGGACACAACCTTGTTCTGTAAGACAGTTAAGAATGATATTTTAGTATGTCAGATTTATGTTGATGACATCATATTTGGATCCACTAAACCCTCTATGAGAAGAGAGTTTGCTAAATGTATGCAGGAAGAGTTTGAGATGAGCCTAATGGGGGAACTAAAATTCTTTCTGGGCATTCAGGTTAATCAAACTCCAGAAGGAACTTACATTTATCAGAGCAAATATGTCAGAGAACTTCTGAAGAAATTTGATCTCTTAGAATGTAAGCCATCAAGGATTCCAATGCATCCCACGTACATTCTAGAAAAAGAAGAGGTAAGTAAAAAGGTAGAACAGAAGGTCTACAGAGGTATGATTGGTTCTCTTCTTTATCTTACAACTTCAAGGCCTGACATTCTATTCAGTGTTTGCATTTGTGCTAGATTCCAATCAGATCCTAGAGAATCTCACTTAACAGCAGTTAAGCGAATTTTCAAGTATCTGAAAGGTATTGTTAATCTGGGTTTGTTTTATAGAAAATCAAGTGATTACAGCTTAGTAGGATACTGTGATGCTGATTTTGCTGGAGACAGAGTAGAACGTAAAAGCACTTCTGGAAGCTGCCAGTTTCTGGGAGAAAATCTGATCTCATGGTCCAGCAAAAGACAATCCACAATAGCTCTATCAACAGAAGAAGCTGAATACATAGCAGCAGCTGGATGCAGTACGCAAATGCTCTGGATGAAAAGTCAACTTGAGGACTTCAATATATTTGAGAGTAACATCCCTATCCTCTGTGACAATACTTCTGCTATTTGTATCAGTAAAAATCCTATTTTGCATTCTAGGGATAAGCATATAGAAATAAAACAACATTTTATTAGGGACTATATTCAGAAAGGGATTCTCAATTTAAAATTCATTGACACAGACCATCAATGGGCTGATGTCTTTACAAAACCTCTTTCTGAAGATAGGTTTAACTTCATTCTGAAACATCTCAGCATGAAGCTTTGCCCAGAATAAACTGTTTTATTTACATATCTTAACCTTCAGAATTTTGGTTATTTTCTGTGAACTGCTGATCAACCTGCCTTCAGATTTTTAGAAGTACAGATTGTATCAGAATCTATCCATGAAGATCTGAGCGTTTCATTTCAAGGATAGAAGTGTGTTGTTCACGTAAGCAAACAGTTGTCATCCATTCATCAGCTACCTTCTGAGGCTGAACACGCGTTCACTTTTATGAAAGGTCAAAAGCGCTGATTGGGTGCATTGAGACACATGTCATGGATAACCGTTCCAATATTTTTCTGAATCCCCTAAAATCAGCTGTCATTAATGCTTATAATCATTACTAATTATTTCTCTCTCTTGCAGTTTATGTTTTCAAAAATCTATTTAAACGCAAGTTTCATTCTTTACAATCTTTCACTTTTACTTCATTCCAATTGTTTTCTGCTTGTACTTTCAAAACCCCTTCATTTTCTTCTCAAATTTCTTGTGTGAACATGGCTTCCTCAAGCGTCCAAAATACCATTACTCAGAGAACTGAATCTATGGAACAATATGAAGAACTGTTCAGAACTCTTCTCACGCCCATTGACAACCTAGAAGTGCTTTCAGAACTGATTGTAGATTTTGAAAGTCTTCAAGAAAATGGATTTAATCTTTCTGAAGAAGTAAATGCTCAAGGATGGAACAGGTATTTTGACCATCTTCTAGGTCCAACGTTTCCAATTCTTGTGAAAGAATTATGGATTCATGCTTCATCCTCCAACCATCAAGTCACTTCGTATGTAATGGGGAAGAAGATAGTAATTACTGAAGACATAATTGCAATACTGATAGGTTACAATGGTGGTGGCGTAAGGTGTATAGACATGGCTGAAAGATGTGCTGATGTTGCTTCTATTGTAAGAGAAATTTTCACTCTGGGTCTTCCCTCCAGCAAGATAAGGGATCTGAAGGACCATCACAGAATTTGGGCTAAGATGATTCTGGGATGCATAAACCACAGGAAACCAACCAGCTCTCCTGACTACATAAACATTGATCAACAATTTCTGATTTACTTTATCTCCAAGAAGACTAAGGTGAATCTGGCTCATTTGCTATTCAATCATCTGAGGACCAGTGTTAAGGAGACTAGAGAAGAGGAGCGCACCAAAAGGGACTGGATACCCCTTGGAAGGCTCATATCAGATATTCTGACAAAGAATAGGCTGATAGAGAATCTAACAGAAGCACAGGAAATCAGCTCTCTAGAGGCAATTGCTGGGAAGCCTTTAAATGCAAAGAATCTGAAAAAGATTAAGATTATTGAGAACATCAAGAAGGAACCCAATGTTACTTCTTTTGCAACCATCACCTCCAGAAGAATTCCTCTGGATGATTTTCCTATGTTCTCAGAGATTGACTCTAAGCCTGAGATAATCGTCAGATATTTGGATGCGTGCAAGGCAGATGGCACTGCACCAGATTTAAATATTCAGGACCTGCAACAGGCGGCACCAGAAGTTGTGCTGAAGAAGAACAAGAAAAGAAAGGCAGCAGTAGAAGGATCATCCCAGCGGACTCCAAAAGCTACTAAAAAGAAAGGTAATCCTTCTACTATTAATGTTTTAGAATCAATATCTTTATCAACATCTGGACCCTTACCTACCCATTCAGAAATTCCTACCCCTCAAACTTTTGATGATTTTGACATAGGGTTTGACCCCTCAGAAACTCTAAGTCTTAGAGAAACTCACTCCCTACCTATCAATCCAAATACTTAATCAACTCAACTAGAACTTGCAAAAGTTTTGTCAGATATTGAAACTTTTGACCAAAATATTTCTGCTCCCACACCAGAAAATCTAAACCCTCTAATCCCAGAAAACCCAAACTCCGAAACCACTACAAAAGCACCACAACTAGATATTCCCCTCTCCCCTCAACCAGAAATACCACTACCTCCATCTCCTCAACCAGATATTCATCCACCATCTTCACAACCTGAACAACCACAACCAGAAGTTCAAACTTCTGAGATTCAACCTTCTGAGACCTATGAAACAGAACCTCACCATCTTACATCCAACCAATCTGAAGAGTCTACTTCAGATTCAGATATCATTCCCATTCCAGGAATCACTGAACCTCTGGCCATCCGTATGCCCCTCACCATTCTGGACATTCCCCAAATTCCCTCTTCACTAGAATCAACTCCACCAAATTCCCCAACTAGTCCAATAATTATACCAGACTCTCCCACTCCCTCACCAAAGAGCAATCCAGATGACAACGCTAAACTTGTCATTGATCTAACTGTTTTTGAATGTCTTGCTACCATAACTCACAAAACGGCCATTCCAAAACCAAAACCATCTGAACCCTCACCAGATGTTGGTACTAGTTTATTGACGTTTGAAACAGAAATGCAGAAATGGATAATCTCTTTGAAGCAAGCTAGTCTAGAGATGATTAATCCTGCTGCTTCAGATTATCTTTGGACAAGTTTCAGAAAAAGGATAAGCTCTGAAACTCATAATATGCAAGAACAGAGCTACGGACATGTTCAATAGAATTTCAGTAATCTGCTAAAGGTAATTGAAGACCAAGTTCTGAGCCAACTGCTCAAGGAAGAAATTCTACCTCTGGACAATGCTCCCTGGTCAGAACATCGTCCATCAGGCAAAGTTCAACCAGTGTCAGAAGGTCTCACTTTGACTGCTGCTTCAGATGAGATGATTCCTGCAGAGGATTTGGTTCAAAAATATCACGTTGCAGAATGCTCTGAGAAGCATCCAGTTACTGAAGATTCTCCAGCTTCCTCCTATGAAAGGAAAACTCTGGAAGAACTGAAGAGAGCAGATATTGTGATCCAGGAAAGGATGGATAAACAGGATGATACAATTCAGGAAATCAAGAGCATGTTAAGCAAACAAGAGGAAACCAACACCCAGATCAAGGGCTTGTTGGAAGCTTTGTTCACACGCCTTCCTCCTCCCTCTTAGATTTCTCTTTTAAAATCTGTTCATCTGTAATATTTTCTACATTGCTGTTGTTCTGAACTTCTTATCATTGCTTCCTAATTTTAATATAAATCCTTTTTAGCTCTGATTATATGTTCTTTTTGATAAATGATAAAAAGGGGGAGAAAGAATAAGATATTTTTCAATAACGGTCTACTGAGACATAAGTCTCAAACATTCTGATCTACTTAATTTCTTTCTTCTGAAAAGCTTGAACAGGTACAAAAATATGATGAAAGACACAATTAAATTCTGATGCGCAAAGACTCATGGAATTAAAGGGAAGTAATCAACTCAGGGGGAGTTTTTCTTCTTAATTCTATACTTTTTATTCTTTATTCTTAATTGAAAAATCTGGTTTTTGTCATCATCAAAAAGGGGGAGATTGTTAGAACATAGTTTGATTCTACAACCCTGGATTAGAGTTTTGATGATAACAAAATACAAAGAATAAATAAATACAAAGATATATACAAAGAACAAATATGCTCCTTAAAATTATGTTTTGTATATGCAGAAGTTCTGATGGGATCAGCATCAGAAGATAAGCTGAAGTATTACACGCTGAAAGATAAACAGGTTTTTACGCTGAAGTTTGATGACCAGAATCTGCGCTTAAATAAGTACACTCTGACTCTAAACAAAGACATCTCAACCAAGTCATCAACACTCTGAAGAGTTATCAGCGGTTAAGAAAAGAAGACTCTGAAGCATTATTAATTATTCAAGACAGAATTAAATGCCAACGACTTTCTTCAGACAAGATCTTCTACAAAAGGAAAGTGTGTTATTAACATTAAACTTGCTTTATGGACAACGTTTCTGCCTTGCCTATATAAACAAGTCTTCTTGTGAAAGAAGCACGCACGTATGCACACATAAATTTGCAGATAATTCCAAACCACGCATATTCAAGCTCTAGCAAATTTATTCTATTCTAAGCTTAACCTGTGTAATTATCACAGTTGTGATATAATGTTTTGTTAGAAAATAACAACACACTCTTGTTCAATTATTTGTAAAAGATTTCCTTGAGATTAATCGGTTTGTGGTTGTACTCAAGAAGACTTTAACAGTTGTTAAAGTAGCTGTTGTAATCCTTTGAGATTAGTGGATTAAGACCTCGTTGGAGAGAGGCGAAATCACCTTGACGGGTGGACTGGAGTAGTTTGAGATCAAACGAACCAGGATAAAAATACTGTGTCATTAAGTTGTTTTGATCTAAGTTTTTCAATTCAACCCCCCCCCCCCCCCCCCCCCCTTCTTGTGTTTTTCACATCTTCATGAATTTCTTAAGCTTTATTGACTAGGGCATGGAAATAAACTCATGAACCCATGGATCAACTTGCTAAACCACATTGCCTTTACCTACATTATTAACAAGTAAGACAAACTAACATTACATTTTGTTAATTAAAAAGAAAGTCAAAACAAAACATGCATCATCACAGAAGAAAAACGAGTTAAGGTGCTTGGTGATTCCTCAAAGAGCAAAGCTAAAGATAGGGAGGAGAACCAAAAGCCCTAATGTGATTTTGCTGTGATTGAACCAATATTGTATGATGAAGGGATCTTAGGGGAAAAAATTGGGGTACAACAACATGACAGGAAGAAAACATATGTTCCAAAGCCTGAAATTTAAATCTGGAGGATACGCAGGTTTCAGAGGCAATTCGAAAGGAAAGATTATTGGATCTGGATCTATTGGTAACAGTATTGAGGATACATCATCAGAAGAATCTCAGTCAAATATAGAAGATGGTGTCACAAACATTACAGAAACTTATGAATATCCCATCCAGAAAAGACAACTCAGAAGATCTGAAAAACTGTTTTGCTTTTGCACGTTGCTTCATCTTAATCTTTTGTTTTTCTCGTGTTGTTACTACTTTTTTATTCTTGACAAAAAGGGGGAGAATATAAGATTTATATTTTGACTCCTTCTCAAAGCTCTATTCAGAAATCTTCAGGGAAGTTTTTTTTCCTTCATATGAGTATCCAACTCGGTGGGAGACTTCTATGCTTTATGTTCTTTAAGTATTATCAAAATATATAAGTTTTGGTCATCATCAAAAAGGGGGAGATTGTTAGAGCATAGTTTGGCTCTACATCCCTATAAGAGTTTTGATGATAACAAACACATGATATATATAAAGGACATATATGATCTTTAATAAAGTATTTTAATATGCAGAGAAGGTCTAATGTAAGAAGCATAAAAGATGAGAAAAGATCTTCTAGAACATAGTTTTGTTCTACATCCCTAGAAGTTCAGGTGTAAGTGTAGCGGTAGAAATGTGCAAGACTAAGCCATTGGATTGACTAGACTTTATACAAATCAAAATAAAAATCACCACCGCGCTTTATTGTTTCCAAAGGAATGGGAAAAGAGCGAATAACCCAAAAAAGAGGGGGAAAGAATCAAGGTAAGGGGGTTGGTTATGCAAAGGGAAGGTATTAGCACCCTAAACATCTACGGTACTCCGCAGGAACCTCTTTGAAAAATTTGTATATTTTGGCTATAAAAATGTGTTGTATATAAAATGGATGGTGGAGGTGAGAAAAGAAATATTTTTATGATTTTTGCACCCACCGCGGTTGCGAACCTTTAGTGCCTACGTACCACCTTTCGTGCAATAGGGGATCAGGGTACACGTAGTTCCTCTTTTAAAAATTTGAAACACAAGTGTGTTGGTTAATTTTATGAGATAAGACATCATCGCAATTGTCCGTGTGAAAAACATACTTACTACCCACAATCATGAGAAAGGAGAATTTGCATCATCTCAAAGTGGAGGATATGGCTTGGATTTTAAAATCAACAATGCCTCACTCAACACCCAAGTGGAAAATATCTCACTTCACTACATATTGTAGAAGTATAGTTGTTTGCATCACTACAAGGATTGACAAGAGTCTACTCTTTTGAGAAAAGTTTAAAGATAAAAGCCAAAGTGGCAAAATGGTTTGAAATGAGATTGATTGACTTTTAGTCTTCTCACAAAAAAAAAGGTCAAGGTATTATTAAATTGATTGAAATTTATTTATGAAAATGTTTCTAAGATGCATGGACCTAAGTCCAAGTTTATTATGAAAATGTTTCAAGTTTCAAAACAAGAAGAGTTTTTTTTCTTAAAAGGAGGGAGAAGATTTTTGAAATTAAAGAAGATGGGAGGAGAAGAAGAGGCTATCCTAAAGCATAAGGTAAAAGCTAGGGATAAGAACCATCTAACCAACAAGAAGCCAATACTTGACATTATGAGTCAATATAGAATTCCCATTCTTCGGATTGAAACCAAGCAAGCAAAGATACTAGACCTCTTGAAAGAACAAAACTTCAAGTGTTTTAAGTCTTCGCAAAAATTGAGCAGAGTAACGGCTGTGTACGGGTGAATTCCAGATTACAAACAAAGATCGTAATCTCAATAACCTGCAGACAAAACAAACAAGCAACCCAATGTCTTGAGGTAAACCTCAAGAACTCCAGACAAAATATCAAATAAAATCACAAAGTCTCCAAGATAGGCCAATGTCTCTAATCCTAAGTCCAAGAAGTCCATCACTCCATAATGCAAAGGATAGTAACCATGTAGTCCAAGTATCATTAATGATTTTTATGGTTTATGTTGATTATTAGGTGTCTTTAAAAAGAAAGAAAAAGCTCAAGTGAGCAAAATAAAAATGACATAAAAGTAAATGCTCAAATGAGCAAAGATGAAAATAGCATGAAATGTAAAATGCTAAAAGTAAATGGTACATAAAGCATGAAAATAAAAGCGTAAAGTAAAGTTAGTTTTTAGTAATTAGTGGTTAGTTGGATGACCATCTTGAAACTTGCATTTGGAACTCATTAGAGGATTGGTAGAACCAAAGCCTCCACACAACAAGTTGCATTTGCTTTTTGTCAAGTATATCATCTATTTTGGAATTCTCACAAGGCAACATGTAATGATCAACGATGTTTAAGTGATCCGCGTTGACCAAAGGTGTTGTAGATCCATTAGAGGATTGGTAGAACCAAAGCCTCCACACAATGAATCTCAAGGTTATTGGATCAAAGAGATCAAATTAACATACTTGGGCTTGCAATCATAAGTTTGGGCCACGAATGATCATTTATTTGAATCTGGACAAAATTTAGCGCTACGTTAAGCAATCGTAAGTGGACTTATGTAGAAGTCACACCTATTTTGAGGCCGATCAATAGCAATCTATGTACTTCATGTTTGGATAAATGATATAGAGATCACCATCCCTTAACATGTAGCACAATTAAAAAAATAAAGGGATAAGATGAAGAGGGAGGGAAATGATAAGTTAATTTGGATCACCATTTCAAAATTCTTTCATCTTTAAATTCAACCACTCCTCTAGATGGATTAAAGCACTAAACATATCATTAATCCAAAGCACCAAAAATGAATTAAATAATTCACTCTTAGGTAGATTTGAATTGATGAACATTTATACAACTTCATCTACATCACAAAGTCCATTGAGTTTAAAGAAAAATTGGACATTTAAAATTGCAATCCAAACCAACAATCAAAAGGAGTGAGTAGAAAAATCATTTTGGATCAAAGCTGCCCCAAAACAAGGCAAAAAAATGCATTATGTCCTGGTGTAAATCGATTTGCACTACTATGTAAATCGATTTACACAGTACAGTTTTCAAAAATTTGTGTGAAATTGCTTATGTGCAATCGATTGCACTAGTGTGCAAATCGATTGCACACAGTTGCAGTAGCAAAAACAACATTTTAAAAGGGTAATTTCTTGTTAAAACTTTCCATCAAACACCTTATGATCATGGATCCACTTGAGCATAAAAATTCCATCAAATTATGAGAAAATAACACCATTGGAATCACAAAAGAATGCTCAATGAATCAATCCCAAAGATCACCAAGAAATCACATTGTGAAAGATGAATTATCCAACTTACCAAAGGTAGATCTAGAGAATTATCAAAACAACTTTAAGAATTTGCTTCAATTCAACCACAAGAATCAATTGACCAAGCTTGGATGTAGAGAGTTGATGGAGAAAAAGTGTTTGGATGAATGTTTAGCTCAAAGATTAGTAAGCTTCAATGCAAACCTTACTAACTTTTTGAAAATGGAGCTTTGAGTGAATTTGGTAGATGGAGAGAATTGAGAGATTTTTTAGCAAGGTGGATTTGGCTATCAAAAGCTTGAAATTTGAATGAAATGAGGGCTCTATTTATAGAGTTTAGGATTGGGATTAGTGGTAATTTGGCAATTGATTCTTGGAGCCAAAATTTGAATTAATGATAATTCTTTCAAATATTAGAGCCAAAATTTGAATTAATGATAATTCTTTTTAAAAATGAAAGATTGGCACTAAAATTTGAATTATTGATACATCTTTCAAAAATGAAGGAAAATTGGAGCCAAAAATTTGACAAGTTTAAAATTGCTGATTTTTTTCAAATTTTCACGTTGTGCAATCGATTGCACTACAGTGCAAATCGATTTGCACAATGTATTTTTTTCAAAAATGGCGCAAAATACACTATGTGCAATCGATTTCACTCTAGGAGCAATCGATTGTACAGTGAAAAAAAATAAAAAAAAATTTAATTCTTTTTCTTTGCAAATAGAGATTTTAGGGAAATAATACCGGAAAACCTTATTTGCCATATGCTTCGACTCGGTACCTACAAAACACAAATATGCAAAGACAAAGACAAATATTTTTTTGCATTTTGATTAGAAATTAGTCAACAACACATATACAAAATACACAACCAAGGTGCTTGGAGATTCCTCAAGAGCAAACTTAAAGATAGAAAAAAAGAGGAAGAACTAACCCTAATGTGATCTTGTTATGATCGAGTTGACATGATATGATAGAGGAATCTTAGGGGCAAAAATTGGGGTACAACAGCTGCCCTTATTTAAGTGTCTTCTACCCGGAGATACGAAGGTTAAAAATCTTCGTGTCGATGCGATTGAAGATACTTAAATATAAAACAAGCCCTATTTTTGGCCCTAAGATGCCATGCAATGCTTATGATT
This sequence comes from Vicia faba, assembly GCA_948472305.1. Taxonomy (NCBI): domain Eukaryota; kingdom Viridiplantae; phylum Streptophyta; class Magnoliopsida; order Fabales; family Fabaceae; genus Vicia; species Vicia faba. The sequence goes on from CATIWC010001949.1 coordinate 296,176, forward strand.
ATGGATGCATATGAACAGAACAAAAGAGACGCAAAGTAACACTGGGGGCGCCACAAAAATGAAGAGACAAAGGAGCAACCCCACCAGGAAAATAAATCACCGGTGAACCAAAGACATGACTCTATTGGTGTAAAACCCAAAGAAGAGATAAGGTAGCATCAGCTCAAATATTGAGGAAAAAGTAAAGAATGATAACGATTGACAGATAACTGTGAACTACCAAATCAATGGATGAAGGTAGAAAAGTAATAAGATACCAGCTCACAGATGACTGTGAAATACCAACTCAATAGTTGAAGGTAGAAGATCAAAAAGATACTGACTCACGGATGACGGTGAAATACCAACTTAATAGTTGAAGGTAGAAGATAAAGATATACCGACTCACAGATGACGGTAAACTACCAACTTAATAGTTGAAGGTAGAAGATAAAGATACCGACTCACAGATGACAGTGAAATACCAACTCAATAGATGAAGGTAGAGAGAAAATAGCATACCACCTCCGTTCACTGACGATGAACTATCAACGTTCACTGATGATAGTAAAAAGATAATATCTCAAGTTTTCCCCAAAATTCTGGTGTTTCACCTAGAACGGGTCTCAACTTCTTCCTTAACCAAGGAATTCCGCCTGGAAAGGGTAATATGTAAGTTGTCTCGAATAAAGAGACTTCCACTTGCAAAGATTTCACAACGAGCAATTTCTGTGAATTTGAAAGTCTTGCCATCCACTGGCGTAAACTGACGACATACTACAAACTAACCACTCATAGAGTAAATAGCAAAAAAAGTTACGTCGACTTGTATAGGGAAGCACGAGTTGCTCAAATAAAGAGACCCGTTGCTTGTTATCATGGAGGATTGTAAAAAGAAACGCATTTCTGGGGATAGAAATATGGCTTCCTGGGGAAAGAGATATGACTTCTTGGGGAAATGCCATGTTATTCCTTCTGAGGAGATAAAGTATTCTCGTGCCAAAATAAATGCATATTCTCAAACCAGGGCTCAAAGCTTGCAAAAATCCAAAGTAATAATATTGTTGGGGATCACAGATTCAAACTCGAAATGAACTGGAATGAAACAGGCAACCGTAATACATCCTTTGAGAAACAAACTCAAGAGGGAACATCAAATCCATCTAGACAAAGAGCTGTACAGGAAGGTTGAAGCAAAAAACTTCCACGAGGGATAACTCAGTGGGTAAGTTGAAAGAATGTATACTTTCTGCTTAAGGCCGACACTCTATTGGAGAGAGGACAACACATTTCTGTAAAATAGGGTAATATGTCAACAAAATAAAATTAATGAATGCAAATGAGCAATAATTTGCTAAATTTAACTATGTATGATGTATGTATGAATGTATGAGTGATATCATGCATATGCTGGTAAAAGGATACATAATCATCACAAACAAACAAAACCGCCTCAGGTACCAACAACATTGGGCTAAACTTCAACCAGAAAGATCAATCCAAGAAAGGTAACAGCAACTGCGGAAACCAAACCTATTGCCTGTCCTAACTTCACTAAGGAGAAACATAATCCGAATGTAGCTAAATCAAACAGATACCGGGATAGAACATCTTTCTTCCAGTTTTATCGGAGAAATCAGTTTTTTCAAAAGCAACATGCATACTGAAGATTGCAAGATCAGCCTCAAATAAAGCAGACTGACACCGAGACAATCAAACCTCACTGGGGAATTCAAACCCACTTCCCTGGAGAAAGAACTGTGGATTGAAAACTTTTCATCATGAATACTCATTCCAACAAGAGATGCATTGGGATAACCTTCCCGGGGAATAGCACACAGACTTCAATGGGGAAAACCAATGTTTCATGGTCCGTACTCCTACTGGGGATTTCAATGTTGATCTTGAATAAGGCAAATGGAAACCAAATTGTCAAAACATTCACTGGGGAATTCAGGCCCACTTTGAAGGAAGATAAACATACGGACTTCACTAAGGGAGACAATGCTTCATCATCGAGACATCTACCGGGGACTTCATGCTGACTTCATTAGGGAGGTCAAAACCACATCATCGAGGGGAAACCAAGATACGTTCTTCACTGGGGAAACCAGAGATACGTTCTTCACTGGGGAAAAAAGAGATATGTTCTTCATTGGGGAGACCGGATATACGTACTTCAAGAGTAATTATTGCACCAACCTCTTTGGGGAGAAAGGACATCTATCAAATAAACGAGGCCTTCACTAGAGAATATTGGATTGAGTCTTCATATCATACAAACCTGTTCCAACAAAAGATGCCCTGGTATAGTCTTCCTAGGAAATCAAGAAGTCAACACTAATGCCAATACTGCAAAAAGAGCGATATCTTAGCACACAGAGGGAATAAAATCTTTCATCATATGAGGGAAAACTTCACTGGGGAATCTGGGACGGAGGCTTTTAACCATGCAAACCCAAAATCAAAAGCGAACCGAGACTTGGCCGGGGATAATAGGATCACAAACCAAATACTTCACCTTGCACCCACTGGTATCGTCTTCAACTATCCGAGAAACACACAAAGATTGCGCACATACCAACAAGATGAATTGAGAGAACCTTCCTGGGGAACCAAGAAGTTAACACTATAGTAAGAAGTCAAAATTATGGGGATTTTAAATCAAACTCAACACTTGGTGAGAGAAAACCCAAAAATTGACAATTGTCTCAACACTTCTTAGAAAATATACTGCCCTTGTCTAGCTACTTGGGAAGCACATAACAACAAGAATGAATTGAGAGAACCTTCCTGGGGAACCAAGAAGTTAACACTATAGTAAGAAGTCAAAATTATGGGGATTTTAAATCAAACTCAACACTTGGTGAGAGAAAACCCAAAAAACTGACAATTGTCTTAACACTTCTTAGAAAATATACTGCCCTTGTCTAGCTACTTGGGAAGCACATAACAACAAGAATGTCGTAACTGGAGAAAACACTGCTCTACAAGAGATTCCATATCAATAAAAAGGGAGAAAGAACTCCATCAAATGAGCAAAGGCTTCATAGCTCTTTTTAATCTCCGTTTGATCACCACCTGGATGGGTAAAGAATCACACTCAGCTGGAGAAGTCTGCAGCAAGACTGGAAAAAATGGGATTATGAACCCAACATCATAACACAACTTGAGGAAGATTCTTAGCTTGGGGTAGACATAGTAACTGTGATACGGTGGGAGAACTGACTATGGTTTTGCGTTTGTTTTCGCAAATGTTTCGGTTGAGCAAGAGTCGCCACCGACTTTTTATTTTATCCTAAGGAAAGGTTTAAAAAGCACAGCAAAAACATTTTGAGATGTTTTCTTGGGTTCGGGGAGTAGATTATAGAAAGGGAAGGTATTAGCACCCTTTCTATCCATGGTTATCCATGGGCTCTTAGTTACTTGCTTAGATCAACTTGCCTTAATTTTCAATTGTTTGAAATGGTGCTTTGTGTGTGTGGTTTTGAAAATATTTTGAAAAGAAGCCAATGTGGTGGCAACCTTTGTAATGATCCATGTTGGGATGTATACAAAGGTGTATGTCTTTTGAAAAGGTTTTCATTTGTTTTTGGAAGTTTGTTTTGAAAGTGTTGTGAGGTGTGGTTTTAGAAAATAGGCAAGTGTTTTGTTTTTGCAAGTTTGATTCAAGTAACTAAGAGGTTATCTACTCCTAAATTTCTCAAAGTTTATTGCTATGTTTTAACCCTTTTAACAAGTTTGTTCCACCATTGTATTTGGTGGACAATCTCATGTTAGGATGTGAAAGGGACGGGCGCGGGTCATCGTTTAGACCATAATTGCAATGGTGCCAAGTATCTTTGGGCAATTTTCCTTAAGGGACTTGATCATTTGTTTAGGCAACATTTTGAAAGCGTCATCGAGGGACTATGATCGTTTGATTGTTTTGTTTTGCCCAAAGAGACCTAACATGCAATATGGCCCATTTATTGAAGGCAACAAGTGGAATACCCTAGGGGGTGCAAGTGTGATTTGTGTGTCCATTTTCATGCTTGTTTATCTTGAAATTAGGTCAAACTATTTTCGTTGTTTTTTCGCATACAAACCCTAATTCTAACATGGCATAATTAGAAAGCAATAAAGTGCGAAAAATAAATTTACTAAGCTATTACAACACCATATATGGGAAGGGGGGTACAAATGTTCAAATGGGGATTTTGACAAGGAATTTAAACCTAAACTATTACATCAATATTGAATTATTTACAAGATAATTTAATTGCACAAATTAAATAAAATAAGAATAAATATGCAAGATGCAAAAATGGTTTTGGTATATATGAAAAAAAGTATTTTTATATGTCAAAATAAACAAAATAAAAGTATTATTTTTTTGGAGTTTTTTCATGTTTAGGGCAAAACCCTAATTTTATTAAATAAAATGTATTATTCATTTATTATGCATAATATTTATTTATTACAAAAAATAAAAAAAAAATAAAAAAAAATGAAGTGTATTTGTGAAAAGGGTATTTTTATATTAAATATTTAACAAGAAAATAAAAGTGTGTATATTTTGTAATTTTAACCTAAATATATTAATATCTATATAAATATTTGTATTATTTACTAAATATATATTATATATACATAATAATAATATTTAATATTTTAAAAAAAAAAAGTATTTTTTACATAAAATATTTTCAGAAGATAAAACAAAATAAAAATGAAAATAAAAATGTGTTTGTATATTTTTAGCATTCTTTAATAAAAAATGTTTATATATTTATTTCTATACAAAAACTAATCTAAACAAATAAATACCTAATAAATAGGAAAATGGTGAGAAAAATATTTTTCATTTTTTTAATATCATAAGAAAAAATAAATAAGTCAAACCAAAAAGGAAAAAGTCAAAAAGTCATAAAAATAAGCAAAATGGGCTCAGGGGGTGTAAAAGTAATAAAAGGGTGCAAAAAGAAATGTCAAACAGGCCCAGCCCAGAAGGTTGTCATCTTCAACCTCAGAACACTTTTGTTCAAGCAAGCACGCGTTTTCTATCTTCCAATTCCTGGACTTTCAAGCAAAACTTTCAACATGAAAAATGTAGAGCATGAGAAGACGAATCCAGGGATATAAAGAACTTGACTTAACTCTCTAAGATGAGGGAGAATTTCTTCTCCCCCAATTCCTGACCTAGTTTTTCATCAATGTTCAGACTCAAAATTCTCTAAGCATACATAATATAAATGAAATCTAATCATATGGGCATGTTCATGGCTATGATTGTGGCATGTTTCCTTCACAAACCTAAAGCTTACAATGCCTATGTAGAGAGATTCGTGTTCATGAACTTACCTGTTCAGTTGAAGTTGTATCTGGTGATTGAGGTGTCTTCAATGTAATGTGACGATTGGTATAGCTTCCTTGATGTTCAGGGATGCTATTCCAAGCTTTACTTTGTCTTGAAACCTTTTGAATCGTGCTAGAGAACTTCAGCTGCAAAACAAGAAAATGAAAATGGTGATCTTGCTTAGGAGTGTTACAGGTCGTGTCTTAGGTTTTGGTTAGCTTCAAGGGAAGTTAGGGAAGGTGTTTGACAAGTTTTTAGCCAGAAAGCATGGAAGGTTTGAGCTATGGAACTCAAACTGCAGGGATGCCCTGTTTTGAGCAGTTTGAAGGTGATTCTGGGAATGGGGAGGTATTGAGGATCTTAGGGTCGTGCTTCAGCTTAGGATGAATGTTTGGAATGTGTTTGATAACTTTCTCTAAGCCTTGGTTAACTGATATGAGAGTTGGTATGTCATATGCAATGTTTCTTACACTTTAAGCTAGCAATGGTCAAGTTGTGTTTCTAGCCTGTACAGGCCCCCATTCTATGCTGCTAAACTTCCCCTTGATCAGTGTGATTAACCCATAAACTTGTGCCAATTAGATTTCCTTTGTACCTTCTTGATTTACCAATTGACATAAAGTGTAACTTTTGCAAAAATGGATATAATGCTTTTTCCAATTTGGGATTAAACCTTTAGGCAATGCTTGAACACATAGAACATGGTCTTGGCACAAAGGATTGGCATTAAATTTATGAGTGTAATTGAGATAAAAGACTTGTAATCAAGTTGTGCAAGCTGAGATTGAAATGCATAGTGTTATGAACATGTAACTTGGCCAATTCAAAAGTGAGTTTTTCCCATATTGCAAAATTCGATTCTCTAACCATGAGGTTGTTTGATGATTTCTTGGACATTTTGGAAAGCTTGGAATGTGTACTACAATCCATCTTTGAAGTGAAAATTGAAATTCCAAGTGGAAGTGTATGGAAAATGGTCTTGAAGTTATGTAAAAAACTTGCCTAAAATAGGTCAAATTTTCACTAAGTTAAGAATGGTTTGGTACCCTTGTTCCAAAAATTGTAACTTGAGATACAAGCTTCTTTTGGGAAAACTTTGTGAATCAAAGTTGTAGATTATGCAATAGGCTACAACTTTCATGTTTTGACTTTTGCTTGAATCCAAATGAATCTTGGTGAGAAAGTGGGGCAAAGTTAGGAAAAAAATTAGGGTTTTTCATAACTTAGAAAAATTCTAAGTTATGAAAAATCTTCATTTCAAACCCTAATTTGCATTTCTGGATTTCTTGATGGACAAGTTTCATGATTTGGCATGCTTTGATGAAAAATGAATCTTGACCCTTGATTTTGACAAAAAAGTCAAAGTTTGACTTTTCAGTATACAGTCAAAATTGATCAATTGACTGAGAAATTCAACTGTCGATCTTGTGTATTTGGGATCTTTTAAACTTGTTGAGCATGTCAAGATAATTCCATGGGGTCCTTGAGTCCATATGTGAGCTTTGTTTTCCATTGGCTAAGTCAAACAGTCAAAAATTGCCTTTGTGCAGTCAAAACCCTAAAAATGACCATTTTGCCCTTTTGATGATCTGATCAAATTTCTTGTGGAATTGTGATCCAAACTTGATAAAATGGTCCATGTGAGTTCACAATGTTGATGTGGGTCAATTTTTATGAGATTTGACTGTCAATTGGCCACAGTTGACTTTTTCCCCAATACAGTTGATTTCTAGGTCAACTGTCTAATTGACTGGGCAAAATCTGGAATCAAGACTTGAAACTTGGTATGGATAAACTTGGGAGTCCAACATAAAGCATGAAAGTCATCTTAGGCATTTTAGGTCAAAATATCTTTGTGCAAACACAAACCCTAATTTGGGTCAACAGTGCAAGGAGAAGTCTTGAGCAGAGGAAACCCTAACTGGGTCTTGATCTTCAAGGGTCTTGTGATGAGAAAATGTTGAGGAAATGGGAGGGCAAATTTTGGGGTACAACAGTTGCCCCTGTTCAATCTTCTTGAACCTGAAGAGTTAGATTGGTAAGCTTGCCTTTTGCGACTCGAGGGTAAAAGGAGATTGGACACTAGAGTGCCCGGAAATTTGCACTCGCATGTTGGAGTATCATCAATGTGGTGTCGGGAATGGGCTTATGGATGCCATTTGGAGAGGTGGTGGATAGGGAGATGGGCTTATAGATGCCATCGGGAGATGTGGCAGAACCTTGTCGGGAATGGGCTTATAGATGCCATTTGGAAGTGTTGATCGCATAAGAGATTCCTTAGCGAGAACTTGTGTATTTTAGAAAGACAGATGTTTTCCTGGCTTGTTACAGGTGTTTGATCTTCAATCTCCTCATGCAAATATGCCCTGGCTAGATACAGGTATCGAATCTACAATCAGTTGCTGACAGATGTGCCCTGGCTGGATACAGGAATCGAATCCGGAAATAGTCGTTAACAGATATGCCCTGGCTAGATACAGGAATCGAATTTGGAAATCTTCAGACGTGCCCTGGCTAGATACAGGAATCGAGTCTGGAAATGTGGTCAACAGATATGCCCTGGCTGGATACAGGAGTCGAATCTGGAATTGAGATAGTTGCTAGATATGCCCTGGCTGGATACAGGAATCGAATCTTCGAACTCTTCAGATGTGCCCTGGCTAGATACAGGAATCGAGTCTGGAGACTGATCACTCACAGATGTGCCCTGGCTAGATACAGGTATCGAATCTGGAATTGTGACAGTTGAAGGTAGTTGTCTTTGGGATTGTCTTTTTCCCTGAAAAGGCAAAAACATCAATTGTATGCAATGTCATGATGTATGAGATGCATGATGTCATGATGTTCAACATGAGATAGTGTTGTATGCACCTTATCATGTATGTAAATGAAATGTTTATGAATGTATTTTCGTCTAGGAAAATAAATCCTTGACGACCGGCCGGGGAATTAAATCCTGGGCTGATTTTGAAGAGTAGAGCTCTTCGCTTCCGCTGGGGAGGATGGTTGCAAGAATACACTGGTAGGAGAAGATGACTCCATTGAGGAATAAAACTTGTTGGAGAGATCAATCTGCGGAGAATTGCTCTGTGGAAGAAATACTTTGCTGAAGTTTGACGAGAGCTTCACTGAGGATTTCAATGATGGACTCCGCTGGGGATAATGATGATAAACTCCGCTGGGGATACCAAAGATAAACTCCGCTGGGGATTGGAAGAACTTTGCCGAGGGCGATTTTCCGTGGCAACTAGCTGAGGATAACCCAGTTATAAGCCCTTGTGAGGAATAACTTTGAATAAAGCTCGGGAGAGGCGTTCGTACTCTGCAGGGGATAAGCTTCCAGAATCTACTGGGGATACTTGCTGATGAATACCTATACTCCACTGGGGAATGTTGCTATCTTGTCTTACTCTGTGGGGAGTTGAGATAACTTGGTCACATTCTTCAGTTGATCCTACCTTGGTACCTTGGCGGACAAAGCAACCAGACTGCATGGACAACTTTACATTGCCCCTGTTTCTGATGTCACCAATAATTAGCCTTTTGTTTCATATGCAAACATTTATGAATCAGCAATTTAATGTCAAATGCATATATCAAAAAGGAACATTGGACGTTCTTCGCAAGACAAAACAGAAAAAGGAAAAACATTGGCAATTTGTATAGAAAAGTGAATTTGCATTGATTTTGAAATTTGCCTGTGAATAGGCGTTTTTGTACAAGAGGCTGACATCCTAGTAAGAGAATGCCGCCGAATAATATAGAATTTACAATTTTGAAAAGGAAACAAAACAACTATGTGAACAATCTCACTGGGTTCCAACTCTGCTATCGCCTTTATGTCTTCAAGCGTCTCATCACTTTGCTGCTTGGTTGAAGATGAAGCTGATTGATCGATGCCCAGATCTGAGCCAGATAATTGATGTCGAATTCTGGATGCAAGGTTATCCAATGAGACATAGTGTTATGCTTTATCCCTAACTTTTGCCTGGACCGCCCTTTCGGGTTTTCAGTCCACCGGGATACCCATTTTTGCCCAAGCCGCCTTTTCAGGTTTTCGACTTGCCGGGTGTACAGATTTTTTCATTTTATCCCTTATTTTTGCCCGAACCCTTTTGGTTCGCCGGGAAGCCCTTATTTTTGCCTAGGTATGTCAACCTAGCGGGTCTTTTATTCATGCGTAGTATCTTTTTACTATGTCTGCATTGGCGGGGTGAGGAAGGTCGTCACCATCCATGGTGGTTAGAATCATGGCTCCTCCTGAGAACACATATTTAACCACAAATGGCCCTTCGTATGTAGGGGTCCATTTGCCCCGGGGATCACTTTGAGGAAGGATGATGCGTTTGATTACCAGGTCCCCAACTTGATACTCTTGTGGTCTGACTTTCTTGTTAAATGCCCTGATCATCCGTTTTTGATACGTCTGACCATGACAGATAGCGGTAAGTCTCTTTTCGTCAATCAGGTTTAATTGATCAAGTCGATTCTGGATCCAGTCATCTTCACTCAAGTCTGCATCCTTCATTATCCGGAGAGAGGGTATCTGGACTTCAATTGGCAAGACTGCCTCCATGCCATAGACCAAGGAAAAGGGTGTTGCCCCGGTTGACGTCCTTGTTGAGGTGCGGTACCCATGAAGAGCAAACGGTAACATCTCGTGCCAATCTTTATAGGTCACTGTCATCTTCTGCATAATTTTCTTGATATTCTTATTAGCTGCCTCTACAGCCCCATTCATCTTCGGCCGGTAAGGAGAAGAGTTATGGTGCTGTATTTTGAATTGCTCGTAGAGCTCAGTGATCATCTTGTTATTAAGATTGGTACCATTGTCCGTAATGATTCTTTCCGGGACGCCGTACCGACAGATCAGGTTATGCCGGATGAAACGTGCCACGACGCTCTTGGTTACCGTGGCGTAGGAAGCTGCCTCAACCCACTTCGTGAAGTAATCGATCGCTACCAAGATGAAGCGATGCCCGTTGGATGCCGTCGGTCGGATCTCACCGATCATATCAATGCCCCACATTGAAAAAGGCCAAGGTGCCGTCAGGACGTTTAGAGGAACCGGAGGGATGTGCACCTTGTCAGCATAGATCTGGCCTTTGTGACAAGTTCGAGAGTATTGGTAACAATCGGCTTCCATTGTGGACCAGAAATATCCTGCCCGAAGGATTTTCTTTGCCATGGTGTGTCCACTGGAATGTGTTCCGAATGTACCTTCATGCAGTTCTATCATGATCTTCTCTGCTTCAGCCTTATCCACACAACGCAGTAGAGTTGAATCATGATTCCGTTTGTAGAGAATGTCGTTGCTGAGGAAGAAGTTTGCCGTAAACCTCCTCATGAACTTCTTGTTATTGACAGATGCACCTTCAGGGTATTCCTGAGCTTCCAAGTACCTCTTCACCTCATGATACCAGGGTTTTTCAGTCACCTTTTCGGCCTCAAGATCGCAGCAGTATGCCAGTTCGTCCAACTTCCAGATAATGATCCGGGGAGCCTCATTGTCCCATTTAACTTTGAACATTGAAGACATCGTAGCTAGTGCGTCCGCTAGCTGATTCTCCTCTCTTGGGAAATGCTCAAAAGTTATCTCTTCAAAGTGGGGAAGCAAAGTCAACACATACTCCTTGTAAGGAATAAGATTTGGGTGTTTCATATCCCACTCGCCTTTGATCTGATTGATCACGAGAGCGGAATCTCCGAAGACACTCAGAAATTTGATCCTTAAGTCGATTGCAGCTTGTAGACCCATGATACATGCCTCATATTCTGCCATGTTGTTGGTGCAGTTGAAACACAATCGGGCGGTGAGTGGAGTATGAGTTCCTTTGGGAGATATGATTACAGCGCCGACGCCATTACCCAAAGCATTGGAGGCTCCGTCAAAATGCATAGACCATCGGGATCCTTCCTCAGGTCCTTCATCCGGTCCAGGTACTTCACAGTCAGTTACCACCATGATGTCTTCGTCCGGAAAATCAAAGTTCAATGATTGGTAATCGTCCACAGGTTGGTGTGCCAAATGATCTGCCAGTACACTTCCTTTGATTGCTTTTTGAGTTGTATACTGGATATCATATTCTGTCAAGATCATTTGCCATCTCGCTATTCTTCCAGACAGAGCAGGTTTTTCGAATATGTACTTGATGGGATCCATCTTTGAAATCAACAAAGTGGTGTGAGTCAGCATATACTGTCTCAGCCGGCGAGCAGCCCATACCAGAGCGCACCAAGTTTTCTCGAGCAGTGAGTAACGAGACTCACAGTCTGTAAACTTTTTGCTCAAGTAATAAATAACGTGCTCTTTTCGGCTAGACTCGTCATGCTGCCCCAACACACACCCCATTGAATTGTCAAGCACAGTCAAATATAGTATCAGAGGTCTCCCTTCCACTGGCGGCATAAGAATGGGTGGCTCTTGGAGATATTCCTTTATCTTTTCAAAGGCAGCCTGACATTCATTGTTCCAGCGTACTACTTGATCTTTCTTCAGTAATTTGAATATTGGCTCACAAGTAGCAGTCAGATGTGAGATGAATCGGGCAATGTAATTTAGTCGTCCCAGGAAGCCTCTGACTTCTTTCTCTGTCTTTGGAGTTGGCATCTCTTGTATGGCTTTTACCTTGGCAGGATCCACCTGAATACCTTTATCGCTTACAATGAAACCTAGCAATTTTCCGGACCTTACCCCAAAGGTGCATTTGCTTGGGTTCAACCTCAGCTTGTATAACTTCAGTCGGTCAAACAGCTTCCTCATATGATCAAGGTGTTCTTCCTCAGTTTGGGACCTTGCAATCATGTCATCAACATATACCTCAATCTCATGATGGATCATATCATGAAATAAAGAAACCATGGCACGTTGGTAGGTTGCCCCAGCATTTTTCAACCCAAACGGCATGACCTTGTAGCAGAAGGTGCCCCACTGAGTCACAAAGGTAGTCTTTTCCATATCTTCCGAAGCCATCTTGATCTGATTATACCCTGAAAAACCATCCATGAAGGAGAACACCTTGTGTTGAGCAGTATTGTCAACAAGGACGTCGATGTGAGGTAAGGGGAAGTCATCCTTGGGGCTTGCCCTGTTTAGATCCCTGTAGTCGACACACATTCTGACTTTACCGTCCTTCTTCGGAACTGGCACCACATTGGCAACCCACTAAGGGTAAGAAGTTACTGCTAGAAACCCGGCATCGAATTGCTTCATAACCTCAGCCTTGATCTTTTCGGACATCTCTGGGCGCATACGGCGGACCTTTTGCTTTACCGGAGGGCAGTCTTCCTTGGTTGGCAGGTGATGAACTACAGTGTTGGCATCCAAACCAGGCATGTCCTCGTAGGACCAAGCAAATATCTCCATGTAATCATGTAGCATCTGGATCAATCGTTGCTTCACGCTGAGCTCTAGATTGGCACCAATCTTGACCTCTTTCCTATCTGTCCCAGTACCCAGGTTCACTGTTTCCACCGGCTCTTCATGCAGCTGAATGGCCCTCTCTTCTTGAAGTAGCAGTCTTGCGAGTTCACCAGGCACTTCGCAATTATCTTCACCTTCGTCTTCGGCCAAGTTGATCGGATTCTCGAAGTCATAACTGGTGGTAGCAGAGCTGTTACCAGTGAGATCCAGAGTGGATTGAAACCTGTATAAGTGAGTGTGTGTAAATATAGCTGTTTTGCAATATATAACACAAAAAGAAAAAGAGCACAAGATTTGAAATGCAACAAACGTCCAATGTTTTGATTGATGATATATGGAAATGTCATACAAAAAGCCCTCACAAATGGAGCTACGATGCCCCGGGTAGGACACCGAGCCAACAAAGTTTTAACATATTGTTTGTTACAAATTGAAAATCAAAAGAGTTAATTATTGCGTGACAAATGTGATAGGTGTAAAATCTTTTGCCGTCCAGTTGCTTGGTCCGTTGCTGGTGGTTTGATAGATCCAACTGTCCAACTCTGCTTCCTCTACGTCCTCCTCGATAGCATTCACCCTAGGACTGGTGATAAACACTGGAGCCTTTCTGATCTTTTCCTTGCGCACAACCCTCTGAGCCTCTGCAGTAAAGCCCAGCCCAAACTTGTCATTATTTTGAGTGAAGTCAGGAAGCTGACCCCAGTTTGCACAATTGCCTTTCTCGATTACAGCCCGGGCATCCTTCAAGGACGCCATCTTCAACGGAAAGTCTTCTTCAACCACTGTTTCAGCTGATGCCAACGTTGGAGGAACCTCCTCAAAATGCTGAAAGGGGGTTTCAATAAACTCCCCGTCCATCTCGATATATCGGAATGAATTCAAGTGACTAACCATGTATTCCTCCTCACCCTGCACAGTAACAATCTTCCCTTTGACAGGGTATTTGAGCTTTTGGTGTAGAGTGGATGTTACTGCCCCAGCCTTGTGAATCTAGGGTCGACCCAACAAGCAGGAGTAAGATGGACGAATATCCATTACATAGAATGTTGAGTCGAAGACTTGGGAACCCACACGAATAGGAATGTCTACTTCACCGTGCACCATCCTCTTAGAACCGTTGAAGGCTCTAACAATGATGTTACTAGGCTTCAATTCCAGGCCGTCACAATCCAAGCGATCCAATGCCTTCTTGGGCAAAACATTCAGGGAAGAACCGGTATCCACCAACACGTGTGCGAGAGTAGTACCCCTGCACTCTATAGAGACGTGCAGGGCATCATTGTGATTTTTCCCTTTGGCAGTGAGGTCAGCATCTGAGAACCCCAAACCATTGTCGGCTGTCAAATTAGCCACACAGTCAGTGAATTGATCTGCAGAGGTCTCTTGCGGCACATGGGCCGTTTTCAGAAATGAAATCAGGGCTTTTGCATGGGCCTCTGAGCATAGCAGCAATGATAGCATAGAGATTTTGGAGGGGGTATGCCCCAACTGTTCAACAACATTGAAGTCACTCTTTTTAATGATTTTAAGGATTTCCTCCATTTCTTGTTGGGAGGCTTCAACAACAGTCTTTTTTGGTGCCTCCGTCCTGGCAGGCAAATCGGTAGCAACTTCTTTGCCCCGAGTATCAGAGGACTCGGCGGCAGTAGTAGACACATGAACTTGATTCGGAACATGCACACTTGCGGGTGTGATGGTAAGAGGTTTTCGGATAACTGGCGGTGCAATATCAGGCGAGAAGAGCCTGCCACTGCGGGTAATCTTGGCGGGACCAGTGATGTTACTGATACTGGTATTGGTGTTGAACTCCTGCTTCACCCCAAGCACATACACGTCGGCCCCATAATGCCATGGGACAACTTTATCAGACTCATAGGGGAGAGGCCCCGGAACAATAATAGTAATGGGTGCAACAGACATAATTTGGACTGGCTTCCTCGGGGGAGCTTTGGTAGGATTGTAAATTGTGACAACAGATACTTCTTCAACGGAAACAAACGGAACAGCAGTTTTCTTGAACAAAATTTCTTTGCTATCCATCAGGCTTTGGATGCCTGATTTCAGCAGCGGACAACCGGTAGGGATAACAGCACACAGGAGGCAACCCTTGCTACAACCCGGAAATAAACCGGCTAGTAGTAAGTTCCTCTTAACAGTCAAAAGAGGGGTAGCAACATCATTCACCGAAACAGCATACAAATCTTCTTCGACGGCATTCACCCTATACTGGGGCATAGGAGCAGTTACAACATTTTGCCTCTCAGGCGCCTCAAACTGAATTTCCTTCGCATCGATAAGGTCTTGCACCTTATTTCTCAAGGCCCAGCAATCATCAGTAGTATGCCCAGGGCTATCGGAATGATAAGCACAACGGGCATTTGGGTTATACTTAGGAGATGCAGTATTCACGACCTTCGGTGCTTCTTTGATGGTCACCAAGTTGGTTGATAACAGTTGCGGTAAGATTTGTGACAAGGTCATACTCAACCGAGTATACTGCCTCTTGGGCCTTTCACCTCTTTGTTGATTGTACTGCTGAGGAGCAGCAACAGGTTTTGAAATGACCAAAGCATTGACGGCTTGGCGGCTTTCTGGCTTGACTTGTCTTCTAGGACCATAAACTGCACTTGCTTCTTTCTTGAAAGGCCTTTTCTCAGTACTTGTGGAGGCAGCTTTTTGTATCTTTCCTGACCTGATGCCAGCTTCAATTCTTTCTCCCGTCAGAATCAAATCCGTAAACCCAGCGGAGGAGTTACCAACCAAATGATTGAAAAATGGACCAGACAAAGTCCCTAGAAACATATCAACCAGCTCACGATCAGTCAATGGAGGCTGCACCCTGCCAGCCAAATCTCTCCATTTTTGTGCATATTCTTTGAACCCTTCGCCCGTTCCTAGAGACATACCCTGAAGTTGGGTACGCGTAGGAGCGAGATCAGAATTGTATTGATATTGTCTGTAGAACGCGGTTGCCAAATCTTCCCAGTGTCGGATATTAGTTCCATCTAGTTGGTAGAACCATTCAAGCTGTGACCCCGAAAGGCTATCTTGGAAGAAGTGAATCCAAAGGTTCTTATCTGCCGTGTAAGGTTGAATCTTCCTTACGTACGACCTTAGATGCAGCTTTGGACAGGAAGCCCCGTCGTATTTGGCAAAGGCAGGCGCCTTAAACTTGTGTGGGATTACTACCCCAGAAGATAACCCCAAATCTCCGAAATCCAGCCCCGGCACATTCTGAATCTCCATGGCACTCAAGCGGTCTTCTAATTGCTTGTATCTGTCAGCAGCAGGTGGGTATTGTTCGTCATTGTAGTCCGTCTCGTTGTCAGAGACTGCAGGACTAGGAGCTCCTCCCCCTTGGGGACTGTTTTTCTCAGCAGAAGAAGTAGTTGGATCAGCCTCATTATGGAGTGTGTTCCCAAACCTGCGTCCGGTGTTGAATAACGCAGTCCTCTTTTTCTTCTTCTTCTTCAGGAGTAGGGTCTTCGAATCTTGCTGACCTTGGGCCAGGCTCAGGACCATTTCTTGAAACTGGGCACTTTGGGCCTGAAGGGCCTTGATTGCTTGCTCACTGGATGAGTCTGGATTCATGATGACTGTTCAAAATAAACAGCGAAGGAGATTAAGCAACCTATGAAATAGGGTACCTGCTATGCATATGGTGCAATGAGATGCGTATGTTTTATGTTTTCAAAGACAAACAAGATTCAACTTTGTAGACAAAAGGGAAACACACTTCATTAGATTCAAATTTTAAATTGTTCAACAACTTGCCCTTAGGCATTACAGGAATGAAAAATACTGAAAAGGAAATAAAAGCTGTAAAAGGAAATATCCAAAGCCCATCAGTGCTCCCATGGCCTCCTCTTCTCAGTGCGGATGTAGTTATTCAGGACCCGCTCCTCCTCCAATTGCTTAGCTAGCCTTTGGATCTTCTGCTCCTGTTCGTTGAACTTCTCCCGATAAAAATCCCGTTCTTCCTTTAGCTGCGCCCAAGATCTCTTCATTGTGTCAAAATCAGTGGGTATCTGAGGAGGGAGGACAGTTGGAGGAGCCCCATCTTCATCAGGAGATTCAAGAATGATAGGTCTGACAGCTTCGTACGGCATACCTAACTTCTGAGCACGGATGCAGACCCATTTGCAATAAGGTTCCATTGGTAGAGAGGTCTTTGGTCCCAACTCATGTGGGTCAGCTTTGTGAATTCTGTCCCAAGCCTTAATGAATCCATGGCGTAGTTTGTCACTGTCTGCCTGAAACTCAAAATGGAAGTGAGGAACCAACATTTCATGAGGCCCTACTCTTCTGGCTCTTCCGAACTGGCGGAGAGCTAAGCATGGATTATAAGAGATTCCTCCTTGGATACCAATCAAAGGGACATTAGGGTATTCTCCGCAACGATCAATAACAGCTACCTCATCCAAACCTCTGAGAGTCCAAGTGATGTTATTAACCTATGAGCCCAACCCTTTCCTTCTTCAATCTTCAGCACGAACTTAGGAAGGTGCGAAATAAACCACCTCACTAACAAAGGAGCACAATACCATGGAGTTCCCCATTTTCGGGAAGTACGAGCATAGAGTTGTTGCAGGATATCACCCAAAAGAGTGGGTACAGGGTTCCGAGACATGAAGACCCTTATGGCATAGATACTGATAAAGGTGTCAGGATTGGGAAACAGTACCAGACCATAGATTAAAAGAGCCAGAATGTCTTCGTACGCCTTGAAGTCCAAGTCATTCCAGAAATCATTAGCTTTACCAACCAGAAATTTGACCAAAAAGCCCTTAACTCCACTTCTAGTTTCCCAGTTAGCCAATACCTCTTCTTTGGTCAAGGGGAGAATTGCAGCAATCTCTTCAGGCCTAGGAGTCTTTTCCAAACCAGTGAATGGAGTTTGCTCTAAGACAGGGATACCAAGCAAATAAGAGAATTCTTCCAGGGTGGGGACCAGCTGGAAGTCTTGAAAGGTGAAGCAATGATACAGGGGGTCATAAAACTGGGTCAGAACACTTATCAGTTGTTGGTCCCATTTTGCAGTGATCAAGCCAAGGAGAGAACCATGCCTATTGATGAAGGAAGAAGTGTTTGGAATCCTACCAACCAAATCCTTGAGCAAAGTTGGTGGTTGAACAAAATTGAGCCGGACAGTATTCCTATGCACGGGCATCATGATGTCCTACAAAACAGAGCAAAGATGAAACTTTTTTGTCTTTGAAATGGGTTAGTCCTTTATACAGGATGCATGCAATGGTATGATGGCATGATGCTATGATGAAGCACACAACAAGTATTCACACAGGAAAACATGATAAGGCACACAAGTCACACAAGACAACCCTTAGGTTTCAGGCTAGCATGAAGTTTAGGTATTACCGTCTTTTAGTTTCGTTGGTTAAAACATGTCCTATCAAAAGTAACCGGGTTCTAGAGGATCTCAAATCATTGACTACCCTCAATCGGTCATAACTCCAGCATCGCAATCTTTTCTTGCAGCCAGAACCATCGCGAGAGTTTAGCCTAAATGAGTGTAGCATACTGCTACTGTCCTAATGGCCAAGTTTGGTCAATTTAAGGTTCTAAAGTCGGTTGGTGTTTAATGACTCCTTAGAAGACCTATATTCTCCTCATTGCAACACAAGGGATATAGGTGCAGACCAAGGTGCCACACCAATGTAGCCACTGCTTCACCCATGTCGGTCTACGCCGGACAGGTCCCTCACAGATTATGCTACCTAAAAAGGGTATTCCCCAGATCCGGGTTAGGATCTATGAAACTCCGATGCAAAGCCCACAAATATAAAAGCAAACAAGGCAAACAATTGAAAACAAATGTGATCTAAGCCCTAAGGTTACTCCACTTTTAAAATTATCCCCATCAGAGTCGCCAGTTCTGTGATACGGTGGGAGAACTGACTATAGTTTTGCGTTTGTTTTCGCAAATGTTTCGGTTGAGCAAGAGTCGCCACCGACTTTTTATTTTATCCTAAGGAAAGGTTTAAAAAGCATAGCAAAAACCTTTTGAGATGTTTTCTTGGGTTCGGGGAGTAGATTATAGAAAGGGAAGGTATTAGCACCCTTTCTATCCATGGTTATCCATGGGCTCTTAGTTACTTGCTTAGATCAACTTGTCTTAATTTTCAATTGTTTGAAATGGTGCTTTGTGTGTGTGGTTTAGAAAATATTTTGAAAAGAAGCCAATGTGGTGGCAACCTTTGTAATGATCCATGTTGGGATGTATACAAAGGTGTATGTCTTTTGAAAAGGTTTTCATTTGTTTTTGGAAGTTTGTTTTGAAAGTGTTGTGAGGTGTGGTTTTAGAAAATAGGCAAGTGTTTTGTTTTTGCAAGTTTGATTCAAGTAACTAAGAGGTTATCTACTCCTAAATTTCTCAAAGTTTATTGCTATGTTTTAACCCTTTTAACAAGTTTGTTCCACCATTGTATTTGGTGGACAATCTCATGTTAGGATGTGAAAGGGACGGGCGCGGGTCATCGTTTAGACCATAATTGCAATGGTGCCAAGTATCTTTGGGCAATTTTCCTTAAGGGACTTGATCATTTGTTTAGGCAACATTTTGAAAGCGTCATCGAGGGACTATGATTGTTTGATTGTTTTGTTTTGCCCAAAGAGACCTAACATGCAATATGGCCCATTTATTGAAGGCAACAAGTGGAATACCCTAGGGGGTGCAAGTGTGATTTGTGTGTCCATTTTCATGCTTGTTTATCTTGAAATTAGGTCAAACTATTTTCGTTGTTTTTTCGCATACAAACCCTAATTCTAACATGGCATAATTAGAAAGCAATAAAGTGCGAAAAATAAATTTACTAAGCTATTACAACACCATATATGGGAAGGGGGGTACAAATGTTCAAATGGGGATTTTGACAAGGAATCTAAACCTAAACTATTACATCAATATTGAATTATTTACAAGATAATTTAATTGCACAAATTAAATAAAATAAGAATAAATATGCAAGATGCAAAAATGGTTTTGGTATATATGAAAAAAAGTATTTTTATGTCAAAATAAACAAAATAAAAGTATTATTTTTTTGGAGTTTTTTCATGTTTAGGGCAAAACCCTAATTTTATTAAATAAAATGTATTATTCATTTATTATGCATAATATTTATTTATTACAAAAAAAAAATAAAAATAAAAAAAATGAAGTGTATTTGTGAAAAGGGTATTTTTATATTAAATATTTAACAAGAAAATAAAAGTGTGTATATTTTGTAATTTTAACCTAAATATATTAATATCTATATAAATATTTGTATTATTTACTAAATATATATTATATATACATAATAATAATATTTAATATTTAAAAAAAAGTATTTTTTACATAAAATATTTTCAGAAGATAAAACAAAATAAAAATGAAAATAAAAATGTGTTTGTATATTTTTAGCATTCTTTAATAAAAAATGTTTATATATTTATTTCTATACAAAAACTAATCTAAACAAATAAATACCTAATAAATAGGAAAATGGTGAGAAAAATATTTTTCATTTTTTTAATATCATAAGAAAAAATAAATAAGTCAAACCAAAAAGGAAAAAGTCAAAAAGTCATAAAAATAAGCAAAATGGGCTCAGGGGGTGTAAAAGTAATAAAAGGGTGCAAAAAGAAATGTCAAACAGGCCCAACCCAGAAGGCTGTCATCTTCAACCTCAGAACACTTTTGTTCAAGCAAGCACGCATTTTCTATCTCCTAATTCCTGGACTTTCAAGCAAAACTTTCAACATGAAAAATGTAGAGCATGAGAAGACGAATCCAGGGATATAAAGAACTTGACTTAACTCTCTAAGATGAGGGAGAATTTCTTCTCCCCCAATTCCTGACCTAGTTTTTCATCAATGTTCAGACTCAAAATTCTCTAAGCATACATAATATAAATGAAATCTAATCATATGGGCATGTTCATGGCTATGATTGTGGCATGTTTCCTTCACAAACCTAAAGTTAACAATGCATATGTAGAGAGATTCGTGTTCATGAACTTACCTGTTCAGTTGAAGTTGTATCTGGTGATTGAGGTGTCTTCAATGCAATGTGACGATTGGTATAGCTTCCTTGATGTTCAGGGATGCTATTCCAAGCTTTACGTTGTCTTGAAACCTTTTGAATCGTGCTAGAGAACTTCAGCTGCAAAACAAGAAAATGAAAATGGTGATCTTGCTTAGGAGTGTTACAGGTCATGTCTTAGGTTTTGGTTAGCTTCAAGGGATGTTAGGGAAGGTGTTTGACAAGTTTTTAGCCAGAAAGCATGGAAGGTTTGAGCTATGGAACTCAAACTGCAGGGATGCCCTGTTTTGAGCAGTTTAAAGGTGATTTTGGGAATGGGGAGGTATTGAGGATCTTAGGGTCGTGCTTCAGCTTAGGATGAATGTTTGGAATGTGTTTGATAACTTTCTCTAAGCCTTGGTTAACTGATATGAGAGTTGGTATGTCATATGCAATGTTTCTTACACTTTAAGCTAGCAATGGTCAAGTTGTGTTTCTAGCCTGTACAGGCCCCCATACTATGCTGCTAAACTTCCCCTTGATCAGTGTGATTAACCCATAAACTTGTGCCAATTAGATTTCCTTTGTACCTTCTTGATTTACCAATTGACATAAAGTGTAACTTTTGCAAAAATGGATATAATGCTTTTTCCAATTTGGGATTAAACCTTTAGGCAATGCTTGAACACATAGAACATGGTCTTGGCACAAAGGATTGGCATTAAATTTATGAGTGTAATTGAGATAAAAGACCTGTAATCAAGTTGTGCAAGCTGAGATTGAAATGCATAGTGTTATGAACATGTAACTTGGCCAATTCAAAAGTGAGTTTTTCCCATATTGCAAAATTCGATTCTCTCTAACCATGAGGTTGTTTGATGAGTTCTTGGACATTTTGGAAAGCTTGGAATGTGTACTACAATCCATCTTTAAAGTGCAAATTGAAATTCCAAGTGGAAGTGTATGGAAAATGGTCTTGAAGTTATGTAAAAAACTTGCCTAAAATAGGTCAAATTTTCACTAAGTTAAGAATGGTTTGGTACCCTTGTTCAAAAAATTGTTACTTGTGATACAAGCTTCTTTTGGGAAAACTTTGTGAATCAAAGTTGTAGATTATGCAATAGGCTACAACTTTCATGTTTTGACTTTTGCTTGAATCCAAATGAATCTTGGTGAGAAAGTCGGGCAAAGTTAGGAAACAAATTAGGGTTTTTCATAACTTAGAAAAATTCTAAGTTATGAAAAATCTTCATTTCAAACCCTAATTTTCATTTCTTGATTTCTTGATGGACAAGTTTCATGATTTTGTATGCTTTGATGAAAAATGAATCTTGACCCTTGATTTTGACCAAAAAGTCAAAGTTTGACTTTTCAGTATACAGTCAAAATTGATCAATTGACTGAGAAATTCAATTGTCAATCTTGTGTATTTGGGATCTTTTGAACTTGTTGAGCATGTCAAGATAATTCCATTGGGTCCTTGAGTCCATATGTGAGCTTGGTTTTCCATTGGCTAAGTCAAACAGTCAAAAATTGCCTTTGTGCAGTCAAAACCCTATAATGACCATTTTGCCCTTTTGATGATCTGATCAAATTTCTTGTGGAATTGTGATCCAAACTTGATCAAATGGTCCATGTGAGTTCACAATGTTGATGTGGGTCAATTTTCATGAGATTTGACTGTCAATTGGCCACAATTGACTTTTTCCCCAATACAGTTGATTTCTAGGTCAACTGTCCAATTGATTGGGCAAAATCTGGAATCAAGACTTGAAACTTGGTATGGATAAACTTGGGAGTCCAACATGAAGCATGAAAGTCATCTTAGGCATTTTATGTCAAAATATATTTGTGCAAACACAAACCCTAATTTGGGTCAACAGTGCAAGGAGAAGTCTTGAGCAGAGGAAACCCTAACTGGGTCTTGATCTTCAAGGGTCTTGTGATGAGAAAATGTTGAGGAAATGGGACGGCAAATTTTGGGGTACAACAGTAACCATCTTGACGAAATCTGGATATACCCTTGGAAACCAATCTGGTGTCTCAAGCTTACCATGCTGGTCAAGGTAACTTTCATAACTTGCCCTTGGTTGTATGCTTTTAAGATAACCTTTCTGATCAAATGGCTTTCATAGATTTGTCGAATCTTGATGTAACTGCCCTAGATTGGCTGAATGTTGCATCCTCTTTGCTCCATAACTCTTCCCGGCAACATGCCTTTTGCTGATACTCAAATGTAAACTTTCACGACATCAAGCAGTTGTTTTACAAGCAGAAAATGTTTATTCTAAGAATGAAAAATCTAATGCAACAATTATGTAAGTCTTGAAGATTTTATTTGAAAAGATGTCGCAAAACCCTGTGAACAAATCACTAGCCAGGATGCGACATGCATTTTTTGTGTGAAAGATAACAAAAGCATATGATACCAATCGCAATAATTTATCAAAATTAATGGGAGTCAGGAAACACTATTTCATTGGAGTATGCTTTCGAAATAAACCCTGTTTCAATTAGGACTTTTGAGGGTTGTAACGTGGCCTGGTTCACGGTTTTAGAAAAAAGATTTAAGGCTCAAAAATATTTGGTGCCCACCCCCTTCATGATGTTCTTCAGTCCTAAGTTCAGTTAACTTGACACGGACATTCATCTCTCAAAAGAAGTTTCGAGATGGTTGAGGAATCAAACAAGGTTTTCTTTGGACATGCAAGTCACTCATTCCTGCTTCTTTTGGGTTTCTTGTCACGCGACTCTGTTCTTTGCTAATGATTTCACATTGTAATCCTTTATCGCATTTTAGGCTTTTCATTTCTTCCTTGCCTTCGGGACAAATTCCTTTTGACTTTGACTCTGAAGTGCAGCGGGATGCCTTGACTTTTGCCTAAGCGACTTGTTTTTTCAAGTTCCGACTTAGCGGGGCTTTTTGTCTCTTTATTTTTCATCATAATTTTTTTATTCATATTATCTTTTTCTTTTTTTAACATGTCGCGTGACTTTGAGTCATTTGTGACTTGTCGGAAGAATTGTGACTGCCCTATTTCTGGGTAGATAACCATTGTTGTATCGTCATCTGTTGATCACCTGATATGTAAGAGATATCCATTGGGATAACATCTTCTTTTGATGCACACTACTGATATGCGGAGGTTAAACATTGCGGTTTTGAATTCCCTCAACCTCTTGAAGGATAACCATTATTGTATCCTTAGATGCGCACTCTTGATGAGATTTGAATACTCAATCAGATTAACTGAACACTACTCTGCCCCGGGTTTTAAAAAAAAGAGGGTTTTTTTCTGAATAGAAAAAGAAACTCCTACTTCAAGGCTCAAAGGGGTTAACGAGGGTTTCACTCCCTTATATCTCCGGTGTTTGAGGATTTGAAACAATGCATGTACATCGTCAACAGGGTTTTATCCAAAAGCATACAACCAGAAAATTTGTGTTTTAATATCATCATCCTCCTCCCAATCTCTGCCTAGGAAAGAGAATGGGTAACAAGTTGGTATCATAAAGTAATTTAAAATTGAAAACAAATACGAGTGAAACGAATGAATTTCTTCAAGACAAACATACTCATTGTATTAAGATTAAACATTCAAATGCAAACAAGTTCTTACATGCAAACAGTGCAATGATAAACAAGAAAAATTACAAATGAGAAAGCAGTAAAAATGCTAATAAATTGAGAAGGATAATCATCCTTAAACTCTAGGGCATTCTTGAATCACCTTTTATCCTTCGGCAAAGACTTGACTTGAACTTCAAGACAAATACCCTTAAACGAAAAGATACCGCTTCGGACCAACCTCTGAACTTCGATTTTCAATGGATAACAATTTTCAATGTTATGCCCCGGGGCTCCCTGATGAAAGGCACAAGTCAAATCAGCTTTGTAGTACCACGACATCTTCTCAGGGACCTTTGGTGGAAGTCGGGTCTGGACCAAATTTCTCTGCATCAGGATGGGAAACAATTCTGTATAGGTCGTTGGGATTGGATCAAACTGATTTTTCCTCTGATCAGGAACTTGCTGATTCTGTTGACAAACTGGAGCAACAGGAGGTAAGTTGAACACAGGGATGACAAGAGGAACATGTTGATTCTGACGATAATTATTTCTTCCTCTGGTTCTCTTCTTAGAAAAGTTATTATCAAACTTCTTCACACCACTAGCTGAGACACCATCTTCAGATGAACACCCTTTTCGGACATCCTCTTCTAGAGGCACTCCCACATTTACTTTTTCAGGGAAATCACTGGGTGCATCGACTATCACCTTCTCATGAAAGAATGATTTTAGAGTTTCTGTGAAGACCTTTGCCATCTCTTCTTCCTTCCTAGAAGGATTGACTTGGGCACCAACCAAAGTTTTAACCAAAGCAATTAGATACTCCATGCCAGCCTTCAAAGTAGTTACCTCTTTGCGGAGTTCAAAGATCTCTTTCTTAATGTTTTCCATCTTCTCTTTGAAATTAGCCCGAGTGTTGTAGTGATGAGTCAGCTTGCTGAGTGAAGTAAAGAAGCTGGGTAAGACACCTGGATATGAATAACAAATGCAAGAAATATGTGCAATATGATGCATGATATGCAATGCACATGATTATTTTTATTTTATCATTTAATATTTCAAGGGATTTAGGGTTTATAGACACGTTTCCAACATCCAAGTAATAAGGCTTTTGTTTCTCTTTCTAGAATCCATGATTTAAAAGTACCTGAGATATTCACAAATAGTCAACCTTTAAATCCCTTGAAATATTGTTTTTTCAAAAGATGCTTATGAGTGCATGGATGCATGATGAAACAATCACACACAAGAACACACATATAGGGTTCAGAGGTTCAACGTCACGAGCATGAGGTCGAAGGTACTACCCATAAGGTATTGGTCTAAAAAGTTATCACCTGCCGAACAAGGTTCTATAGGTTCTCAGAGTCTACATCCTTCCTTTGGATATTACTAACTTCCCAATTAACTCGGTAATTAGTAATATTCTCAAGAAAGACTCGTTCGAGCGTAGTATCGCGTGACAACTACCTCCGGATTACTCCGTTATAGCTTCCGCACTACACCTAAAAGGCCAAGACGGGTTAGGTAATCTATGGTCCTCAGTTTCGGCAGTATCCCAGGTCGAAAGCAGTACGTCTTCCCGATTACTCGGTAAACGACACTACAGTCAAAGGGGCCTCCACTGAGTGGGGGATCTCATGCCTCCTTTTTTAGGATTACTCCCTCAAAGTTAACATGACTATACCGCCCGTCCTATCTTAAAGTTTGCCCAAGTCCGGGTATAGGACTTATGAGTAATCACCAAGCACCCTGTAAACCAGGAAAATCCAGACAAACATATATACAAAATATAACACATAAACAACAATAGCACATATACAGATATAAATAAAGGTAGGCTCAACCCACTTAGGGATGGACCAGCAAGAGGTCAATCTTTCCCCAGTGAAGTCGCCATTTTTATGTAGCGGTAGAAATGTGCAAGACTAAGCCATTGGATTGACTAGACTTTATACAAATCAAAATAAAAATCGCCACCGCGCTTTATTGTTTCCAAAGGAATGGGAAAAGAGTGAATAACCCAAAAAAGAGGGGGAAAGATTCAAGGTAAGGGGATTGGTTATGCAAAGGGAAGGTATTAGCACCCTAAACATCTACGGTACTCCGCAGGAACCTCTTTGAAAAATCTGTATATTTTGGCTATAAAAATGTGTTGTATATAAAATGGATGGTGGAGGTGAGAAAAGAAATATTTTTATGATTTTTGCACCCGCCGCGGTTGCGAACCTTTAGTTCCTACGTACCACCTTTCATGCAATAGGGGATCAGGGTACACGTAGTTCCTCTTTTAAAAATTTGAAACACAAGTGTGTTGGTTGATTTTATGAGATAAGACATCATCACAATTGAACGTGTGAAAAACATACTTACTACCCACAATCATGAGAAAGGAGAATTTGCATCATCTCAAAGTGGAGGATATGGCTTGGATTTTAAAATCAACAATGCCTCACTCAACACTCAAGTGGAAAATATCTCACTTCACTACATATTGTAGAAGTATAGTTGTTTTCATCACTACAAGGATTGACAAGAGTCTAATCTTTTGAGAAAAGTTTAAAGATAAAAGCCAAAGTGGCAAAATGGTTTGAAATGAGATTGATTGACTTTTAGTCTTCTCACAAAAAAAGGTCAAGGTATTATTAAATTAATTGAAATTTATTTATGAAAATGTTTCGAAGATGCATGGACCTAAGTCCAAGTTTATTATGAAAATGTTTCAAGTTTCAAAACAAGAAGAGTTTTTTTTTTAAAAGGAGGGAGAAGATTTTTGAAATTAAAGAAGATGGGAGGAGAAGAAGAGGCTATCCTAAAGCATAAGGTAAAAGCTAGGGATAAGAACCATCTAACCAACAAGAAGCCGATACTTGACATTATGAGTCAATATAGAATTCCCATTCTTCGGATTGAAACCAAGCAAGTAAAGATACTAGACCTCTTGAATGAACCAAACTTCAAGTGTTTTAAGTCTTCACAAAAATTGAGCAGAGTAACGGCTGTATACGGGTGAATTCCAGATTACAAACAAAGATCGTAATCTCAATAACCTGCACACAAAACAAACAAGCAACCCAATGTCTTGAGGTAAACCTCAAGAACTCCAGACAAAATATCAAATAAAATCACAAAGTCTCCAAGATAGGCCAATGTCTCTAATCCTAAGTCCAAGAAGTCCATCACTCCATAATGCAAAGGATAGATACCATGTAGTCCAAGTATCATTAATGATTTTTATGGTTTATGTTGATTATTAGGTGTCTTTAAAAAGAAAGAAAAAGCTCAAGTGAGCAAAATAAAAATGACATAAAAGTAAATGCTCAAATGAGCAAAGATGAAAATAGCATGAAATGTAAAATGCTAAAAGTAAATGGTACATAAAGCATGAAAATAAAAGTGTAAAGTAAAGTTAGTTGTTAGTAATTAGTGGTTAGTTGGATGACCATCTTGAAACTTGCATTTGGAACTCATTAGAGGATTGGTAGAACCAAAGCCTCCACACAACAAGTTGCATTTGCTTTTTGTTAAGTATATCATCCATTTTGGAATTCTCACAAGGCAACATGTAATGATCAATGATGTTTAAGTGATCCGCGTTGACCAAAGGTGTTGTAGATCCATTAGAGGATTGGTAGAACCAAAGCCTCCACACAATGAATCTCAAGGTTATTGGATCAAAGAGATCAAATTAATATACTTGGGCTTGCAATCATAAGTTTGGGCCACGAATGATCATTTATTTGAATCGGGACAAAATTTAGCGCTATGTTAAGCAATCGTAAGTGGACTTATGTAGAAGTCACACCTATTTTGAGGCCGGTCAATAGCAATCTATGTACTTCATGTTTGGATAAATGATATAGAGATCACCATCCCTTAACATGTAGCACAATTAAAAAAAGAAAGGGATAAGATGAAGAGGGAGGGAAATGATAAGCTAATTTGGATCACCATTTCAAAATTCTTTCATCTTTAAATTCAACCACTCCTCTAGATGGATTAAAGCACTAAACATATCATTAATTCAAAGCACCAAAAATGAATTAAATAATTCACTCTTAGGTAGATTTAAATTGATGAACATTTATCCAACTTCATCTACATCACAAAGTCCATTGAGTTTAAAGAAAAATTGGACATTTAAAATTGCAATCCAAACCAACAATCAAAAGGAGTGAGTAGAAAAATCATTTTGGATCAAAGCTGCCCCAAAACAAGGCAAAAAAATGCATTTTGTCCTGGTGTAAATCGATTTGAACTACTATGTAAATTGATTTACACAGTACAATTTTCAAAAATTTGCGTGAAATTGCTTCTGTGCAATCGATTGCACTAGTGCGCAAATCGATTGCACACAGTTGCAGTAGCAAAAACAGCATTTTAAAAGGGCAATTTCTTGTTCAAACTTTCCATCAAACACCTTATGATCATGGATCCACTTGAGCACAAAAATTCCATCAAATTATGAGAAAATAACACCATTGGAATCACAAAAGAATGCTCAATGAATCAATCCCAAAGATCACCAAGAGATCACATTGTGAAAGATGAATTACCCAACTTACCAAAGGTAGATCTAGAGAATTATCAAAACAACTTCAAGAATTTGCTTCAATTCAACCACAAGAATCAATTGACCAAGCTTGGATGTAGAGAATTGATGGAGAAAAAGTGTTTGGATGAAGGTTTAGCTCAAAGGTTAGTAAGCTTCAATGCAAAGCTTACTAACTTTTTGAAAATGGAGCTTTGAGTGAATTTGGTAGATGGAGAGAATTGAGAGATTTTTTAGCAAGGTGGATTTGGCTATCAAAAGCTTGAAATTTGAATGAAATGAGGGCTCTATTTATAGAGTTTAGGATTGGGATTAGTGGTAATTTGGCAATTGATTCTTGGAGCCAAAATTTGAATTAATGATAATTCTTTCAAATGTTAGAGCCAAAATTTGAATTAATGATAATTCTTTTTAAAAATGAAAGATTGACACTAAAATTTGAATTAATGATACATCTTTCAAAAATTAAGGAAAATTGGAGCCAAAAATTTGACAAGTTTAAAATTGCTGAGTTTTTTTTCAAATTTTCACGCTGCGCAATCGATTGCACTACAGTGCAAATCGATTTGCACAGTGTATTTTTTCAAAAATGGCGCAAAATACACTATGTGCAATCGATTGCACTCTAGGAGAAATGGATTGTACAGTGAAAAAAATAAAAATAAAATTTAATTCTTTTTCTTTGCAAATAGAGATTTTAGGGAAATAATACCGGAAAACCTGATTTGCCATATGCTTCGACTCGGTACCTACAAAACACAAATATGCAAAGACAAAGACAAATATTTTTTTGCATTTTGATTAGAAATTAGTCAACAACACATATACAAAATACACAACCAAGGTGCTTGGAGATTCCTCAAGAGCAAACTTAAAGATAGGAAAAAAGAGGAAGAACCAACCCTAATGTGATCTTGTTATGATCGAGTTGACATGATATGATAGAGGAATCTTAGGGGCAAAAATTGGGGTACAACAGCTGCCCTTATTTAAGTGTCTTCTACCCGGAGATACGAAGGTTAAAAATCTTCGTGTCGACGCGATTGAAGATACTTAAATATAAAACAAGCCCTATTTTTGGCCCTAAGATGCCATGCAATGCTTATGATTATGGATGCATATGAACAGAACAAAAGAGACACAAAGTAACACTGGGGGCGCCACAAAAATGAAGAGACAAAGGAGCAACCCCACCAGGAAAATAAATCACCGGTGAACCAAAGACATGACTCTGTTGGTGTAAAACCCAAAGAAGAGATAAGGTAGCATCAGCTCAAATATTGAGGAAAAAGTAAAGAATGATAACGATTGACAGATAACTGTGAACTACCAACTCAATGGATGAAGGTAGAAAAGTAATAAGATACCAGCTCACAGATGACGGTGAAATACCAACTCAATAGTTGAAGGTAGAAGATCAAAAAGATACTGACTCACGGATGACGGTGAAATACCATCTTAATAGTTGAAGATAGAAGATAAAGATATACCGACTCATAGATGACGGTAAACTACCAACTTAATAGTTGAAGGTAGAAGATAAAGATACCGACTCACAGATGACGGTGAAATACCAACTCAATAGATGAAGGTAGAGAGAAAATAGCATACCACCGCCGTTCACTGACGATGAACTATCAACGTTCACTGATGATAGCAAAAAGATAATATCTCAAGTTTTCCCCAAAATTCTGGTGTTTCACCTAGAACGGGTCTCAACTTCTTCCTTAACCAAGGAATTCCGCCTGGAAAGGGTAATATGTAAGCTGTCTCGAATAAAGAGACTTCCACTTGCAAAGATTTCACAACGAGCAATTTCTGTGAATTTGAAAGTCTTGCCATCCATTGGCGTAAACTGACGACGGACTACAAACTAACCACTCATAGAGTAAATAGCAAAAATAGTTACGTCGACTTTTATAGGGAAGCACGAGTTGCTCAAATAAAGAGACATGTTGCTTGTTATCATGGAGGATTGTAAAAAGAAACGAATTTCTGGGGATAGAAATATGGCTTCCTGGGGAAAGAGATATGACTTCCTGGGGAAATGCCACGTTATTCCTTCTGAGGAGATAAAGTATTCTCGTGCCAAAATAAATGCACATTCTCAAACCAGGGCTCAAAGCTTGCAAAAATCCAAAGTAATAATATTGTTGGGGATCACAGATTCAAACCCGAAATGAACTGGAATGAAATAGGCAACCGTAATACATCCTTTGAGAAACAAACTCAAGAGGGAACATCAAATCCATCCAGACAAAGAGCTGTACAGGAAGGTTGAAGCAAAAAACTTCCACGAGGGATAACTCAGTGGGTAAGTTGAAAGAATGTATACTTTCTGCTTAAGGTCGACACTCTATTGGAGAGAGGACAACACATTTCTGTAAAACAGGGTAATATGTCAACAAAATAAAATTAATGAATGCAAATGAGCAATGATTTGCTAAATTCAACTATGTATGATGTATGTATGAATGTATGAGTGATATCATGCATATGCTGGTAAAAGGATACATAATCATCACAAACATACAAAACCGCCTCAGGTACCAACAACATTGGGCTAAACTTCAACCAGAAAGATCAATCCAAGAAAGGTAACAGCAACTGCGGAAACCAAACCTATTTCATGTCCTAACTTCACTGAGGAGAAACATAATCCGGATGTAGCTAAATCAAACAGATATCGGGATAGAACATCTTTCTTCCGGTTTTATTGGAGTAATCAATTTTTTCAAAAGCAACATGCATACTGAAGATTGTAAGATCAGCCTCAAATAAAGCAGACTGACACCGAGACAATCAAACCTCACTGGGGAATTCAAACCCACTTCCCTGGAGAAAAAACTGCAGATTGAAAACTTTTCATCATGAATACTCATTCCAACAAGAGATGCATTGGGATAACCTTCCCGGGGAATAGCACACAGACTTCAATGGGGAAAACCAATGTTTCATGGTCCGTACTCCTACTGGGGATTTCAATGCTGATCTTGAATAAGGCAAATGGAAACCAAATTGTCAAAACATTCACTGGGGAATTCAGGCCCACTTTGAAGGAAGATAAACATACGGACTTCACTAAGGGAGACAATGCTTCATCATCGAGACATCTACCGGGGACTACATGCTGACTTCATTAGGGAGGTCAAAACCACATCATCGAGGGGAAACCAAGATACGTTCTTCACTGGGGAAACCAGAGATACATTCTTCACTGTGGAAAACAGAGATACGTTCTTCATTGGGGAGACCGGAGATACGTACTTCAAGAGTAATTATTGCACCAACCTCTTTGGGGAGAAAGGACATCTATCAAATAAACGAGGCCTTCACTGGAGAATATTGGATTGAGTCTTCATATCATACAAACCTGTTCCAACAAAAGATGCCCTGGTATAGTCTTCCTAGGAAATTAAGAAGTCAAC
This sequence comes from Vicia faba, assembly GCA_948472305.1. Classification (NCBI taxonomy): domain Eukaryota; kingdom Viridiplantae; phylum Streptophyta; class Magnoliopsida; order Fabales; family Fabaceae; genus Vicia; species Vicia faba. The sequence continues at coordinate 328,490 of CATIWC010001949.1, forward strand.
ACTAATGCCAATACTGCAAAAAGAGCGATATCTTAGCACACAGAGGGAATAAAATCTTTCATCATATGAGGGAAAACTTCGTTGGGGAATCTGGGACAGAGGCTTCTAACCATGCAAACCCAAAATCAAAAGCGAACCGAGACTTGGCCGGGGATAATAGGATCACAAACCAAATACTTCACCTTGCACCCACTGGTATCTTCTTCAACTATCCGAGAAACACACAAAGATTGCGCACATACCAACAAGATGAATTGAGAGAACCTTCCTGGGGAACCAAGAAGTTAACACTATAGTAAGAAGTCAAAATTATGGGGATTTTAAATCAAACTCAACACTTGGTGAGAGAAAACCCAAAAATTGACAATTGTCTCAACACTTCTTAGAAAATATATTGCCCTTGTCTAGCTACTTGGGAAGCACATAACAACAAGAATGAATTGAGAGAACCTTCCTGGGGAACCAAGAAGTTAACACTATAGTAAGAAGTCAAAATTATGGGGATTTTAAATCAAACTCAACACTTGGTGAGAGAAAACCCAAAAAATTGACAATTGTCTCAACACTTCTTAGAAAATATACTGCCCTTGTCTAGCTACTTGGGAAGCACATAACAACAAGAATGTCGTAACTGGAGAAAACACTTCTCTACAAGATATTCCATATCAATAAAAAGTGAGAAAGAACTCCATCAAATGAGCAAAGGCTTCATAGATCTTTTTAATCTCCGTTTGATCACCACCTGGATGGGTAAAGAATCATACTCAGCTGGAGAAGTCTGCAGCAAGACTGGAAAAAATGGGATTATGAACCCAACATCATAACACAACTTGAGGAAGGTTCTTAGCTTGGGGTAGACATAGTAACCATCTTGACGAAATCTGGATATACCCTTGGAAACCAATCTGGTGTCTCAAGCTTACCATGCTGGTCAAGGTAACTTTCATAACTTGCCCTTGGCTGCATGCTTTTAAGATAACCTTTCTGATCAAATGGCTTTCATAGATTTGTCGAATCTTGACGTAACTGCCCTAGATTGGCTGAATGTTGCATCCTCTTTACTCCACAACTCTTCCCGGCAACATGCCTTTTGCTGATACTCAAATGTAAACTTTCACGACATCAAGCAGTTGTTTTACAAGCAGAAAATGTTTATTCTAAGAATGAAAAATCTAATGCAACAATTATGTAAGTCTTGAAGATTTTATTTGAAAAGATGTCGCAAAACCCTGTGAACAAATCACTAGCCAGGATGCGACATGGATTTTTTGTGTGAAAGATAACAAAAGCATATGATACCAATCACAATAATTTATCAAAATTAATGGGAGTCAGGAAACACTATTTCATTGGAGTATGCTTTCGAAATAAACCCTGTTTCAATTAGGACTTTTGAGGGTTGTAACGTGGCCTGGTTCACGGTTTTAGAAAAAAGATTTAAGGCTCAAAAATATTTGGTGCCCACCCCCTTCATGATGTTCTTCAGTCCTAAGTTCAGTTAAATTGACACGGACATTCATCTCTCAAAAGAAGTTTCGAGATGGTTGAGGAATCAAACAAGGTTTTCTTTGGACATGCAAGTCACTCATTCCTGCTTCTTTTGGGTTTCTTGTCACGCGACTCTGTTCTTTTCTAATGATTTCACATTGTAATCCTTTATCGCATTTTAGGCTTTCCATTTCTTCCTTGCCTTCGGGACAAATTCCTTTTGACTTTGACTCTGAAGTGCAGCGGGATACCCTGACTTTTGCCTAAGCGACTTGTTTTTTCAAGTTCCGACTTAGCGGGGCTTTTTGTCTCTTTATTTATCATCATAATTTTTTTATTCATATTATCTTTTTCTTTTTTTTAACATGTCGCGTGACTTTGAGTCATTTGTGACTTGTCGGAAGAATTGTGACTTCCCTATTTCTGGGTAGATAACCATTGTTGTATCGTCATCTGTTGATCACCTGATATGTAAGAGATACCCATTGGGATAACATCTTCTTTTGATGCACACTACTGATATGCGGAGGTTAAACATTGCGGTTTTGAAATCCCTCAACCTCTTGAAGGATAACCATTATTGTATCCTTAGATGCGCACTCTTGATGAGATTTGAATACTCAATCAGATTAACTGAACACTACCCTGCCCCGGGTTTTAAAAAAAAAGAGGGTTTTTTCTGAATAGAAAAAGAAACTCCTACTTCAAGGCTCAAAGGGGTTAACGAGGGTTTCACTCCCTTATATCTCCGGTGTTTGAGGATTTGAAACAATGCATGTACATCGTCAACAGGGTTTTATCCAAAGGCATACAACCAGAAAATTTGTGTTTTAATATCATCATCATCCTCCCAATATCTGCCTAGGCAAGAGAATGGGTAACAAGTTGGTATCATAAAGCAATTTAAAATTGAAAATAAATACGAGTGAAACGAATGAATTTCTTCAAGACAAACATACTCATTGTATTAAGATTAAACATTCAAATGCAAACAAGTTCTTACATGCAAACAGTGCAATGATAAACAAGAAAAAATTACAAATGAGAAAGCAGTACAAATGCTAATAAATTGAGAAGGCTAATCATCCTTAAACTCTAGGGCATTCTTCAATCACCTTTTATCCTTCGGCAAAGACTTGACTTGAACTTCAAGACAAATACCCTTAAACGACAAGATACCGCTTCGGACCAACCTCTGAACTTCGATTTTCAATGGATAACAATTTTCAATGTTATGCCCCGGGGCTCCCTGATGAAATGCACAAGTCAAATCAGCTTTGTAGTACCACGACATCTTCTCGGGGACCTTTGGTGGAAGTCGGGTCTGGACCAAATTTCTCTGCATCAGGATGGGAAACAATTCTGTATAGGTCGTTGGGATTGGATCAAACTGATTTTTCCTCTGATCAGGAACTTGCTGATTCTGTTGACAAACTGGAGCAACAGGAGGTAAGTTGAACACAGGGATGACAGGAGGAACATGTTGATTCTGACGATAATTATTTCTTCCTCTGGTTCTCTTCTTAGAAAAGTTATTATCAAACTTCTTCACACCACTAGCTGAGACACCATCTTCAGATGAACACCCTTTTCGGACATCCTCTTCTAGAGGCACTCCCATATTTACTTTTTTAGGGAAATCACTGAGTGCATCGACTATCACCTTCTCATGAAAGAATGATTTTAGAGTTTCTGTGAAGACCTTTGCCATCTCTTCTTCCTTCCTAGAAGGATTGACTTGGGCACCAACCAAAGTTTTAACCAAAGCAATTAGATACTCCATGCCAGCCTTCAAAGTAGTTACCTCTTTGCGGAGTTCAAAGATCTCTTTCTTAATGTTTTCCATCTTCTCTTTGAAATTAGCCCGAGTGTTGTAGTGATGAGTCAGCTTGCTGAGTGAAGTAAAGAAGCTGGGTAAGACACCTGGATATGAATAACAAATGCAAGAAATATGTGCAATATGATGCATGATATGCAATGCACATGATTATTTTTATTTTATCATTTAATATTTCAAGGGATTTATGGTTTATAGACACGTTGCCAACATCCAAGTAATAAGGCTTTTGTTTCTATTTCTAGAATCCATGGTTTAAAAGTACCTGAGATATTCACAAATAGTCAACCTTTAAATCCCTTGAAATATTGTTTTTTCAAAAGATGCTTATGAGTGCATGGATGCATGATGCAACAATCGCACACAAGATCACACATATAGGGTTCATAGGTTCAACGTCACGAGCATGAGGTCGAAGGTACTACCCATAAGGTATTGGTCTAAAAAGTTATCACCTGCCGAACAAGGTTCTAGAGGTTCTCAGAGTCTACATCCTTCCTTTGGATATTACCAACTTCCCGATTAACTCGGTAATTAGTAATATTCTTAAGAAAGACTCGTCCGAGCGTAGTATCGCATGACAACTACTTCCGGATTACTCCGTTATAGCTTCCGCACTACACCTAAAAGGCCAAGAGGGGTTAGGTAATCTATGGTCCTCAGCTTCGGCAGGATCCCAGGTCGAAAGCAGTACCTCTTCCCGATTACTCGGTAAACGACACTACAGTCAAAGGGGCCTCCACTGAGTGGGGGATCTCATGCCTCCTTTTTTAGGACTACTCCCTCAAAGTTAACATGACTATACCGCCCGTCCTATCTTAAAGTTTGCCCAAGTCCGGGTATAGGACTTATGAGTAATCACCAAGCACCCTGTAAACCAGGAAAATCCAGACAAACATATATACAAAATATAACACATAAACAACAATAGCACATATACAGATATAAATAAAGGTAGGCTCAACCCACTTAGGGATGGACCAGCAAGAGGTCAATCTTTCCCCAGTGAAGTCGCCATTTTTATGTAGCGGTAGAAATGTGCAAGACTAAGCCATTGGATTGACTAGACTTTATACAAATCAAAATAAAAATCACCACCGCGCTTTATTGTTTCGAAAGGAATGGGAAAAGAGCGAATAACCCAAAAAAGAGGGGGAAAGATTCAAGGTAAGGGGGTTGATTATGCAAAGGGAAGGTATTAGCACCCTAAACATCTACGGTACTCCGCAAGAACCTCTTTGAAAAATCTGTATATTTTGGCTATAAAAATGTGTTGTATATAAAATGGATGGTGGAGGTGAGAAAAGAAATATTTTTATGATTTTTGCACCCGCCGCGGTTGCGAACCTTTAGTGCCTTCGTACCACATTTCGTGCAATAGGGGATCAGGGTACACGTAGTTCCTCTTTTAAAAATTTGAAACACAAGTGTGTTGGTTGATTTTATGAGATAAGACATCATCGCCATTGTCCGTGTGAAAAACATACTTACTACCCACAATCATGAGAAAGGAGAATTTGCATCATCTCAAAGTGGAGGATATGGCTTGGATTTTAAAATTAACAATGCCTCACTCAACACTCAAGTGGAAAATATCTCACTTCACTACATATTGTAGAAGTATAGTTGTTTGCATCACTACAAGGATTGACAAGAGTCTAATCTTTTGAGAAAAGTTTAAAGATAAAAGCTAAAGTGGCAAAATGGTTTGAAATGAGATTGATTGACTTTTAGTATTGTCACAAAAAAAGGTCAAGGTATTATTAAATTGATTGAAATTTATTTATGAAAATGTTTCGAAGATGCATGGACCTAAGTCCAAGTTTATTATGAAAATGTTTCAAGTTTCAAAACAAGAAGAGTTTTTTTTTTTTAAAAGGAGGGAGAAGATTTTTGAAATTAAAGAAGATGGGAGGAGAAGAAGAGGCTATCCTAAAGCATAAGGTAAAATCTAGGGATAAGAACCATCTAACCAACAAGAAGCCGATACTTGACATTATGAGTCAATATAGAATTCCCATTCTTCGGATTGAAACCAAGCAAGCAAAGATACTAGACCTCTTGAAAGAACCAAACTTCAAGTGTTTTAAGTCTTCGCAAAAATTGAGCAGAGTAACGGCTGTATATGGGTGAATTCCAGATTACAAACAAAGATCGTAATCTCAATAACCTGCACACAAAACAAACAAGCAACCCAATGTCTTGAGGTAAACCTCAAGAACTCCAGACAAAATATCAAATAATATCACAAAGTCTCCAAGATAGGCCAATGTCTCTAATCCTAAGTCCAAGAAGTCCATCACTCCATAATGCAAAGGAAAGTAACCATGTAGTCCAAGTATCATTAATGATTTTTATGGTTTATGTTGATTATTAGGTGTCTTTAAAAAGAAAGAAAAAGCTCAAGTGAGCAAAATAAAAATGACATAAAAGTAAATGCTCAAATGAGCAAAGATGAAAATAGCATGAAATGTAAAATGCTAAAAGTAAATGGTACATAAAGCATGAAAATAAAAGCGTAAAGTAAAGTTAGTTGTTAGTAATTAGTGGTTAGTTGGATGACCATCTTGAAACTTGCATTTGGAACTCATTAGAGGATTGGTAGAACCAAATCCTCCACACAACAAGTTGCATTTGCTTTTTGTCAAGTATATCATCCATTTTTGAATTCTCACAAGGCAACATGTAATGATCAACGATGTTTAAGTGATCCGCGTTGACCAAAGGTGTTGTAGATCCATTAGAGGATTGGTAGAACCAAAGCCTCCACACAATGAATCTCAAGGTTATTGGATCAAAGAGATCAAATTAACATACTTGGGCTTGCAATCATAAGTTTGGGCCACGAATGATCATTTATTTGAATCGGGACAAAATTTAGCACTATGTTAAGCAATCGTAAGTGGACTTATGTAGAAGTCACACCTATTTTGAGGCCGGTCAATAGCAATCTATGTACTTCATGTTTGGATAAATGATATAGAGATCACCATCCCTTAACATGTAGCACAATTAAAAAAATAAAGGGATAAGATGAAGAGGGAGGGAAATGATAAGCTAATTTGGATCACCATTTCAAAATTCTTTCATCTTTAAATTCAACCACTCCTCTAGATGGATTAAAGCACTAAACATATCATTAATCCAAAACACCAAAAATGAATTAAATAATTCACTCTTAGGTAGATTTGAATTGATGAACATTTATACAACTTCATCTACATCACAAAGTCCATTGAGTTTAAAGAAAAATTGGACATTTAAAATTGCAATCCAAACCAACAATCAAAAGGAGTGAGTAGAAAAATCATTTTGGATCAAAGCTGCCCCAAAACAAGGCAAAAAAATGCATTTTGTCCTGGTGTAAATCGATTTGCACTACTATGTAAATCGATTTACACAGTACAGTTTTCAAAAATTTGCGTGAAATTGCTTCTGTGCAATCGATTGCACTAGTGTGTAAATCGATTGCACACAGTTGCAGTAGCAAAAACAACATTTTAAAAGGGCAATTTCTTGTTCAAACATTCCATCAAACACCTTATGATCATGGATCCACTTGAGCACGAAAATTCCATCAAATTATGAGAAAATAACACCATTGGAATCACAAAAGAATGCTCAATGAATCAATCCCAAAGATCACCAAGAGATCACATTGTGAAAGATGAATTATCCAACTTACCAAAGGTAGATCTAGAGAATTATCAAAACAACTTCAAGAATTTGCTTCAATTCAACCACAAGAATTAATTGAACAAGCTTGGATGTAGAGAATTGATGGAGAAAAAGTGTTTGGATGAAGGTTTAGCTCAAAGATTAGTAAGCTTCAATGCAAAGCTTACTAACTTTTTGAAAATGGAGCTTTGAGTGAATTTGGTAGATGGGGAGAATTGAGATATTTTTTAGCAAGGTGGATTTGGCTTTCAAAAGCTTGAAATTTGAATGAAATGAGGGCTCTATTTATAGAGTTTAGGATTGGGATTAGTGGTAATTTGGCAATTGATTCTTGGAGCCAAAATTTGAATTAATGATAATTCTTTCAAATGTTAGAGCCAAAATTTGAATTAATGATAATTCTTTTTAAAAATGAAAGATTGGCACTAAAATTTGAATTAATGATACATCTTTCAAAAATGAAGGAAAATTGGAGCCAAAAATTTGACAAGTTTAAAATTGCTGAGTTTTTTTTCAAATTTTCACATTGTGCAATCGATTGCACTACAGTGCAAATCGATTTGCACAATGTATTTTTTCAAAAATGGCGCAAAATACACTATGTGCAATCGATTGCACTCTAGGAGCAATCGATTGTACAGTGAAAAAAAATAAAAAAAAAATTAATTCTTTTTCTTTGCAAATAGAGATTTTAGGGAAATAATACCGAAAAACCTTATTTGCCATATGCTTCGACTCGGTACCTACAAAACACAAATATGCAAAGACAAAGAAATATATTTTTTTGCATTTTGATTAGAAATTAGTCAACAACACATATACAAAATACACAACCAAGGTGCTTGGAGATTCCTCAAGAGCAAACTTAAAGATAGGAAAAAAGAGGAAGAACCAACCCTAATGTGATCTTGTTATGATCGAGTTGACATGATATGAAAGAGGAATCTTAGGGGGAAAAATTGGGGTACAACAGTAAGAAGATAAGAGAGTTTCGTTTTGAAGATCTGTTCAGACAAAACATACTTAGAAGCAAATCAGTGTAAAATGATAAATGAAGAATGTTGTACCCCAAAATTTGCCCTCCCATATTCTTCAAGGTTTGCTAAGATCATGCTTCAAAATCTCCCAAGGGTTGCACAGTCCAATTGCCTCCTAACAGTAAAAAATTAGGGTTTTGGTGCTGGCAAAGAAATTGAAGTTTCCAAGGGTCCAAACAAGTCCCACATGCCTACATACATTGCCAAGCATCCATATGCCAAGTTTCAAGACTCACAGCATCAAATTGCACAGTCAAAAAACCTAAATGCTCCACAGTCAACTGCAGGGGCAAAATGGTCATTTGACAGTCAAAAGTCCAAATTTTTGGTCAACATCTTATTTTGAAGCCACAAACATCATTTGATCAATTCTTGATCATGATTCTCAAAGCATGGCTCAAAAAGTCTCAAGATGCAAAAGTTTCTATTTTTGGACAGTTGAAAAAGTCAACTGCAAATTGACCAAGGCATAACTTCCACATGGTTTATCAGAAACATTCCATCCAAAGCTCATTTTGAAGAGAATGACATTTCCTACAACTCATATTCACACTTAAAGTCCAAGAAATGCTCTCACAAGAAGTTATCAATTTCAACATTATAGGTCATTTTCAAAAGCCAACAAAAAGGCACTTTAAGTCAAAGACCATCACTTGAGATTGGTAAATCAAAATTACATGGGACCAAAGACATTGGTTAGAGGACTTCAATGCCTTTCCAAAATGTCCAAGAACATGATCAAAGCTTAAAAATTGAACAAGATATGCCTTGTGGAAGTTGGGAAATATTTGGGAATTTTGAAAAGTCAACTTTGCATAAAAAGCCTCAAAATTGCTAATGGGCCTCAATTTCTTCCATGAATCATTACCCAAAGGCCATGCACGACCCATTGACCTCCAAGGGAGTTATTTTCCCATTTTTGATTAATTATTTGAATTTTTATTATTATTAATTCACTTAATTAAAATTAAATATGAAAAAATAGCAAATAATACCTTTCAAATCTTTTTGTGCAGAGAATTCACTCATTATGTACTCAATATTTCGTGCATCATTCAAAAAGGAAAGATTCTACATGATTGGCAATGATTGGCATAAAAAAGGATTGAAAAAGATTGGATTTTATGTGTAGAAAAATCAAATATCAAAATCATAAATGCATGGATCTTTGGGTTGCTTTCTTAACCTAATCATGCTCAGATACATATACAACATAACCCTAATGCTGAGAAACGAACACATTGCATACAAGCTGCAGAACAAAAGTGCATTTTTTATAAAAAAGTTGAACACTGAAATCCTAGTTAGAGGGCGATTCAAGGCTTGAAAAGTATCCCAAAACATTGCTGGACCATTAAGGAACGTGTTGCAATCAAGAACACATCCCCAGACCTCAAGAATTGGTAGAGCAGTGTGGCACTTTTCATGAACTTTTCAATTATCGTGTTTCAATTTACATGCATTTTTCATATGTTTTAAATGTTGATTTACACTAATATGAACGTTCTGAAGCTAATGGTACTCTTGAATTGAACTAACCATGCCTGTATAAGAATTCACCATGAACGTCTTTTAGGGTTTCAGAGTTCCAAAATTGGGGCTTTGCATAGGGTGTAAAATTAGACCTTCAAACCGGTGCAGATAAAATCGTGACCTCAAGACGAAACAATTGGACTATTCGCGCTCAATTTATGTTAACCATGGGCGTATTCGCTATTATTTGCAGGTTCCATTTAGTGGGGGTTTAAAACCCCCGCTATCTATTTTCTATTTTTCAGGCAAACGAAGAAGAAGGCAGCGTGTCTGAGTGTGGTTGGTCAGTTTGAATACTGGCGCGTTTTTTTAATTGTTCAGCATAATACTCTTTTTTCACATATATTATTCATGTTCTATAATGTTAACAAAGAAACGTGTTGGTTCAGATGGTTGTTGAGTTGTCATGCAGGCACTGGGACCTGGGTTCGATCCCCAGGTCCCCCCAAACACTTAATAATTTTTGTCAAAACGTGTTCCAGCGTAGCGTTTCATCTAAAGACCATCATGCATCCTCATATTCTTGCTTGCCACGCGCCCAGGAGATCTCATCCAAAGGCCAAAACATGGAGACTGCCATACACGCTAGTCAACTGATGCACACGCAACCACAAAAAGTCAAAAAGGGCCTGGATTGCAGTGGGCCAAATTGCTTCATAAACCTCCTCTAGGGGCCTGATACCCCATGGTTTGTTCAATTTAATTTTTATTTATTTATTTCCTTTTTATTCTTTTATTTATTTTTAATTATTTTCTTTAAATTCCATAAATTAATTTTCACAGTAATAAACATAAAAAAAAATCAAAAAATATTTATTTATTAGTATTAATTTCATCACCATTATTTTGTACATAAACTTTAACTAATTAATTAGATTAAATTAGGTTTTAAAACTTAAATATTTTTTTCTTAATAACTAAAATATGTAGAAATTAGGTCTTTAGCATTTTTATTCTTTTTTCTTAATAAATTTTTTTTTCTTATTATCATTATTATTAATTATTAATTTATTTTATAAATACTCATGTAATTAATTAATTAGTGTAAATTAGGTTAAACTTGAATATTTTTCTTTAACAATTAAAAATAATTTAGAACTAGGGTTTTATTTAACTTCTAATTTTAATTTTCTTTATTTCATAAATACAAAAATACATAAAAAAACAATTTCTTTTCTTAATTTAATAATTAATTAACTTTTAATTTCAATTTAATCTTTAAAGGGTCCAACGCCCTCGAATATTCGATTCTAATTTCTTTTCGCGCGTTTATCTTATTTTCCTTGTGAATATTATGTAATTTCTCAAGCCTTGTAATAGTAATTAGGAAATTTATTTATTTTCCGCACTTTTATTAAAATGGGTCTTTGTTAATTTGGCGATGTATAGACCCGCGCCTTATAATGGCGTAGGACTTTACTTTCCGCATTTAAATTTCCACACTCTTAAAACTGCTAAACTTTGCATGAAAGAATGTATGGCCTAAATTAAAAACAAGCGTAGATCACCATGATACATGTACAAGATAAAACATAACATGAAAACAATACACAAATTCACACACCACTCTTAGGGTACGCCTCACTGTTGCCTTGCCCTCGAAACGTGGTCGTCGAGTATAGGACGTTTTAGTAAGTCCTTATGTCCGTTGATCCATATGCCTCAAAACAAGTTGCCTCGGAAAAGTTGCCTCGAATTAAAAAGGATCAATGGCATAAGGGTAGCTTCTAAGGCGTCCTACTGTTGCTCCGGTGACCACATTGTCCCTACAAACGAATTGACCCGAACACCTCCAACGGTGGTGCTACCTACCTCTCAATGGTGGGATGGCACTACCTTAAGGACATTTACACAGCCTAATTCCTTAGGGTAGGTAGACGACTCATAGATACTTGCTCTAAAAAACCAATGAAAACTCTTTTCACACCGACACTTTTCAAAAAGCTTTCAAAACAATTTTTCAAACACTCTTGAGGACTGATACAAGAGTCGATCTGAAATCTTTAAACGAAACTTTTTCAAACTCACTCACAATTGAAAAGCAAACATTTTTGAAAACACAAATGAGCAAGTATCTAAGAGCCCATGGATAACCATGGATAGAAAGGGTGCTAACACCTTCCCATTCTATAAATCTACCTCCCGAACCGAGAAACTATCTCTTAAGGAATTTTGTTGTGCTTTTGTCCTGTCCATGTTGGAGAAAATAAAAGACGGTGGCGACTCTTGCTTCCGCGACATTTCGCGAACCAGCGTTAAACAGTCAGTTCCAGATCCACCGATCACAGAACTGGCGACTCTGATGGGGACTACTTTAAAGTGAGGTGTACCTTAGGACTAAGATCACTTGTGTTTTCAATTGTCTGAATTGTTTGCTTTATTATTGTGGGTACTGTCTTGGGAGTTCTATAGATCCTAACCCGGATCTAGGGATACCTTCTTAGAAAGTAGCAACAAGACTGTGAGGGAACTGTGCGGGGTATACCGACACGGTCGAAGCAGTCTGCTACGTTGATGTGGCACTTTGGTGTGTACCGGTAACCCTTGAGTTCAGTCAAGGAGAGTACGGGGCCTCCGCATGGTGTCGTGAAGCATCAACTGACCTTAGGAACCTTAATTGAACCATCTTGGCCTCTTTAGGGTAGTCAGATAACTGACTTTGGTGCAGTCCGAGGTTGGTTGATACTCGATACTACACTCAACTGAGGGTTGTTTTCTTGGAATATTTTGGTCGCCAATTCAGTGGCTAAATCGAAACGATGAACAATGAAAGCAATCCAGTGATATTGGGACCCTTAGAACCCGGTTACTTCTGATAGGACAGGTTGAGCCCACCAACTTCAAGAGGGTAATACCCAGACCCCATGCTGGCCTAAACTCTAAGGGTTGTGGTGTGACTTGTGTGCCTTACCATGTTTGCCTTCTTGTGAATATTTGTGGTGTGTTTAAACATAGCATCATGACATCATATAGCATCATGTGCATTGACTAACCATTTCAGGGGTTCGAATCTTCATCTTTGTTCTTGTTTTGTAGGACATGGAAACTGTTCGCAGAAAGACAATTCATATCAGCCTTGTAAGGATCCCTCCTCAGCTTAAGGAACTTATATCCAGGATTCCCGAGAGTTCTTCTTTCAGTGAAAGGCATGGAAGACTCATCAGCTTGGTCAACACCAACATTGAGGAAGATATGATAAAGGTCCTGTTCTAGTTCTTTGACCCTCTGCACCACTGTTTTACTTTCCTGGATTATCAATTGGTGCCTACATTGGAAGAGTTCTCCCGGCTTCTGAAGATCCCTATCCTTGATCAACTACCCTACAACGGTACGGAAAAGGAACCCAAACTTGAAGAGATTGCTAAGGCCTTACACCTACAACCATCTGATATCAAGGGACATTGGGAAGTTAGAAGTGGTATCAAAGGGTTCTTAGCCAGGTTTCTGTTTGAGAAGGCCCAAGAATGTTGGAACTCCCTTGACCTGCAAGCTTTTGAAGAAGTTGTGGCCTTCCTTGTCTATGGATTGGTTTTGTTCCCAAATCCCGATCAGCTTATAGATATCAGTGCTGTCCAGATCTTCATGTCCGAGAATCCTATACCTACGTTGCTTGGGGACATCCTTCACTCAAGTTACACTCGAACCATGAGAAAAAGAGGTGTTCTTATGTGTTGCACTCCTCTCCTGGGAAGGTGGTTTATTTTGCACCTTCCACAATCAGTTCTGAAGAATGAGCGGGGGTTGATATGGTCACAACGATTGATGACTCTTACACATGCAGATATACATTGGTGTCCTCGGTCCAGAGAGGATGTCACTATCATTGATTGTTGCGGGGAGTACCCTAATGTTCCTTTACTTGGAATCAGAGGAGGTATTACTTACAACCCGTGCCTGGCTTGGAGACAGTTTGGTTATGCTCGGAGGGACGACCCTCATGACATGTTAATTCCTGACATAGTTTTTGACTTCGACAACGATGCACAAGGACTTCGCCAGAGATTTATCAGAGCTTGGAGGATGCCAAGTAGGATAGACAGCAAGACACTAGGGCACAGGAACTCCATCCCGTTGGAGCCTTATCTCAAGTGGGTACACGCCCGCTCCCAGAAGTTAGTAATGCCATATCCTCATGTTCTCCCGGTGATCAAAGAGCCAGTATTGGAAGGAGAGGTGTCCTACACCATTCAACATCCTGACATGCCTACATCCTGGGAAGAAATACAGAAGAGTTGGATCCAGCTTAAGGAAGAACGGAATTCTCTTGAGACCAGTCTACATGCCAGTGAGAAGAAGGTCTTGGAGCTCACCCGCCTACTGCACGAGGAAAAGACTCTCAACACTTACATTGCTCCAAAGAGGATGTGCAGTGTCTTTTGGGATTGATTCACCTTTGTAATGTTTTACCCATGAGGATTTGATGTACTGAACAATTATTTCTTAATAATAACGTGTGTTCCTTTTTGTCTACAACAAATTTGAACTTTCGGACCCTTGAATGCATTGCATAAACACATATCATGCATCATGTGCATCACAGGTACTCTTCTTTTCAGGTTGCTTAATGTTCTTCGCTGTTTATTTCAGCATCATGAACCCTGAATCATCTACCGAGCAGTCTATCAAGGCCTTTCAGGCTCAGAACGCACAATTCCAAGAGCTGATTATGAGTTTGGCCCAAGGTCAAGAGGAGATGAAGGCTCTGCTGGTCAAGAAGAAGAAGAAGAAGAGAACTGTTCTATTCAACACGGGCCGGAGGTTTGGTAACACACTGCAGAATGAGGAAGCTGGTTCTTCTATAGGAAAAGACAGTCCCCAGGGGGGAAGGGCTCCAAGTCCGGTGGTCTCTGACAACGAGACTGATTTTAATGAGGAGCAGTATCCTCCAGCTGAAGACAGGTACAAGCAGTTGGAAGACCGGCTGAATGCCATGGAAATTCAACAAGTGCCTGGTTTGGATTTCGGAGACTTGGGTTTATCTTCTGGTGTGGTCATCCCACACAAGTTCAAAGCACCATCTTTCGCAAAGTATGACGGGGCGTCCACAGTGGACAAGAACTTGTGGATCCACTTCTTCCAGGAGAGTCTTTCAGGGACTCATCTCGAATGGTTCTATCAGCTGGATGGAACCAAGGTTCGTAACTGGGAGGAGTTTGCTACTGCTTTTTACAAGCAGTATCAATATAATGCCGACCTCGCTCCTACACGTACCCAACTCCAGGGTATGTCGCTAGGATCGGGAGAAGGTTTTAAAGAGTATGCGCAGAAGTGGAGAGACCTGGCTGGCAGGGTGCAGCCACCATTGACAGACCGTGAGCTAGTGGATATGTTCTTAGGGACTCTATCTGGGCCATTCTTCAATCATCTTATTGGCAATTCATCTGCAGGGTTCACAGACCTCATTCTGACTGGGGAAAGGATAGAGGCTGGTATGAAATCAGGTAAAATTCAGAAAGGTGCATCCTCAAGTTCTGAGAAGAAGCCTTTCAAAAAGGAGGTCAGTGCTGTGTATGGGCCTAGGAGGCAAGACAAACCAGAGCGCCGCCAAACTGTCAACGCGTTGGTAATTGCTAAGCCTGTTGTCGCTCCTCGGCAAACTAATCAACCAAGGGGTGAGAGACCCAGAAGAGAATTCACTCGGCTGAGTATGACCTTGTCACAAATTTTGCCGCAACTACTATCAACCAACTTGGTGACCGTCAGAGAGGCTCCAAAGGTTGTGAATACTGCATCCCCCAAGTATAATCCAAATGCCCGTTGTGCTTATCACTCCGATAGCCCGGGGCATTCTACTGATGATTGTTGGGCCCTGAGAAATAAGGTTCAAGACCTTATTGATGCGAAGGAGATACAATTTGAGGCGCCTGAGAGGCCAAATGTGGTGACTGCTCCTATGCCCCAGCATGGAGTAAATGCCATTGATGAAGACTTGTATGCCGTTTCTGTGAATGATGTAGCTACCCCTCTGTGGACTGTTAAGAGGAACCTGCTGCTGGCCGGTTTATTTCCGGGTTGTAGCAAGGGTTGCCTTCTGTGTGCTGTTACCCCTGCTGGTTGTCCGTTACTGAAGTTAGGCATCCAAAGCCTGATGGATAGCAAAGAAATTTTGTTCAAGAAGACCGTTGTTCCTTGTGTTCCCGCTGAAGAAGTATCTGTCGTTACAATTTTCAACAATCCAATCAAGGCTCCTCCGAGGAAGCCAGTTAAAATCATGTCTGTTGCACCCATTATTATTACCGTTCCGGGGCCTCTCCCCTATGAATCTGACAAGGCTGTCCCATGGCACTATGGGGCAGATGTATATGTACTTGGAGTGAAGTAGGAGTTCAACACCGGTACCAGCATCAGCAATATCACCGGTCCAGCTAAAGTTACTCGCAGTGGCAGGCTCTTCTCGCCTGACATTGCGCCACCAATTATCCGAAGACCTCTTATAATAACGCCTGCAAGTGCGCCTATTTCCACTTCTGATCAAGTTGCTTCCCCTGCTGCCGAGTCATCTAATACTCGGGGCAAAGGGATTGATGATGAGCCTTCCCGGATGGAGGCACCAAGTCTGTCAATATTGAAGCCTCCCAGCAAGAGATAGAGGAAATTCTTAAGATAATCAAGAAGAGCGACTTCAACGTCGTTGAACAGCTGGGGCATACCCCCTCCAAGATCTCTATGCTGTCATTGCTGCTGTGCTCAGAGGCCCATGCCAAGGCCCTGATTTCATTTCTGAAGACGGCCCATGTGCCACAAGAGACCTCTGTAGATCAATTCACTGACTGTGTGGCCAATTTGTCAGCTGACAATGGTTTGGGTTTCTCGGATGCTGATCTTACCGCCAAAGGAAAAAACCACAATGATGCCCTGCATGTCTCCATTGAATGCAGGGGCACTACTCTTGCGCACGTATTGGTGGACACCGGTTCTTCCCTGAATGTATTGCCCAAGAAGGCCTTAGACCGGTTGGACTGTGAGGGCCTGGAGTTGAAGCCTAGTAACATCATTGTTAGAGCCTTCGACGGTTCTAAGAGGATGGTGCATGGTGAGGTAGACATCCCGATTCGTGTGGGTTCTCAAGTATTTGACTCAACGTTCTACGTGATGGATATCCGTCCATCTTATTCCTGTTTGCTGGGTCGACCTTGGATTTACAAAGCTGGGGCTATGACTTCCACTCTACACCAGAAGCTCAAGTACCCTGTCAGAGGGAAGATTGTCACTATGAAGGGGGAGGAAGAATATATGGTTAGTCATCTGAATTCCTTCCGGTATATTGAGATGGACGGGGAGTTTATTGAAACCCCCTTTCAAAATTTTGAAGAGGTACCTCCAACATTGGCAGCGGCAGAAGCAGTAACTGAAGAGGGTTCTCCTTTGAAGATGGCCTCCTTGAAGGATGCCCGGGCTGTAATTGAGAAAGGTGAATGTGCTAACTGGGGAAGGCTCCCTGATTTTACTCCTAAAACTGACAAGTTTGGACTGGGTTTTACTGTAGAGGCTCAGAGGGCTGTGCGCAAAGCTAGGATCGGAAGACCTCCTGTGCTCATCACCAATCCAGGAGTGAATGTTATTGGGGATGAAGACGAAGTGGAAGAATCAGAGTTCGATAGATGGATCTACCCGACGACCGACGGTGGACTGACCAATTGGACCACAAAAGATCACATACCTGTTACTTTTTTTATGCAGTAATGAATTCCTTTGTTTTTGTTATTTGTAATAAACAATGAATTGAAACTTTATGGCCCGGTGTCTTACCCGGGGCACCGTGGCTTCATTTGTGAGGGCTTATTACTTGTCATCTCCATATATCATGAATAAAGACCTTGGACTTTTTTTCGCATTTCAAATCTTGTGCTCCCTTTCTTTCTTTCTCTCTTTATATATTGCAAAACAGCTATATTTACACACACTCACCTATACAGGTTTCAATCCACTCTAGATCTCACTGGTAACGACTCTGCTACTGCTAGCTATGACTTCGAAAATCCGATCAACTTAGCCGAAGACGAAGGTGAAGATGATTGCGAAGTGCCTGGTGAGCTTGCAAGACTGTTACTCCAGGAAGAGAGGGCAATTCAACCACATGAAGAGCCAGTGGAAATGATAAATCTGGGTACTGAGACAGATAGGAAGGAAGTCAAGATTGGTGCCAATCTGGAGCTCAGCGTGAAACAATGGTTGACTCAGATGTTGCATGATTATGTGGAGATCTTTGCCTGGTCCTACGAAGACATGCCTGGTTTGGATACCGACATTGTGGTCCATCACTTGCCTACCAAGGAAGACTGTCCTCCAGTTAAGCAAAAGGTCCGCCGTATGCGTCCAGAGATGTCTGAGAAGATCAAAGCTGAGGTTATGAAGCAATTCGATGTCGGGTTTCTTGCAGTGACTTCTTACCCTCAGTGGGTTGCCAACGTGGTGCCGGTGCCGAAGAAAGACGGTAAGGTCAGAATGTGTGTTGACTACAGGGATCTGAACAAGGCCAGCCCCAAGGATGACTTCCCCCTACCTCACATTGATGTTCTGGTTGATAATACTGCTCAGCACAAAGTGTTCTCCTTCATGGACGGCTTTTCAGGTTATAATCAGATCAAGATGGCTCCTGAAGATATGGAAAAGACTACCTTTGTTACTCAGTGGGGCACCTTCTGCTACAAGGTCATGCCATTCGGGTTGAAAAATGCTGGGGCAACCTACCAACGTGCCATGGTTGCTTTATTTCATGACATGATCCACCATGAGATTGAAGTGTATGCCGACGATATGATTGCCAGGTCCCAAACTGAGGAGGAACATCTTGATCATCTGCAAAAGCTGTTTGACCGTCTGAAGTTATACAAGTTGAGGTTGAACCCGAACAAGTGTACCTTTGGGGTAAGGTCTGGAAAGTTGCTAGGCTTTGTTGTGAGTGACAAGGGTATTCAAGTGGACCCTGCCAAGGTTAAAGCCATTCAAGAGATGCCAGTTCCTAAGACAGAGAAAGAGGTCAGAGGCTTTCTAGGACGTCTGAATTACATTGCCCGATTCATCTCGCACCTAACTGCTACCTGTGAACCAATCTTCAAGCTGCTGAAGAAAGATCAGGTAGTACGTTGGAATGATGAATGTCAAGCTGCTTTTGACAGAATCAAAGAGTATCTCCAAGAACCACCCATCCTTATGCCACCGGTTGAAGGGAGACCTCTGATACTATACCTGACAGTACTTGACAGCTCAATGGGGTGTGTGCTGGGGCAGCATGACGAGACTGGCCGAAAAGAGCACGCCATTTATTACCTTAGCAAAAAGTTTACCGACTGTGAGACCCGATACTCACTGCTCGAGAAAACTTGTTGGGCTTTGGTATGGGCTGCTCGCCGGCTGAGACAGTATATGCTGACTCACACTACCTTGTTGATCTCAAAGATGGATCCGATAAAGTACATATTCGAAAAGCCTGCTCTGTCAGGAAGAATAGCAAGATGGCAAATGATCTTGACAGAATACGACATTCAGTACACAACTCAGAAAGCCATCAAAGGAAGTGTATTGGCAGACCACTTGGCACACCAGGCAGTGGACGACTACCAGTCAATGAACTTCGAGTTTCGAGACGAGAGCATCGTGATTGTGACTGATTGCGAAGTACCTGGACCGGATGAAGGACCTGAGGAAGGATCCCGATGGTCTATGCACTTTGACGGAGCCTCCAACGCTTTGGGTAACGGTATCGACGCTGTGATCATATCCCCTCAAGGCACTCATACTCCACTTACTGCCCGGCTATGTTTCAACTGCACCAACAACATGGCGGAGTATGAGGCATGCATCATGGGTCTTCAAGCTGCGATTGACTTAAGGATCAAGTTTCTGAGTGTCTTCGGAGATTCCGCTCTCGTGATCAATCAGATCAAAGGCGAGTGGGATATAAAACATCTGAATCTTATTCCTTACAGAGAATGTGTGTTGACATTGATCCCCCACTTCACAGAGATAACTTTTGAACATTTCCCAAGAGAGGAGAATCAGTTGGCGGACGCGTTAGCTACGATGTCTTCTATGTTCAAAGTCAAGTGGGACAATGAGGCTCCCCGGATCATCATCTGGAAACTGGACGAACCGGCATACTGTTGTGATCTTGAGGCTGAAACAGTGACTGAAAAACCCTGGTACTACGAGGTAAAGAGGTACTTGGAAGCTCAAGAGTATCCGGAAGGTGCATCTGTCAATGATAAGAAGTTTCTGAGAAGGTTCGCAGCAAAGTTCTTCCTCAGCAACGGCGTCCTGT
Source organism: Vicia faba (assembly GCA_948472305.1). NCBI lineage: Eukaryota > Viridiplantae > Streptophyta > Magnoliopsida > Fabales > Fabaceae > Vicia > Vicia faba. Next base: position 348,324 of record CATIWC010001949.1, read on the forward strand.
ACAAGCGAAACCATGATTCGACCTTACTGCGTTGTGTGGATAAGACTGAAGCAGAAAGGATCATGGCGGAGCTACATGAAGTTACCTTCGGAACACATTCCAGTGGACACACCATGGCAAAGAAAATCCTTAGGGCAAGATATTTCTGGTCCACAATGGAAGCTGACTGCTACCAACATTCTCGGACATGTCATAAGTGCCAAGTATATGCTGATAAGGTGCACGTCCCTCCAGTTCCTCTGAATGTCCTGACTGCACCTTGGCCTTTTGCAATGTGGGGCATAGATATGATCGGCGAGATTAAACCTACGGCATCCAACGAGCATCGCTTCATCCTGGTAGCGATCGATTACTTTACAAAGTGGGTTGAAGCAGCTTCTTACGCCACTGTAACCAAGAATGTTATGGCACGGTTCATTCGGCACAACCTGATATGTCGATACGGCGTCCCTGAAAGAATCATTACGGACAACAGTACCAATCTCAATAACAAGATGATCACTGAGCTCTGCGAGCAGTTCAAGATACAGCACCACAACTCTTCTCCTTACCGGCCGAAGATGAATGGGGTTGTAGAAGCAGCGAATAAGAATATCAAGAAAATTGTGCAGAAGATGACAGTGACTTACAAAGATTGGCACGAGATGTTACCGTTCGCTCTTCATGGGTACCGTACCTCAGCAAGGACGTCAACCGGGGCAACTCCTTTTTCCTTGGTCTATGGCATGGAGGCAGTCTTACCAATCGAAGTGCAGATACCCTCTCTCCGGATAATGAAGGATGCAGATCTGAGCGAAGATGATTGGATCCAGACACGACTTGATCAGTTAAACTTGATTGACGAAAAGAGACTCACTGCTATTTGTCATGGTCAGACGTACCAAAAACGGATGATCAGGGCATTTAACAAGAAGGTCAGACCACAAGAATATCAAATTGGGGATCTGGTAATCAAACGCATCATCCTTCCTCAGAGTGATCCCAGGGGCAAATGGACCCCCACGTACGAAGGGCCATTTGTGATTAAACATGTGTTCTCAGGAGGAGCCATGATTCTAACTACCATGGATGGTGACGACCTTCCTCACCCCGCCAATGCAGACATAGTAAAAAGATACTACGCATGATAAAAGACCCGCTAGGTTGACATACCTAGGCAAAAATTTGGGCTTCCCGGCGAACCAAAAGGGTTCGGGCAAAATGAGGGATGAAATGAAAAAATCTCTACACCCGGCAAGTCGAAAACCTGAAAAGGCGGCTTGGGCAAAAATGGGTATCCCGGTGGACTGAAAACCCGAAAGGGCGGTCCAGGCAAAAGTTAGGGATTAAAGCATAATACTATGTCGCATGGGACCACTTTGCATCCAGAATCCGGCATCAGCTACCAAGTTCAAACGGCATCGATCGATCAGCTTCATCGTCAACTGAGCAGCAAAGTGATGAGACGCTCGAAGATATAAAGGCGATAGCAGAGTCGGAACCCAGTGGGATTATTCTTTTCACATAGATGTTTTGTTTTCCCTTGTACAAAATTGTATAAACTCTTTTGCTCGGAGGCGTTCTCTTACTAGGACGTCAGCCTCTTGTACATAAACGCTTATTCACAGGCAATTCAAAAATCAATACAAAATCATTTTCAGACTAATTGCCAATTGTTTTTTCTTTTTCTGTTTTGTTTTGCGAAGAACGTCCGAGGTTCAATTTGTGATATATGCATTTGACAATAATTGCTAACTCATAAATATTTGCATACGAAACAAAGGACTAATTACAGGTAACATTAGAAACAGGGGCAATAATGAGTCGGCTAAGCGATCTAATTGCTCTGTCCACCAAGGTGCCAAGGTAAGTTCAGCGGAAGAACGTAACCAAGATACCTTAATTCCCCAGAGAGTGAGACAAGATCCAACAATTCTCCCCAAAGCAGAGTGGGTCTCCAATCAGCCCTGAGAAGGCCCATACCTCCAGCAAGTCGGCAACACTCTCCCCCAGCAGAGTTAGTCCACTGTCAGCCTTAAGGAAGTTGGGTATCCTCCAGTAGATATCAACATTCCTCAGCGGAGTACACAGACATTCTTAACAAGCATCCCCGGCAGTCTTGGTCTAAGATTATTCCCCGGCGGTATACCAGACATTCAATGGAGCCACTTCCCCAGTGCAATCTCAAAAATTTCCCCAGGAAAGTCCAGTCCAATCTAAAAAGTTTCCCCAGGAAAGTGGAATCCATCTCCCCAGCAGGAAGCTTATCCCCAGTAGATTCTGGAAGCTTATCCCCTGTAGAGCACGAACGCGTCCCTTGGACTTTCTTATGCAAAGGTTATTTCCCCACCAGGGTATAACTGGGTTATCCTCAGCCAAAAGCCATGGAAAGATCATCCTCGGCGAAGTCTTCCTATCCCCAGCAAAGTTCATCAATTCCTTCAACATAACTCAACAATGGTATCCCCAGCGGAGTTATCATCAACCTCAGCGAAGTACCTTTCTTTCCCCACAGATTTACCTCCCCGCAGAGTAATCTCCAAGGTTATTCCCCAACAAAATCATCTTCTCCTACCGATATTCTTGCAACCATCACTCCCCAGTGGAAACAACAAAGCTCTACTTTTCAATAGCAGCCCAGAAGTTAACTGCCCGGCACCCGTCAAGGATTTACTTTCCTAGACGAAACATACATTCATAAACAACACATTTTCATACATTACAGCATGCATATACGCATCATGAACATACAATCTCATCTCGCATGTCATACATCATGACATTACGCACAACTAACGTTTTGTCTTTTCAGGACAAAGGTTAATACAAAGATAATTACTATCAACGGTCGCAACTAAAGATCCGATTCCTGTATCTTGACAGGGTGTATCTGTTGACGACTGATTCCAGACTCGATTCCTGTATCTTGCCAGGGCACGTCTAAAGAGTCTGAGGATCCAATTCCTGTATCTTGCCAGGGTGTATCCGTTGACGACTAACAGTACCAGACTCGATTCCTGTATCTTGCCAGGGCACGTCTGAAGGGTTCGAAGATCTGATTCCTGTATCTCGCCAGGGTGTATCTGTTGACGACCAACATTACCAGACCCGATTCCTGTATCTTTCCAGGGTGCATCTGAAGAGTTTGAGGATCTGATTCCTGTATCTTGCCAGGGTGTATCTGTTGACGACTAACATTACCAGACCCGATTCCTGTATCTTGCCAGGGTGCGTCTGAAGAGTTCGAAGATCTGATTCCTGTATCTTGCCAGGGTGTATCTGTTGACGACTATATTCTCCAGACTCGATTCCTGTATCTTGCCAGGGCACGTCTGAAGGGTTCGAAGATCTGACTCCTGTATGTTGCCAGGGTGTATCCGTTGACGACTAACAGTACCAGACTCGATTCCTGTATCTCACCAGGGCACGTCTGAAGAGTTCGAAGATCCGATTCCTGTATCTTGCCAGGGTGTATCTGTTGACGACTATATTCTCCGGACTCGATTCCTGTATCTCACCAGGGCACGTCTGAAGAGTTTTAAGATTCGATACCTGTATCCAGCTAGGGCACATCTATATAAAGGGTTTGAAGATCAACTCCTGTAACAGGCCAGGTATTTAATTTCTTTCTCAGGTACGCAAGTTCTCGCTAAGGAATCTCTTACGCGATCGACAACCTCCCGATGGCATCTATAAGCCCATCTCTCCCATCCATCAGTCTCCAAATGGCATCTGTAAGCCCATTCCCCGCATCATACTGCTGACACTCTACTATGTGAGTGCAAATTTCTGGGCACTCTAGTGTTCAATCATCTTCCACCTTCGGATTACGAAAGGCACGCCAGCCAATCTACACCCTCAGGTTTAAGAAGATTGAATAGGGGCAACTGTTGTACCCCAAAATTTTGCCCTCCCATATTCTTCAAGGTTTGCTAAGATCATGCTTCAAAATCTCCCAAGGGTTGCACAGTCCAATTGCCTCCTAACAGTCAAAAATTAGGGTTTTGGTGCTGGCAAAGAAATTGAAGTTTCCAAGGGTCCAAACAAGTCCCACATGCCTACATACATTGTCAAGCATCCATATGCCAAGTTTCAAGACTCACAGCATCAAATTGCACAGTCAAAAAACCTAAATGCTCCACAGTCAACTGTAGGGGCAAAATGGTCATTTGACAGTCAAAAGTCCAAATTTTTTGTCAACATCTTATTTTGAAGCCACAAACATCATTTGATCAATTCTTGATCATGATTCTCAAAGCATGGCTCAAAAAGTCTCAAGATGCAAAAGTTTCTATTTTTGGACAGTTGAAAAAGTCAACTGCAAATTGACCAAGGCATAACTTCCACATGGTTTATCAGAAAAATTCCATCCAAAGCTCATTTTGAATAGAATGACATTTCCTACAACTCATCTTCACACTTCAAGTCCAAGAAATGCTCTCACAAGAAGTTATCAATTTCAACATTATAGGTCATTTTCAAAAGTCAACAAAAAGGCACTTTAAGTCAAAGACCATAACTTGAGATTGGTAAATCAAAATGACATGGTACCAAAGACATTGGTTAGAGGACTTCAAGGCCTTTCCAAAATGTCAAAGAACATGATCAAAGCTTAAAAATTGAGCAAGATATGCCTTGTGGAAGTTGGGAAGTTTTTGGGAATTTTGAAAAGTCAACTTTGTATAAAAAGCCTCAAAATTGCTAATGGGCCTCAATTTCTTCCATGAATCATTACCCAAAGGCCATGCACGACCCATTGACCTCCAAGGGAGTTATTTTCTCATTTTTGATTAATTATTTGAATTTTTATTATTATTAATTCACTTAATTAAAATTAAATATGAAAAAATAGCAAACAATACCTTTCAAATCTTTTTGTGCAGAGAATTCACTCATTATGTACTCAATATTTCGTGCATCATTCAAAAAGGAAAGATTCTACATGATTGGCAATGATTGGCATAAAAAAGGATTGAAAAAGATTGGATTTTATGTGTAGAAAAATCAAATATCAAAATCATAAATGCATGGATCTTTGGGCTTGCTTTCTTAACCTAATCATGCTCAGATACATATACAACATAACCCTAATGCTGAGAAACGAACACATTGCATACAAGCTGCAGAACAAAAGTGCTTTTTTTTTTAAAAAGTTGAACACTGAAATCCTAGTTAGAGGGCGATTCAAGGCTTGAAAAGTATCCCAAAACATTGCTGGACCATCAAGGAACGTGTTGCAATCAAGAACACATCCCCAGACCTCAAGAATTGGTAGAGCAGTGTGGCACTTTTCATGAACTTTTCAATTATCGTGTTTCAATTTACATGCATTTTTCATATGTTTTAAATGTTGATTTACACTAATATGAACGTTCTGAAGCTAATGGTACTCTTGAATTGAACTAACCATGCCTGTATAAGAATTCACCATGAACGTCTTTTAGGGTTTCAGAGTTCCAAAATTGGGGCTTTGCATAGGGTGTAAAATTAGACCTTCAAACCGGTGCAGATAAAATCGTGACCTCAAGACGAAACGATTGGACTATTCGCGCTCAATTTATGTTAACCATGGGCGTATTCGCTATTATTTACAGGTTCCATTTAGTGGGGGTTTAAAACCCCCGCTATCTATTTTCTATTTTTCAGGCAAACGAAGAAGAAGGCAGCGTGTCTGAGTGTGGTTGGTCAGTTTGAATACTGGCGCGTTTTTTTAATTATTCAGCATAATACTCTTTTTTCACATATATTATTCATGTTCTATAACGTTAACAAAGAAACACGTTGGTTCAGATGGTTGTTGAGTTGTCATGCAGGCACTGGGACCTGGGTTCGATCCCCAGGTCCCCCCAAACACTTAATAATTTTTGTCAAAATGTGTTCCAGCGTAGCGCTTCATCTAAAGACCATCATGCATCCTCATATTCTTGCTTGCCACGCGCCCAGGAGATCTCATTCAAAGGCCAAAACGTGGAGACTGCCATACACGCTAGTCAACTGATGCACACGCAACCACAAAAAGTCAAAAAGGGCCTGGATTGCAGTGGGCCAAATTGCTTCATAAACCTCCTATAGGGGCCTGATACCCCATGGTTTGTTCAATTTAATTTTTATTTATTTTTTTCCTTTTTATTCTTTTATTTATTTTTAATTATTTTCTTTAAATTCCATAAATTAATTTTCACAGTAATAAACATAAAAAAAAATCAAAAAATATTTATTTATTAGTATTAATTTCATCACCATTATTTTGTACATAAACTTTAACTAATTAATTAGATTAAATTAGGTTTTAAAACTTAAATCTTTTTTTCTTAATAACTAAAATATGTAGAAATTAGGTCTTTAGCATTTTTATTCTTTTTTCTTAATAAACAAATTTTTCTTATTATCATTATTATTAATTATTAATTTATTTTATAAATACTCATGTAATTAATTAATTAGTGTAAATTAGGTTAAACTTGAATATTTTTCTTTAACAATTAAAAATAATTTAGAACTAGGGTTTTATTTAACTTCTAATTTTAATTTTCTTTATTTCATAAATACCAAAAAACATAAAAAAACAATTTCTTTTCTTAATTTAATAATTAATTAACTTTTAATTTCAATTTAATCTTTAAAGGGTCCAACGCCCTCGAATATTCGATTCTAATTTCTTTTCGCGCGTTTATCTTATTTTCCTTGTGAATATTATGTAATTGCTCAAGCCTTGTAATAGTAATTAGGAAATTTATTTATTTTCCGCACTTTTATTAAAACGGGTCTTTGTTAATTTGGTGATGTATAGACCCGCGCCTTGTAATAGCGTAGGACTTTATTTTCCGCATTTAAATTTCCGCACTCTTAAAACTGCTAAACTTTGCATGAAAGAATGTATGGCCTAAATTAAAAACAAGCGTAGATCACCATGATACATGTACAAGATAAAACATAACATGAAAACAATACACAAATTCACACACCACTCTTAGGGTACGCCTCACTGTTGCCTTGCCCTCGAAACGTGGTCGTCGAGTATAGGACGTTTTAGTAAGTCCTTATGTCCGTTGATCCATATGCCTCAAAACAAGTTGCCTCAGAAAAGTTGCCTCGAATTAAAAAGGATCAATGGCATAAGGGTAGCTTCTAAGGCGTCCTATTGTTGCTCCGATGACCACATTGTCCCTACAAACGAATTGACCCGAACACCTCCAACGGTGGTGCTACCTACCTCTCAATGGTGGGATGGCACTACCTTAAGGACATTTACACAACCTAATTCCTTAGGTTAGGTAGACGACTCATAGATACTTTCTCTAAAAAACCAATCAAAACTCTTTTCACACCGACACTTTTCAAAAAGCTTTCAAAACAATTTTTCAAACACTCTTGAGGACTGATATAAGAGTCGATCTGAAATCTTTAAACGAAACTTTTTCAAACTCACTCACAATTAAAAAGCAAACATTTTTGAAAACACAAATGAGCAAGTATCTAAGAGCCCATGGATAACCATGGATAGAAAGGGTGCTAACACCTTCCCTTTCTATAAATCTACCTCCCGAACCGAGAAACTATCTCATAAGGAATTTTGCTGTGCTTTTGTCCTGTCCATGTTGGAGAAAATAAAAGACGGTGGCGACTCTTGCTTCCGCGACATTTCGCGAACCAGCGTTAAACAGTCAGTTCCAGATCCACCGATCACAAAGAAGTTCTATGTTACAACTTCTGAATGCACCAACACTGTGAAACAAGAACTCTGATATTCTGATATGTAAAGTTATGGAAAGCTAAGGAGTCTCAACGGTAACATTCATCTTCTGATGTGAGCATGTTCTGAAGTGCTACATTTTATTCATGACTAATTAATAGTAATGACTGAGATAAGACAAGAATCTTTATATTTGGAAAGTATATTTACTACTATTTATCAACCTTCCAAAATTATCTTCTTATGTCTCTCATGCATTGCCTATATAAAGAAGACGTAAAGAAGATACCAACAATATATAACAACTAATGCACACGAAATAGAAAAAACATAATTATCCAGTTCTACCTTGTGCTCCTCTATTGTGTAATACATAACTTTTGTGATATTGTTTTTGTTAGAAAACATATTTGTACACGCCTTTCAATATTGTATTTTGTAATTCCTTGAGAAAATCTGATTGTGGTTTAGACTCAAGAAGACATTGAAAGTTATCATTGTATTTGTGTAATCAAGTTTGATTAGTGGATTAAGACCTCATTAGAGAGAAGCGAAATCACCTTGGCGGGTGGACTGGAGTAGTTTGAGTTCAAACGAACCAGGATAACCAATGTGTCTTTAATATTAAGTTTTAATCTCAATTCAACCCCCCCTTTCTTGTGTTTTTCCATGCGCACGAAATAGAAAAAACATAACTATCCAGTTCTACCTTGTGCTCCTCTATTGTGTAATACATCACTTTTATGATATTGTTTTTGTTAGAAAACATCTTTATACATGCCTTTCAGTATTGTACCTTGTAATTCCTTGAGAAAATCTGGTTATGGTTTAGACTCAAGAAGATATTGAAAGTTTTCATTGTATTTGTGTAATCAAGTTTGATTAGTGGATTAAGACCTCGTTAGAGAGAGGAGAAATCACTTTGGCGGGTGGGATGGAGTAGTTTGAGTTAAAACGAACCAGGATAACCAATGTGTCTTTAATATTAAGTTTTAATCTCCATTCACCCCCCCCCCCTTCTTGTTTTTTTCCATTCTTCACTTCCGTCCTTGTGTGTGGGTATGTCTGTGCCTAATTCCAATGGAATTAGGATAATTCTTACTATGCAAAAAGATAAAAGAGAAGTGTTTAAGAGAAACTCCATAAACCACAATGATTATTGTTGATTCAACTCCTTCTATACCTTTGATCTTGAGAAAGACCAAGACAAAATAGATCCCAATTGACTTGTCGATATTGCTACTCTTTTGCGTTATTTATCTCCAAAGCTTTCGTGTACGATCAATTGTACCTATTGCAACACAAGACTTCAATTTAAATCACCATTCTCATGCTACTTCCTTTGTGTTCTTTATCTCAAAAGGATCCTTTGAATTCTTTATCTCCAAAGGTTTTCACTAGGCTGCAATCCTCTTTTAAATGTCTTGCACGAAAACCCCCAAATCAATCAATGATCTTAGAGGACAAACTCGCGGTTTTTCCGGATGAAAACCCCTGCAAATCTCAACCCAATATTCTCGGCTACATAAGACCCTAATTAGACGTTATCAAACCCCGTCTAGATGGAACCCCAACAAAAGATCGTTACAATGCTTTGTTAGTGTGTATGCATAGATTAGAGGATGAAGGTGAAGAGCAATTGCATGAAATTTTTATGGTATCATCAAGGTAGAATGATGCATTAAAGATGTATTTATAGTTATGCAAATAGTAGGGAAAACGAGAGAAAATTGTAATTAAAAGAAAATAGAAAATTTAACCCTTGAGACGGTATGAATCGACTTGTATCTTGGATGAGCCGACACATAGTGTTAATTTCAAAAGCATGAGTCGACCTGAAATGATCCATGAGACGGCCCAATCAAGATAGACTAAAACTGCTTATCTAAGGAAGCACATGAGCCAGCGTCAAATGACTTATAATCCGGCATGACCCGGGCAGAGGCGAAACTGCTTATTTAGAGCAGTACATGAGCCAACCTGTAGTGACTTATGAGTCGGCCTGAAAAAGAATTTTTAGTGCAAAAAATCATTTTATGAGACAAGGTCAGTTTTGGTTATGTTTCAAATGACTCCTAAGACCTCTAAATGCATAGGTAGTCTCTCAGTTAATTCAAAAAGATGCGCATTGAAGTCGCAAAACTCTCAGTTCATAATACAACGAACGACATCAAAAGCATTCCTCTGGAATCAAAAGACAGTGATGGTTCCTTATCTCATAGGCAGTCAATCTCTCAAAAGAAAAAAAGCTCACTGAGCCAAAACCTATAAAGGAGGCTTAAGAAAGCTGGGGCATCCCGCTGACTGTAATCTCGAAAATAGGAACAGTCAGGCAAAAGTTAGGGATAATAAATCAAAAGAACGAGGTTGCTAAAAATCCTCAACAACATGAAAAATGTTGCAAAAATGACTGCCTTCCAACAAATCCAACTTGTGTGAACCATCACCAAAAATGTCGTTCCAGACTCATTTGGAGTTCAAATGCACAATTAACTGAGCTTAGGATTGAAGAACATCACGAAGAGCGGGTGGGTACAAATATACTTTGAGCCTTTATCTTTTTCTTCTTAAACCGTGAACCAAGCCACGTTACAACCCTTCAAAAGTCCTAACTGAAGCATGGGTTAGTCCAAAAGCATACTGTTACAAAAGGTATCCTGACTCCTGTAAGGCTTTGCCCTAAGTCTTGTGTTGAATTTGTCTTATAAAGAGTTTTCTGCTAAAAAACGCACTTTTCAAAACTTCGAGACAAGCATAAACTTTGCATTATTTGAATATCACTGTTTGCATTTGGCTATTTGTTTGACAGCGGAGAAATTCACACAACGAATATCCGATGAACGAAAACCCTCTCAGTGAACAAAATCACTTCAAAAAGGATGACACTTCCAATCAAGGGGCATGGCATGATCATTGTCCATCACCTGGGGCAGTCCAATCAAGATTCCAGGACATCTCTCAAAGAAGTGCAGAGTAACCAGGGGCAAATCTCCATCTCCGTCACTTGGGGCATTGAACATCAATCTCAGCGAAGGGTTACGTACAATTAAACATTTTCTGGCAGTGTCACAAACACTTGCTACTAGGGGCAATGACAAATATCCCCGAAATCCTTCTCATAGGATGACTCCCAGTAAGGGTTTAATCTCTGAAAACCTTTCCCCAGCTGAATCAACCTCAAGAATCCTCGAGGACTTCTCCCCAACGAAGATGTCTCCTCTCTAGCGGACTGACGACATGGTTTATTTCTTCAATAGCACCAGGATTCCCCAACTTGAGTTTGCCTCTCCGACTACTACAAATCAAAGGACCACAACTCCTCTTCCCCAGTAGACTACTCTACAATCCCCAGCAAGTTACTGTGAAACCTGGACCCGACCAGATGTCAGTTTAACTATGACTCCCCAGTAGAGCAACGGACAACCGAGACTCCTGAACTTGTTCCCCAAGAATGAATCAATACTCTCCACAGAGTTCACAACTTCCCCCAACAGAGTTCTCCTCAACAAAACGAGGATCCTCAGTGGAAACATTCTAAGCAAAATTTGAAGACACGCATACTCTTCAACAGCAATCCGGGATTTAACAACTCCCCAACACTTGTCAAGGATTTATTTTCCCAGACAAAAATACATTCATTAACATTTCACATTTCATGCATCCTATTTACATACATGACAAAATACATATAACATAAATCTCATTTATTTTGAGAACATCATTACACAATGCATACATCATGACATTGCATACAACTAACTCTTTACCTATTCAGGAAAGATCGATCGACAGATAAAAGTCATTACCTTTTGAGGTAGTAATCGTCCAAGATTCCTTCATCATCCTTCTGAGGTAGAAATCGTCCAAGATTCCTTCATCATCCTGCTGAGGTAGTAATCGTCCAAGATTCCTTCACCATCCTGCTGAGGTAGAAATCGTCCAAGATTCCTTCACCATTCCTGCTGAGGTAGTAATCGTCCAAGATTCCTTCATCATCCTGCTGAGGTAGTAATCGTCCAAGATTCCTTCATCATCCTGCTGAGGTAGTAATCGTCCGAGATTCCTTCACCATCTTGCTGAGGTAGTAATCGTCCAAGATTCCTTCATCATCCTGCTGAGGTAGTAATCGTCCAAGATTCCTTCACCATCCTGTTGAGGTAGTAATCGTCCAAGATTCCTTCATCATCTTGCTGAGATAGTAATCGTCCAAGATTCCTTCATCATTCCTGCTGAGGTAGTAATCGTCCAAGATTCCTTCATCATCCTGCTGAGGTAGTAATCGTCCAAGATTCCTTCATCATCCTGCTGAGGTAGCAATCATCCAAGATTCCTTCATCACCTTGCTGATGTAGTAATCGTCCAAGATTCCTTCATCATCCTGCTGAGGTAGTAATCGTCCAAGATTCCTTCATCATCCTGCTGAGGTAGAAATTGTCCAAGATTCCTTCACCATTCCTGCTGAGGTAATAATCGTCCAAGATTCGTTCATTATCATGCTGAGGTAGTAATCGTCCAAGATTCCTTCATCATTTGTTTGGAGTAGCAATCGTCTCAGATTCCTTCATCATCTGTTTGGAGTAGCAATCGTCTCAGATTCCTTCATCACACATCATTATCAGAAAAGACCTTCTCTGCCAATCAGAGACCTTCAAATAACAGTCCAGATACGATCCAGATTCGAATGTAATTCTGTCACTCATTCAAATACAGTCCAGCAATCATTTCTGGATGGCATCTTTAAGCCCATCTCCAACAACTATCCATTATCTCTCCAAATGGCATCTGTAAGCCCATTCCCGACATCACAATACTGATACTACACCATGCGAGTGCAAATTTCTGGGCACTCTAGTGTTCAATTATCTTCCACCTTCGGATCACGAAAGGCTCAAAAGCCAATCTATATCCTCAGGTTTAAGAAAATTGAACAGGTGCTTACTGTTGTACCCAAAAATTTGCCCTCTCATGTTTCCCAAAGTCTTCCCCCTGCATGGTTGATCACAAACTCTTGCCTAAGGAAAAGGAAAATTTTTGAGTGTTGCTTCAAGTACATTTCGATTGGCAATCTGAAAGACCCTTCGATTGGTGTTCTGAAGGAGCCCTTTGATTGGCATTCTGAAGGATCATTTCGATTGGCATGGACAAGCACTTTGATTGGCATTATGTCAAGGCCTTCGATTGGCATTCTGAAAGGCCCTTTGATTGGTACTTTGAAGGGACACTTCGATTTGCATTCTGAAAGACCTTTCGATTGGGATTCTGAATGAGCCTTTCCATTAGAACCCTGGGCCAGGCCTTCGATTGGCATGCCAAGGGATCCTTCGATTTAGCATTGTGTCAAGGCAGCTTCGACATGCATGTTAACCATGTCCTTCGATTAGCATGAACATCACCTTTCGATTGGCCTGTTAACAAAGCCTTTCGATTGGAATTTTAATTAGCACCCTTCGATTGATCCTTGGACAACGGCCATTCGAAGGAGGTCATCAAGAGGGCACTCAAGTCAAAAGTGTCCAGGTTCATTCAAGAGACACAAATGTTTCAAAAAAAGAAATTATTTAATGTGTCTGTTTCTTGTCTCATGGCATTTAATGGCCTGTTTAATGGTTGTCTCTTGCCATTACTGCACCTTCACACCCCTATAAATACAGGGCCAACATACACATTACAGGGGGGACGAAAATCACACACGAAAATTATACACACAAAACTCAACAGGAGAACAAAAAGCATTGGAGTTACGCTTCCAAAAGTCATCAGCACTTCCAGGAAGCCATACCCAATCCTTGCACAAGCCAAAGCTGCCACCCAGCGAACACCTCCACGCCCAGAAATCCCAGATCGAAGGTATTCATCCAGCCAGTACCCAAATCGAAGTTCCAATCTACTGGTAAGAGAGGGTAAATTATCCAACCTTGTTTTTGCATAACACATCATTACTTGTTGTTACCTTCGATTTGCCATCCTAGACAGGATCAAAGGGCCTGGGTTTGGAACCCAGGTCATGTTTTTCGTGTGCTAGCATTTGCTGCAGATTTAGCCTGAAGAGACCCCAACAAGTGCAGGATCGAAGGGCCTGGGGTTCAATACCCAGGCCCTGCATTTTATTTCGCTCACATACTTTTTCAGGTATAACAGCCCAGATCGAAGGAGACACCTTCTCTGGATCGAACCCATTAGCATGCTGGATCGAAGGAGGCATCTCATTCCTGGATCGAAAGCCATGACCTCCATGATCAAAAGATAATCCTCTTCCCTGGATCGAAGGCTAATCACGCCTTGTTGTTTGGCCCAATCGAAAGGACCATGACCCCTTCTGGATCGAAGCTTCTATTTCTCTCCCTGGGTCGAAACTCCTGTTTTCTCCTTGGATCGAAGGGTTCTCCTTGAATTTTATTTTTGTTTTCATAGACTTCCTTTTAATTAACATTAAAATCAAAAAACCACAAAAACATTAGGCTAGTTCTTTTTCTATTAAACTAACTTTGTTAATTAACCTTTAATTATCTTAACATTTTTCCAAAACTAAAATTAAATAGATTTAGATTATTTTTCCAAAATAAAACAACAAAAAGAGTTCTTATTCTAGGATTTTTTTTAGATTCACGCGCGTTTATTTTACTGGGATGTAATAGCTTAAACTAAGACCTTCTTTACTGCTTTATTCCCCCAATTTTGGACATGTAAATAATCCCCCTCCCCGAAGCCTTGTAATAGCGTAGGATTTACAATTTTTGCACTTTAAATTCCTGTGCATATATTAACTGTTTAGATGTATACTAACTAGGATTGTATGACAAGATATGTCCTAACGTAAAATCAACAGTAGCTCACCATAACATGTACAAAGATAATATAAACTGAAAATTGACACATGCACATGCCACTCTTAGGGTACACCTCACTTGGTTGCCTCGAACGTGGTCATTAAGTATAGGATGTTTTAGAGGTCGTCCTTTTATCCCAAGACCATAAGTTGCCTCGAAACGGTTGCCTCGAAAAAATGATCTAAGACATTAGGATTACCACTAAGGCATCCTAACGTTGCTTTAGTGACCACAAGTCCCTTAAATCGAATTGACCCGAAAACTCCAACGATGATGCTACCTACTCCTCAATAGTGGGATAGCATTGTCTAAAGGACTTTAGCACAATTTAATTCCTTTTTGAGTAGGTAGAGGTTCTTAAGTACTTGCTCCTTTTAAAACAAAACAAACTTTTTACACTTACACTTTTCGAACAAAGTTTTCAAAAACACTTCATACACTCTTGAGGACAAAAGCAAGAGTTAAAGTGAAGTTTCAAACAAAACTCTTTTCAAAACCCACAATCACAAAGAAAAGCAAACCTTTTGAAAACATAGTGAGCAAGTACCTAAGAGCCCGTGGATAACCACAGATAGAAAGGGTGCTAACACCTTCCCTTTCTATAATCTACCTCCCGAACCCGAGAAACTTCTCGAAAAGGAATTTTTCTGTGCTTTTGTCCTTTCCCTTGTTGGATAAAATAAAATACGGTGGCGACTCTTGCTTACCGTGACACTTTGCGAAAACAAACGCAAACACGAACCAGCATTCCAAAAACAGTCAGTTCTCGTTCCCACCGATCACAGAACTGGCGACTCTGCTTGGGATTTATAAGTGAGGTGTACCTTGGGACTAGATCACTTATGTTTTCAATTGTATTGCTTTGTATGATTTTAATTTTGTGGGCTTGTATCAGAGTTCTATAGATCCTAACCCGGATCTGGGGGTACCCTTTTTAGGTAAGTAGCAATAAACTGTGAGGGATCTGTCCGGCGTAGACCGACACAGATGGAGCAGTAGATACGTTGGTGTGGCACCTTAGTCTGTACCGATATCCCTTGTGTTGAAACGATGAGAATATGGGTCTTCTAAGGAGTCATTAAGTACCAACTGACCTTAGAACCTTAAATTGACCAACTTAGCCATAGAACAGTAGCAGTATGCTACACTCATTGAGACTAAACTCTCGCGATGATTCTGACCGTAAGAAAAGGTTGCTAAAATGGAATTATGACCGATTGAGGGTAGTCAGTGATATTGAGATCCTCTAGAACCCAGTTACTATTTTTTAGGATAGGTCTAAACCAACTAAACTGAAAGAGGGTAATGCCTAAACTCCATGCCATCCTGAAATCTAAGGGCTCTTTTGTGTGACTTGTGTGCCTTCAAACTTGAACTACTTGCACATTCTTGTTATCTGACAACATTGTTTCCTTGCAGGTTTTGTTTACAGTCCTTATCCAATAATCTGGATTTATTACAGGGCTTAATTACATCACCTCACACTTGTGCTTAACCGCATAGCATACACATCATAGCATCATGCCTTAGCATTTCTTTAACCATTTCAAGGATCTCAAGGGTCTGTGATGCAGGTTATGGTAAATCAAATGGCTAGCAAGGGGCAAAGGGGATTTATTTTCCTCTAGCCAAAGTTGTCTAGAAATCCAAGCACGATAACTTGAGTCAGTGTCTATGACCCACTCGATATAGTGAGCTTGACTCTTGAAGAAGGACTCTCAGCAACATGAAGCTCCTTCAATACAGTTACCAGATTCAGATTCTAACAGTTTCTTGTTCACCCCGCGAGATCCTTGAAAACATTGCATACGTATATCATACATATCATTGCATAACGGGTCTCCCAGTACAGGTCTCTTATCTTCTTCGCTGTTTATTTCAGCAATCATCATGTCTACTGAACCTTCCACTGAGCAAGCTATCAAGGCCCTCCAGGCCCAGAATGCCCAATTTCAAGAGTTGGTCATGAGCCTAGCTAAGGGCTAGCAGGACCTGAAGACTCTGATTCTGAAAGAGAGGAAGAAGAAGAAAAATAGGACCATCCTATTCAATACTGGACGCAGGTTTGGGAACGGGCTGCAGGAAGAAGTTGATCTGACCACCCCATCTGAAGGGAAAGACACTCCACAAGAAAGGAGGGTTCCTAGCCCTATAGTCTCCGACAACGAGACGGACTATGATGAAGAACAACATCCTCCTGCTGAGGATAAGTACAAACAACTGGAAGACCGTTTAAATTCCATGGAAATACAGAAGGTGCCCGGTCTGGACTTCGGAGATCTAGGTCTATCCTCTGGGGTGGTGATTCCCCATAAATTCAAGGCACCTGCCTTTGCCAAGTATGACGGAGCTTCTTGTCCCAAGCTGCACCTCCGGTCGTATGTGAGGAAGATCCAACCTTACACAACTGATAAGAACTTGTGGGTTCATTTCTTTCAAGATAGTCTATCAGGGACTCAACTTGAATGGTTCTGTCAACTAGAAGGAGCTAGCATCCGTAACGGGGAGGATCTTGCTGCTGCTTTTTACAAGCAGTACCAGTATAATGCCGACCTTGCTCCCACGCGTACTCAGCTTCAGGGTATGTCTATGGGTACATGCGAAGGCTTTAAGGACTACGCTCAAAAAAGTGGAGAGATCTTGCCGGAAGAGTCCAACCCCCTCTGTCTGATAGGGAGTTAGTGGATATGTTTCTTGGGACTTTGTATGGTCCTTATTTCAAACACTTGATCAGAAGCTCTTCAGCCGGGTTCACCGAGCTAATACTGACCGGCGAAAGGGTCGAAGCTGGCATCAAAAGTGGGAAGATTCAAGAAGAAACACCTTCTGATACTCAGAAAAAGCCCTACAATAGGAAGAAAGAATCCAATGCTGTGTATGGTCAAAAGAGTCGTCATGATCAACATGTAGGGGCAACCCAGATCTCCGATCCCACGCCTGTTCAACAAAGACAGAGCAATAGGCGTAGGGTAAGATATCAAGAAAGGCAGTATATTGACATCAACATGCCTTTGTATCAAGCGTTACAACAATTGCTGAAGGTGAAACTGATCACACTAAAGGATCCTCCTTAAAATCCTAATACTTCCTCTTCCAAGTATAACCCGAGTGTGAGATGTGCCTACCATTCTGACAGTCCTGGACATGACACTGACAACTGTTGGACTTTGAAGAACAAGATCCAAGACTTAATTGATGCCAAGGAGATCAAGTTTGATCACTGATCCTACACCAAATCATTGAGAATGCCTCTTGTTCATTTGAATTTTCAAGTTGTAATCTCTTTGTTATTCAAACAATTATCTGTTAATGTCAAACTCTGTTTCATTAATGCATTGCATATGTTTGTCTTGATTTGATCCAATCATTTTATTTACATTTAAACTATGCTTTTTATTCATTCAACTCTTGCTAAAAGTTACAAGCCTTTAGAGGGAGGATGACGAAACAATGCCATAATCTCATACAGTATGCTTTTGGACAAACCTTGCTGACGATGTACAAGCGTTTCTTTCAAATCCTAAACACTGGAGTTATAAGGAAGATAATCCTTAGTCAACCCCTTAGAGCCAAAGAAGTAGGAGTTTTCTGTTTTAAACACAAATTGAAACCTTTAATTTAAACCTGGGGCAGGGTAGTCTCTCAGTTAATTCAAAAAGATGCGCATTGAAGTCGCAAAACTCTCAGTTCATAATACAATGAACGACATCAAAAGCATTCCTCTGGAATCAAAAGACAGTGATGGTTCCTTATCTCATAGGCAGTCAATCTCTCAAAAGAAAAAAAGCCCACTGAGCCAAAACCTATAAAGGAGGCTTAAGAAAGCTGGGGCATCCTGCTGACTGTAATCTCGAAAACAGGAACAATCAGGCAAAAGTTAGGGATAATAAATCAAAAGAACGAGGTTGCTAAAAATCCTCAACAACATGAAAAATGTTGCAAAAATGACTGCCTTCCAACAAATCCAACTTGTGTGAACCATCACCAAAAACGTCGTTCCAGACTCATTTGGAGTTCAAATGCACAATTAACTGAGCTTAGGATTGAAGAACATCACGAAGAGCGGGTGGGTACAAATATACTTTGAGCCTTTATATTTTGCTTCTTAAACCGTGAACCAAGCCACGTTACAACCCTTCAAAAGTCCTAACTGAAGCATGGGTTAGTCCAAAAGCATACTGTTACAAAAGGTATCCTGACTCCTGTAAGGCTTTGCCCTAAGTCTTGTGTTGAATTTGTCTTATAAAGAGTTTTCTGCTAAAAAACGCACTTTTTAAAACTTCGAGACAAGCATAAACTTTGCATTATTTGAATATCACTGTTTGCATTTGGCTATTTGTTTGACAGCGGAGAAATTCACACAACGAATATCCGATGAACGAAAACCCTCTCAGTGAACAAAATCACTTCAAAAAGGATGACACTTCCAATCAAGGGGCATGGCATGATCATTGTCCATCACCTGGGGCAGTCCAATCAAGATTCCAGGACATCTCTTAAAGAAGTGCAGAGTAACCAGGGGCAAATCTCCATCTCCGTCACTTGGGGCATTGAACATCAATCTCAGCGAAGGGTTACGTACAATTAAACATTTTCTGGCAGTGTCACAAACACTTGCTACTAGGGGCAATGACAAATCTCCCCAAAATCCTTCTCATAGGATGACTCCCAGCAAGGGTTTAATCTCTGAAAACCTTTCCCCAGCTGAATCAACCTCAAGAATCCTCGAGGACTTCTCCCCAACGAAGATGTCACCTCTCTAGCGGACTGACGACAGGGTTTATTTCTCCAACAGCACCAGGATTCCCCAACTTGAGTTTGCCTCTCTGACTACTACAAATCAAAGGACCACAACTCCTCTTCCCCAGTAGACTACTCTACAATCCCCAGCAAGTTACTGTGAAACCTGGACCTGACCAGATGTCAGTTTAACTATGACTCCCCAGTAGAGCAACGGACAACCGAGACTCCTGAACTTGTTCCCCAAGAATGAATCAATACTCTCCACAAAGTTCACAACTTCCCCCAACGGAGTTCTCCTCAACAAAACGAGGATCCTCAGTGGAAACATTTTAAGTAAAATTTGAAGACACACATACTCTTCAACAATAATCCGGGATTTAACAACTCCCCAACACTTGTCAAGGATTTATTTTCCCAGACAAAAATACATTCATTAACATTTCACATTTTATACATCCTATTTACATACATGACAAAATACATATAACATAAATCTCATTTATTTTGAGAACATCATTACACAATGCATACATCATGACATTGCATACAACTAACTCTTTACCTATTCAGGAAAGATCGATCGACAGATAAAAGTCATTACCTTTTGAGGTAGTAATCGTCCAAGATTCCTTTATCATCCTGCTGAGGTAGAAATCGTCCAAGATTCCTTCATCATCCTGCTGAGGTAGTAATCGTCCAAGATTCCTTCACCATCCTGCTGAGGTAGAAATCGTCCAAGATTCCTTCACCATTCCTGCTGAGGTAGTAATCGTCCAAGATTCCTTCATCATCCTGCTTAGGTAGTAATCGTCCAAGATTCCTTCATCATCCTGCTGAGGTAGTAATCGTCCAAGATTCCTTCATCATCCTGCTGAGGTAGTAATCGTCCGAGATTCCTTCACCATCTTGCTGAGGTAGTAATCGTCCAAGATTCCTTCGTCATCCTGCTGAGGTAGTAATCGTCCAAGATTCCTTCACCATCCTGCTGAGGTAGAAATCGTCCAAGATTCCTTCACCATTCCTGCTGAGGTAGTAATTGTCCAAGATTCCTTCACAATCCTGTTGTGGTAGTAATCGTCCAAGATTCCTTCATCATCTTGCTGAGGTAGTAATCGTCCAAGATTCCTTCATCATTCCTGCTGAGGTAGTAATCGTCCAAGATTCCTTCATCATCCTGCTGAGGTAGTAATCGTCCAAGATTCCTTCATCATCCTGCTGAGGTATCAATCGTCCAAGATTTCTTCATCACCTTGCTGAGGTAGTAATCGTCCAAGATTCCTTCGTCATCCTGCTGAAGTAGTAATCGTCCAAGATTCCTTCATCATCCTGCTGAGGTAGAAATCGTCCAAGATTCCTTCACCATTCCTGCTGAGGTAGTAATCATCCAAGATTCGTTCATCATCCTGCTTAGGTAGTAATCGTCCAAGATTCCTTCATCATCTGTTTGGAGTAGCAATCGTCTCAGATTCCTTCATCATCTGTTTGGAGTAGCAATCGTCTCAGATTCCTTCATCACACATCATTATCAGAAAAGACCTTCTCTGGCAATCAGAGACCTTCAAATAACAGTCTAGATACGATCCAGATTCGGATGTAATTCTGTCACTCATTCAAATACAGTCCAGCAATCATTTCTGGATGACATCTTTAAGCCCATCTCCAACAACTATCCATCATCTCTCCAAATGGCATCTGTAAGCCCATTCCCGACATCACAATGTTGATACTACACCATGCGAGTGCAAATTTATGGGCACTCTAGTGTTCAATTATCTTACACCTTCGGATCACGAAAGGCTTGAAAGCCAATCTATATCCTCAGGTTTAAGAAAATTGAACAGGGGCAACTGTTGTACCCCAAAATTTGCCCTCGCATGTTTCCCAAAGTCTTCCCCCTGCATGGTTGATCACAAACTCTTGCCTAAGGAAAAGGAAAATTTTTGTGTGTTGCTTCAAGTAAATTTCGATTGGCATTCTGAAAGACCCTTCGATTGGTGTTCTGAAGGATCCCTTCGATTGGCATACTGAAGGAGCATTTCGATTGGCATGGACAAGCACTTCGATTGGCATTATGTCAAGGCCTTCAATTGGCATTCTGAAAGTCCCTTCGATTGGTACTTTGAAGGGACACTTCGATTTCCATTCTGAAAGACCTTTCGATTGGGATTCTGAATGAGCCTTTCGATTGGCACCCTGGGCCAGGCCTTTGATTGGCATGCCAAGGGATCCTTCGATTTAGAATTGTGTCAAGGCAGCTTCGACAGGCATGTTAACCATGTCCTTCGATTAGCATGAACAGCACCTTTCGATTGGCCTGTTAACAAAGCCTTTCGATTGGAATTTTAATTAGCACCCTTCAATTGATCCTTGGACAAGGGCCATTCGAAGGAGGTCATCAAGAGGGCACTCAAGTCAAAAGCGTCCAGGTTCATTCAAGAGACACAAATGTTTCAAAAAAAGAAATTATTTAATGTGTCTGTTTCTTGTCTCATGGCATTTAATGGCCTGTTTAATGGCTGTATCTTGCCATTACTGCACCTTCACACCCCTATAAATACAGGGCCAACATATACATTACATGGGGGACGAAAATCACACACGAAAATTATACACACAAAACTCAACAGGAGAACAAAAAGCATTGGAGTTACGCTGCCAAAAGTCATTAGCACTTCCAGAAAGCCATACCCAATCCTTGCACAAGCTAAAGCTGCCACCCAGCGAACACCTCCACGCCCATAAATCCCAGATCGAAGGTATTCATCCAGCCAGTACCCAAATCGAAGTTCCAATCTACTGGTAAGAGAGGGTAAATTATCCAACCTTGTTTTTGCATAACACATCATTACTTGTTGTTACCTTCGATTTTCCATCCTAGACAGGATCAAAGGGCGTGGGTTTGGCACCCAGGTCATGTTTTTAGTGTGCTAACATTTGCTGCAGATTTAGCCTGAAGAGACCCCAACAAGTGCAGGATCGAAGGGCCTGGGGTTCAATACCCAGGCCCTGCATTTTATTTCGCTCACATACTTTTTCAGGTATAACAGCCCAGATCAAAGGAGACACCTTCTCTGGATCGAACCCATTAGCATGCTGGATCGAAGGAGGCATCTCATTCCTGGATCGAAAGCCATGACCTCCATGATCAAAAGACAGTCCTCTTCCCTGGATCGAAGGCTACTCACGCCTTGCTGTTTGGCCCAATCGAAAGGACCATGACCCCTTCTGGATCGAAGCTTCTATTTCTCTCCCTGGGTCGAAACTCTCGTTTTCACCTTGGATCGAAGGGTTCTCCTTGAATTTTATTTTTGTTTTCATAGACTTCCTTTTAATTAACATTAAAATCAAAAAACCACAAAAACATTAGGCTAGTTCTTTTTCTATTAAACTAACTTTGTTAATTAACCTTTAATTATCTTAACATTTTTCCAAAACTAAAATTAAATAGATTTAGATTATTTTTCCAAAATAAAACAACAAAAAGAGTTCTTATTCTAGGATTTTTTTTAGATTCACGCGCGTTTATTTTATTGGGATGTAATAGCTTAAACTAAGACCTTCTTTACTGCTTTATTCCCCCAATTTTGGACATGTAAATAATCCCCCTCCCCGAAGCCTTGTAATAGCGTAGGATTTACAATTTCTGCACTTTAAATTCCTGTGCATATATTAATTGTTTAGATGTATGCTAACTAGGATTGTATGACAAGATCTGTCCTAACGTAAAATCAACAGTAGCTCACCATAACATGTACAAAGATAATATAAACTGAAAATTGACACATGCACATGCCACTCTTAGGGTACACTTCACTTGGTTGCCTCGAACGTGGTCATTAAGTATAGGATGTTTTAGAGGTCGTCCTTTTGTCCCAAGATCATAAGTTGCCTCGAAACGGTTGCCTCGAAAAAATGATCTAAGACATTAGGATTACCACTAAGGCATCCTAACGTTGCTTTAGTGACCACAAGTCCCTTAAGTCGAATTGACTTGAAAACTCCAACGACGATGCTACCTACTCCTCAATAGTGGGATAGCATTGTCTAAAGGAATTTAGCACAATTTAATTCCTTTTTGAGTAGGTAGAGGTTCTTAAGTACTTGCTCCTTTTAAAATAAAACAAACTTTTCACACTTACACTTTTCGAACAAAGTTTTCAAAAACACTTCATACACTCTTGAGGACAGAAGCAAGAGTTAAAGTGAAGTTTCAAACAAAACTCTTTTCAAAACCCACAATCACAAAGAAAAGCAAACCTTTTGAAAACATAGTGAGCAAGTACCTACGAGCCCGCGGATAACCACAGATAGAAAGGGTGCTAACACCTTCCCTTTCTATAATCTACCTCCCGAACCCGAGAAACATCTCGAAAAGGAATTTTTCTGTGCTTTTGTCCTTTCCCTTGTTGGATAAAATAAAAGATGGTGGCGACTCTTGCTTACCGCGACACTTTGCAAAAACAAACGCAAACGCGAACCAGCATTCCAAAAACAGTCAGTTCTCGTTCCCACCGATTACACTTACCTTTCCATTGGCTTAAATGGAAAGAAAGTTGTTTTTTTAGTTTCTCTAATGGTGTGAGACAAGGAGGCCATCTATCACCCTCTTCTATTTTGTTTTGCAGAAGAGGTTTTGAGTAGAAGGATCTATAGGTTGGTTCATGAGAATTAAATTAATTTGATTAGGGGCTCTAGACATTGTCATATTCCTTCTCACACTCTTTATGTTGGTGATATTATGATCTTTTGTAGATAGGACCAAAATCTTATTAAAGAAATTGCTAACTTGTTCACTAACTATGCCAATTATTTGGATCAATCATGTAATGCTTCTAAATATATTATTTATGAAGGTGGAATCTCACTTAATATGCAAAGGAGGTTGGCTGACTTTCTTGTCTTCTCTATGGATTTTCATCCTTTAATGTACCTTGGAGCTCCAATATTTATTGGAAGACCTAAGGCTACTCAATTCTGATTCATTGCTTATAAAGTTAGGATCAAGCTTGCTACTTAGAAGACTAGCCCCCTTTCTATTATTGAAAGAGTGCAACTTGTTAGATCTGTCATCCAAATTTATTTTAGTGAACTGCATATTTGTTTATAACTAGCCTGCCAAATCCTTAAAGTTATTGAAACTTGAATGAGAAACTTTATATGGAATGGCAATTGTATAAAAGAAAAATGGTGATTTTTTCCTAGAGTACTTGTTGTAAAAGCCTCATAGAGGGTAGCCTTGGTTTAAAGTCTATCAAAACTTTCAATCATGCCTCTAACCTGCATGTATGTTGAATTTCTTTCAAGCCAAAAGTAATTGGTCCATTGTTATAGCATTTAGATTTAGAAGAAACAACATAACCATCAAGTATTATATCAACTCCTCCATTAGAGCAACATTAAGGATTACTTCACCATTGTTCAAGACAAAATCACTTGTTTATTTGCAATGGAAAGCTCACTAATTTTTGGCTTGACTCTTAACTTGATGAACCTTTAGCCCTCAAGTTTAAAATTCCTGAAAATTTTTCATAACGCTCTCATAACTAAGGTGAGTGATTTTGTAAATAATAAGATATGAGACATCCATGGGAACATGTTAACTGATTTCCCTAGTTTTAAGGTTCTAGTATCCAAGTAACACATTCCTTATAGAGATGTGAAGGATTTGGTTGTTTGGACTGATTCGGATAATGACCTCTTAAGCTTGAAGCAAGCTTACAATTTCCTAGATAAACCTAAACCTTGTGCTCTTTGGTCTGTTTTTCCTTGGAAAACAAAAACATTCCTCCCCACATATCTTTGCTTGTTTGGAGATTCTTTCACCACAATTTTTCCACAATGACAATATGGACATCATAGACTTTGGTTTTCTCTCCATTTATGATCTTTGCAAAGCTTATGTTTAGTCTTCTAATAATTTACTCTTTGATCGTGCTTTTGTCAGGAACATCTGAGATTGATTCAAAACTACTTTTGACATTTAATCTAACATTATGAATTTCTTGGACTACAAGTCAGTTATTCTTTGTAACTGGTCTCCTCAAGCTCAGATTGTGATCATTGCTTGCATTGTCAACATCTTCTAGCAAGTTTGGTTATCTATAAACCTTATGATATTTTAGGACAAGAATACTCATTGGAAAAATTGCATCTCCAACAAATTTTTTCAAGTAAAGCTTGCGGGAAACCTAACTTCCAGCTCTTCCATCTAAAACTTCATAATTTTGAAGAAATTTGACATCTCCATTCATCCTAGAAAGCCTTTAACCACCGAGGATGTTCTATGGTACCATACTTTTACAAGATGGATTAAATGTAATATTGATGGATTAGCTAGATGTATTCATATGTTGAGTTCTTGTGGTGGCATATTCAGGAATGAAAATTATCATCATGTTATAAAGTTCAATTGGAAGAAAAATTTGCTTGAAATAGATTCTCTTCTTTTTGTCAAAGCTTTCTCAAATTCTAGCGTGATCCCATAGACAATCAAGACTAGATGGCTCAATTGTGTTTCCTTCACTAAACCCATTGATTTCATCATTTCTCATGTTTATAGAGAAGTTAACTTTTTTTGATGATATACTTGCTAATTTAGGTTTAAAATCTATGAATATACTTGGTTCACTTATATTCATAGTGATATTTCTAAGGATTACTTTCTAGATAAGATAGGTACTCCTTGATTTAGACTCTTTTAAAGGGTCTTAGTTTAGTCCTCCCTTGTGTTCTTGTATCTTTTTATTTTTAATTTATTTATTCGTTTTTTTTTTTGCTTAAAAAATTTCATTCTCCAACCAAATAAAGGATGATTCAACTTTAAGGTAACCACAACACTTTTAACAAAAATTACAAATAAGATGATATAACTAATTCTAGGCTCTAGGCGTTTTCTTTAATCCATACAAGGCTTTGTGTAATATGAACACCATCCCTTCATGATTATTTTTCTTAAATTCAGGAGGTTGTGACACGTATATGTTTTCTTGTAATGGACCATTCAGAAATACATATTTTACATCTAAATGTATCAGAGCCCAATTCTTATTAGCAGCTATTGCAATCACTTGTCTGATTGTTTCATGTTTCGCTACAGGTGCAAACACTTCAGAGTAATCTAGCCCAAGCTTCTGTAGAAAATCTTTTGCTACTAATCTTGCTTTGTGTTTTCCAATTGATCCATTTGGCTTTAGATTCTTCTTGAAAACCTATCTGACGTTGATGGCTTTCTTGCCTTTTGGAAGTTCTGTCAGCTTCCAAGTCTTGTTTTTCTCTATAGCATCAAGTTCTTCTTTAATGTCCTGCAACCAGACTTGCTGCTTAAGAGCCTCTTCTATACTCGCAGGTTCAGAGTCTACTAACATTTCACACTTAATAACTTCTCCTTTGGAGTCTACTTAAGTGTATTGTAGCCTGTCAAACTTTGCAAATCTTCTTGGGATTCTTTTGTCTCTTTGTTGCCTCTGAACTTGAACTTCAGAACCTCAGACAACAGAACTTTCCCCTTCAAAAGCTCTTGCTTCAGAAATTGGATTTTCTCCAAAACCGTGGCTTTCTTCAGAGTCTTGAAAATTCCTAGAGTCTGAATCACCATCGGAGTCAGAGTTAGAATCATCTTCATCTTTTGAATCTCTTCAGAGTTAGAGTGACCATCAGACTCGTCTTCAGAGACAAAATCTTTACCAGCTTCAGAAACACGCGTTTTTGACTTTTCTTCAGGAGTTCTCTCATCAGAGTCAGAACGAGACTTTTCCCAATTCCAGACTTATGATTGTTTTATAATAACATCTCTGTTGTACTCAACTTTGTTAGTTTCTGTACAATAAATTTTGTACGAACCTGTACTCTGGTACCCCACCAGTAACATTACTTTACTTCTATCATCCAACTTATGTCTTCTGGCTTCGGCGACATGTTTGTAACATACAGAACCAAACACCTTCAGATGACTTACACTTTTCTTTTCTCTAGTCCAATTTTTAATAGGAACTATTTTCTTCATCTTCTTCATAGGGACATATGTTAAGCACATAATATGCAGTGGCAACAGCTTCTCCTCACAAAGTATGAGGAAGCTTCTTCTCTTTTAGCATGCTTATCACATTATCAAGAAAAGTATGGTTTCTTCATTAAACAAGACCATTGTGTTGAGGAGTATAGCGAGCAGTAACCTCATGCTCAATTTCATTCTCCTCACAGAACCTTCTGAACTCTGTGGAGTTATACACACCACCACCATCAATTCTAAGAATCTCCAGAGTCTGCCATTTTGATTCTTAACCTTCATTCTGAACTTCTTGAATTCAGCAAACACCTCGTGTTTGAACTTCATGAGAGATACCCATGTCATTCTGGTGAACTAATCAACAAATGACACAGAAATGTTTATTTTCTCCAATCGATGCTACTGGAAATGGACCACACACATCAAAATGCACTACTCTCAAGGCATATATTTGATCTTGGAGCTACTTCTGACGCAACTGGCAATCTTGGTTACTTCCCTTTCATGCACACCTTGCATGACTTCTCAGGCTTCTTGATTGTAGGAATTCCATGTTCCAGCTTCTTCGATTTCAAATGCCCTAAGCTTCTAAAATTCAGATGACCAAATCTTTTGTGCCACATCTCACTCTCCTTGACAACACTTGTTGTACTAAAACATTCAGAGTCGGCAGTTCTAACATTCACCTTGAATGTTCAGTTCTTTATCTTTTCTAACTCCATAATCAGCTTCAGATTACACTCATACAGCTTCTGAAGATTGTCCTTCATGATACTGAAAAACCTTTCTCAAATAATTGTCCCATACTTATCAGATTGCTTTTCATGCCAGATACATACCACACATTCTGGATCACTTCTGCTTTCCAATTGTTTAGAATGACTCTGACATTTCCCATACCTTCTACATTGAGGTATTTATCATCAACACATCTGATCTTTGTACTCTTCCCAGAGTCAAAATCAACCAACCATTTCTTGTTTCTAGTAAGATGGTTTGAACACCCTGTGTCCATATACCACAATTCTGATGATTTCGTATCATCAGAATCATAAGCCAACAATAGAACAGGTTCATCATCAAACTCTCCTCTGACTATATTTTTTTCTTCTGACTTCCTTTCTTTGTTTGACCATCAATCTTTGGCATAGTGACCAAATTTCTTACAACAGTAATACCGAACATTCTTCTTGCCAGACTTCTCTGTTCCCATCTGGATATTCTTCTGCCTATCAGAGGTTGAGGCTTCTGACCTCTGACCACCATTAGTTTTCTTTCTGGCTTCTGACCAAGTCTGCTTCTGATACTTCTTACTAGAAGTTGCTATCAGAGCCTATTGCTCTACTTTTCTCTCAGAAGTTCTCTCAATCATACGCAACTCATGCACTTATAGACTACTTTGCAGCTCTTTAACTCTCATGGTGCTCAGATCTTTGGAATGTTAAATTGCTACCACAATGTAATCAAACTGAGAAGTTAAAGATATTAATACCTTCTCTATTATTACTTATTCAGAAAGGGTTTCTCCACAAATTTTCATCTCATTAGTGATCAGATTCACTCTAGAGATGTACTAAGAAACCTTCTTGTTGTCCTTCATGTTGAGATTCTCATATTGCTTTCTTAGAGATTGAAGTTTCACCTTCTTCACTGATGCATCACTACTGTAACATCTGACTAGTGTGTCCCACGCAATCTTTGTTATTTTCAGAGTCAACAATCTTCTAAAACACATTCGCATCCACACACTGATGTATGTAGAACAATGTTTTCTGATCTTTCTTCCCTATCGCCTTTTGTGTTATCTTTTGTGCCTCCATCGCATCTCCTGCTAATGAAGCATAGCCATCGGTGACAAGATCTAACACATCTTGAGAACCGAACAACACACGCATCTGGATCTTTCAACGATTCCAGTTTTTGCCATCAAACACTGGAAGCTTGGAACTGATATCGTCGTTTCTGTTCATCTTCAACCTTGTGTAGTTCACTCAAAAATTCACTAACACACGGTGTTTCTAAAATCCCACAGAATCAGAAAAAAATGTAATTCTCAATCACACAACACCTCACTGTTCACTCGTGTTTTCCGTGTTTTCCTAGAGATTTCGAACTGGAACTCTAGATACTAATTGTTGATGCACAAAGGAGAGATGAAAGACAAAAAGAATATATTAAATGACGGCTACAAAATAAAGAATAATATATACATTCACCTATCTACTACTAGACTATTTATACACAATATTAGGGTATAATAAAATACTAAAATACCCTTTAACAAACTAAATCAACAAGACATTCATAAAATATAAATTATTTTCATCAAACACACTTTTTGTATTCCTATTATCAAATGTTAGATTTGATATGAACATTATCTAAAAATGTTTGATATGAACATTATCTAAAAACGTTTGACACTATAATTTAATTTTCAAACCCTATTCAAACATGAGTCTTTCTCAATGTCGGCATGAAATGTTAAACATGCATGAAATGGTCCTTCAATTCTTAATGTTGTTTGGCAGTCTCTATGGTGCAGTTGGATCAGAAGATAACGGCAGTGTAATGCTCACGTATCACTATCATTAGCATGATAAAGCAACATTTTACTCTTTTAATGTAAAATTGACTGCCAACTTTTCATCATGTAGTCATAATAACAAATATTGTGTGTTTAAAACAAGTATTAATCAAAATTATTTTAAAGGTAAAATGATTTATTTTTATCTAAAATAATTTCTTTTTTTAGCGGAAGTTATTTAAATAGAATGTATTCATGATATGGAAGAGTAAAAGGGTGACTATTAATTAATAGTCTAGATTGAATTTCTTGGGTACAATAAATGATATATTGAAGGAGGTATATCATTTGTTCCTGTTAAATTTGGTGGGAATCCATCTAGTAATATGCTAGGGGCAATGATCCAACCTGCCTAGTGTAGTAGGGATATCGGGGTATAAGATGTATTTGATCTAAAAATAAGATGATATATATATATATATTTATATATATATATATATATATATATATATATATATATATATATATATATATATATATATATATAATATATATATATATATATATTATATATATATATATATATATATATATATATATATATATATATATATATATATATATATATATATAATATATATATATATATATATATATATAAATCCAATGCATCAAATATTATAATAACATATTCTTAATTATAACTCTAACACATCATTAAATATAATTATAAATTTGTCACATCATCCTATAATTCTACGTGGTACATTCTAAAACTCAATTTCATCTTATACTTCTATAAATTGAAGATTACAGATTTGAACCCTCATAAAGACGAAATAAAATATCATTTTAACAAATTGATCTAACAACCAATAATTATAAAAGACATGTGAAAATTCAAATAAAATAAATATTTTTTATTTTTTTGAAATTATAGCAATAAAAGTAACACTTGAAATAAATATTTCAAATCTTAAAGTAGTTTTTACATAATTTAGTATAAATTTATTTAAAATATAATATAGTATTCAACAATTTTTTACGAATATATTTTTTATATAATATTAATAATAAACTAGTAACAAATAACAAAATACTACACAACACAGATAAGAGAATTCAAACACAATAAAATATTTTTATCTTGTTTTGTACAAATGATCTTTCAAACCAATCATTACTTCAATTATGTATATTCTCTTATTTTAATATTTATCTCAAATTTCAAAAATAAAAGAGATGTCAAAATTCAAACACAATAAAATACTTTTTGTTTTTCATATATTATAGCAATAAAAATAACATATTTGAAATAAATGTTTTTAATTTTAAAGTAGTTCTTACACAATTTTCAAATATAAATCACTAAGTTGATCTTTAAAATAATATAGTATGCAACAATCTTATAAAGTTCGATAAAATAGACATAAATTTTATAAAGTTATTGAATGTTTTATTTGATAATAATTTAAAATAAACTTTTAATTTTATTTAACACAAAAAATAAATACATATATTTAATAAATTAAACTAAGATATCTAAATAAAAGACAAGTGTAAAAAATATTTGAAATATAAAAGAGATGTGAAAATTCAAATATAATAAAATATTTTTTATTTTCTTGAAATTATAGCTATAAAAATAATACTTGAAATTAATATTTTTAATCTTAAACAAGCTCTTACATAATTTCCAAGTATAAGTCACTTTAAACTTATTTAAAATTTAATGTAGTATGCAACAATTTTTTATGGTTTTTATATATTTTATTATTATATTTTTTATATAATATCAAATAAAAAAATTAATGACAAATAACAAAATACTACACAAGAGAGATAAGAGAATTCAAACACAATAAAAAAAATTAATCTTATTTTAAATCAATCATTACTCCAACTATGTGTATTCCCTTATATTAAGAATATTCTCTCAAATTTTATAAATAAAAGAGATGTCAAAAGCAAAACACAATAAAATATTTTTTATTTTCCTGAAATTATAGTAATAAAAATAATACTTGAAATAAATGTTTTTAATCTTAAAATAGTTCTTACACAATTTTCAAATATAAGTCACTTTAAGTTGATCTTATAAAATAATATAATATAGAACAATCTTATAAAGTTCAAAAAAATAGACATAAATTTTATAAAGTTATTGAAAGTTTTATTTGAAGATAATTATAAATAAAATTTTAATTTTATTTAACACTAAATATATATATATATATATATATATATATATATATATATATATATATATATATATATATATATATATATATATATATATATATATATATATATATATATATATATATATATATATATATATATATATATATATATATATATACACACACACGTATGAAAAAAATGAGAATCAAAACAAAATAAATAAAAAAACCACTTTATAAATATGTAAGTTTGCAAATCTAAATTACAAACTTCACTCTCAATTTAGACACATGTGTTTTATTTTTAAATGAAATCTATGTTTGTCTATGTGATTAATTTATATTATTATCCCTATTATAATTCCAAAAAAAACTTTGTAATATAAATTTAGCAATCATATTTTGTCAAAACCAACTATTAATATATTTAAAATTTAATAAAAAAATCAATAAGCTAATTTACAGTCGCGATGCGCGACTCCTAATCTAATTCACTATAAAAACAACACTTATTGTGGCGGTTATTCTAGAAGGTCTTAAACAATCTCCCCAAATTAGATTAAAAAGTGGCATTAAACATTACGGTATAGATTTTGCCCTTTTCATTTCCATTTTTTTATAATCACTTAATGGTTGTTTCATATAAATTACTTGCACATAATAACTACTTGCAATAATGTATTTTGTTTCAGTTGTGGATAACACAACATTTGGTTTTTTCTTTCTATGTCATAAGACAAGTGAGTTCAAGAGAAAATGATATATATCACTGGTACTTTTCTGATCTAATTTACAATCAGCGAAATTGAAATTAAAGTACTCAATTACAACACATTCAATCTCATTGGGGTACCATAAACTCATTAGTGGTGTATTAGTGAGATATCTTATAAATGAATGTGATTCTTTAGGGTTTGCTTGAAAGCATGCACATTAATACATAAAACATAATATTATGATGAGATGTTGTAAGATAAAGAAGGAATCAAATGTACCTCGATATTTGTTTTCTTCAACAAATTTCCCCCTCTTATCTTTATCTAACCTACACAAGGAGGTCGTGAGAGTTGAGATAGATTAACTCAGTAATCATTTATTTAATGTATCATCCAAATAATTTATGAGCAACAGCTACCTGTAGCAACATATTTTTCGTCACCTGTGGATATTTCTATACTTGCTTGTTTCTTGCTATGCCATGAAATAAGCGGGTTACTAAGTAAGTGACACGTACCATTGGAATTGGAGTTACTTTTCCTATCTAATTTCCACCCAGCAAAATCAGAGCCATAATACTCAACTAAGACACAATATGTCCCTCTAGAGTACTATAAAACCATTTGGGGTGTGCCAATGACATATATATCATAATGCATTTTACTGCTGAGAGATATGATTCTTTGAGGGATGCTTGAAAACATGCACATACGGAAACATTAAACATAATATCAGGACGTGATGCAGTAAGATAAAGGAGAGAGTCGACCATACCTCCGTGTTGGGAAATAACAAAACATTGAGAAAAAAAAGGAACAAAATAACAACACAAGAGATTAATGTAGAAACTCTGAAATCGGAGAAAAAGTCACGACTATTGTCAAATGACAACTAGACACTACTACAAAAAAGGGAAAAGACAGCGCTTTTTTAGGCTTTTAACAACGCTTTAAAGCGCTGCCTAAAGCAGCGCTGCTAAAAGAAAAGACAATGTTTTTTTTCAATGTAAAAGCGTTGTCTTATGCCAACTTTAGACAGCACTTTTAGAATAGACAGCGCTTTTTTATATACCCCTTTAGCAGCGCTTCTGCTTTAGACAGCGCTTTGTTATTTTTTTAAGATAGGCTTTAGACAGCGCTTTCCTTTGAAAGCGCTGTCTATTCCCCCACTTTAGACTGCGCTTTTAGACTTTAGGTTGCGCTTTTTTTTAAATTTTACAGTGCTTTTCTCCTAAAGCGCTGTCTATTATTCACAATTTTTTTAATAAATTATCTATTTTGACTTACAAAAGCATTGTCCAATATATATAATGCATTTTAGTCAGAATTTTAACCATATTTGATCCAGGTTTTCACCATATTATGCACCATATTTGGTAGCTTCATTCCAATAAAATATACATATATAAAAATTACACATATATATATAAATTGATGATATATACAACAACAATTACAAAATTTATGATACAAGTTAAAATGCATAAAATTCAAAATTGAATTTACATCTATACATCTTTCTATCTTCGAGAATTCTCATGAAACAACAACAACATGAATATCTTAGCTCTATCTTCTACACATGTACCTATAAACTTGGAAAAAAACCAAATGATCGAAATTCATAACATGATAATATTAACGTTGCACTTTATTCGAATTTAATTTATACTCAAAACTCGAAAGTTCTCATCAAAGAAAATAAGACAATATACCTTAGCTTATAAAATTCTCAACCCGATAATGAATTGACACCATTCCTCCATAAGTTCATCCAATTGATCTTTTGAGTAATGCGCACAATTGAATTCCTCAAAGTACTACACATATAATAATATAACATAGTATGTGATTTACTTAAAACAATATGTCATTTTATGAGAAACACAAAATATGAAAATAATATGTAACTCCCAAGTTAGAAATCCATATTGTGGATGGAATCTCTAATCGATCCAAAAGAATAGTTTCTTTCATAAACCTCAATATAAAATAGCCACAATCTATACCGTTACGCTGACGAGGACACTACACATGGAAAGAAAATACAAATATATATCAGGATATACCCCTTAAATTGTTTTATCAAGTATCATCATTAATGTAATCAAAACTGAATATCTCTTTGTGAAAATGTACCTCCACTCTGATCCATGTAACGTTGTTGGCTCTACTTTTTGGTATTTGAATATCTATTTGGGAGCGAAAAGCAAGTAGAACGCTATAATAAAATATAAACGACTGTTTAGAACAATCTCACGTAGAAACATAAACATAAACGCAAATCCAGATATGTTGACCAAAAACATAAACATAAACATAAACATAAACTTGAATATCTCTTTGGGAGCGAAACACTTATGTGTCAATCATCTGTTTCAAATCTGGATATGTTGACCAATCATTGTATAATGGGTCCAGATAATAAACAGTTTCTTTCATATGATTAATCGCAACCAATAACCAGTGTCCACTGTAAGATTAAATAAAGATTAAACAATGGCCAAAAACGGAAAATTATAATAGATCAAGTTAGGATGAAAATCTAACCCGTTGCCAGTATTATATGGCAAAAAGAACAACTTCACAGTATCTTTACTGGCCACGAATAAACCTAGTACATATGCTATGACATCATCTGGTCTCATTACAATTAACCTTGAATTGACAGTGTTGGGAGCTAAGAAGCCAAATCTTGCTTCTAATCCACGCGGGCGCACAATGTCGTCATACATAAACCTTAAATTAAAACATGATTAACATTATACTATATTCATTGAAATGAGGGATTAAATTGTTCATTTAATTAAACAAAGTTGATCGGAGTATACCTGATGTATATACCGATAACACTGAGGCCTAATTCCAAATGCCTAAAAACTTGCTCCATATCCTCTCTACCAATTGCTTCAAGATATTCAAAATCAAAGATGTCTGCACTCATAGGTATAAGGCGGGTACCACCATCCGGAATATCTGTAATTCCTAAATATGTCCGAAGACACGACCTGAACTGAGCAGTAGTTTTTTTGCTAGCCACTGTCTTCTTAGCAACATTCTTTTTTTGTGTGGAAATATTGCTAATTTCAGGCGCCTTACTCCTACTGACTTGTGCAGTCTCTTTAGCATGAATCTAGTTATCATATAATTAGTTAGGGGAAGTATAAAATCACAAATTAGCATTTCTCATAGCATAAATGTCATATAATTGTGTTACCTAAAATGATGCAATTGACTCGGTCTCCCGCCTAATCCCCTTATCTTTTGGAATGGATTTTGTTGGAGTCTAATATTACCATGTAAACAAAATGTAAGTATAATTGCCATAAAAAATTTGAATAGTAAACGATTTTAAGCATACCTCATTATCTATGCAAACGAGGCTTGACGGCCATGCAATAAACGATCTTATTGCATCTGCCACCAATGTTGCATTCGCCACATCGTCAGGTAGTGGTAACAACGCACCCCCTCTAAAACGACATCGACCGATACTTTCAAAAATCCATCTGGGAGCGGTCTATGGTGAAGCATTTCTCCCGAAGTATTATACATTTTTCCCTTGCCAACCATCTGATAAGTCAGTGCCTACAAATAGAGTTGACACCGGGAAATGCCCTATAATTTAATAAATATGGTTATATAATTAATAAACATGGTTATATAATTAATAAACATGGTTTTATAATTTATAAAGATGGTATATAATTACCTCAGGAATATTTTGCCCAAAGTTACCATTGATACTACCTTTGTCACTAGTATCTTTAAAGCTTGTATCTTGATCGATTTCCTTTTCCTTTCTCAGCTCATATACTTCTTGTTGTAACTTTTCCAACTTCTCCTGAAGTTCTTTATTGCTTGGAGCTTTTGTCTTTGATTTTTTTTCAAGGATGTTGGAGTGATCCCAAATCCCTTACCCCTCACCCGACCAGAATACTCACGAATATCTAATTCTCTTGAGAGTATTCTCCTGCAATCATTATCTTCATCTGGAGGTATAGACTGGGAAAGACTCTCCTGAAATTCAAATAAATATTGTAATTAAAGAATGATATGTTAATAAAAGATTGATGTAATTAAATAAATAAAAGTATGATGTAATTAAATAAATAATGTTATACTTACACATCTCTCGAAAATTTGTTGAAATTTTTGTTCAATAGCTCCATCCTTACACACACGGGCTTCCTTCCACAAAATGTGTTCCGGAAGAGATGTTTCAGAACTATTCTCTTTTGTTAGCTACACATTAAGCCAAAAACCATGATCAAATATTAGCGTGTATATATTATAGATACTTTGCAATTTATAGATACTTACAATAGATTGTTGTAAGCGTGCATATCCCATACGGCCTTTTCTGTATGGATATGCTGGACTTGATGCTCGTTGTCGATTTACGACACTTAAGCTCTCAAATTTTTGGGTATTTCTTTTCGATTTAAAAATTTCCCATTCTTCAGTTGTAATCAAATCAACATATTTCTTTGGAAGCTCTGCATCAACAAAATTTTTATCCGCATCCCTTAGAAACTTGTTTGACAAGAAAGCTCTAAACCCTCTATGTAGTTTCCCGACCAATTTAAGAATATAATCTCTCCTCGTATCCTCAATGATGAACGACCTCTATGAAAATCATATACAAAGTGCGTTAGTATAAGTAATTTAGAGACATAATCGTCATTGAAAACAATTAACATCACATATGGTACCTGTATCTCACTCCATATTTTATCTTTAGCGTCGTCCAACACTCTTGCTCTCCAATCTTCACATGTTATTGGAATTTCTCTTCTTACCACCGAACCGAGATAACTCATCAACGTTGAACCGTTAGGCTCAATGATTTGGCCTTCTTAGATCCAATGCACATCATACTTTATGCCTTGTTCTCTATCCCGAATTACTCTCTTCATTATTTTTATTCCTCTTCTATATTCCATTTCCGTTTTACTAACGGCCTTATCTCCATCATGCACAGAATCATCACGTGGGTGATCGTCGTTAGTAGCCATCTAACCTGTAATAAACATAAACATAAACCCAATATAAAATTCCATAGTCATTTCAATATATATAAAATGACCATGCCAAAAATTAACATAAACATAAACTTAAACGTAAACACAAACATAAACATAAACATTTTAATATCCTACCTCTTTCACTAACATCTCTTTCTTTTCTTGGTTGGAACATGAATTACTTGTTTCTTAACAATGCGGACAGATTGATTTATCTGAAATCCCTCATTATGATCATTTCTGATATATGATTCATCCGCTATAATATTCTTATCTTGATCATTTATAACATACGACTCATTCCGTCTAATACATGACTCATTCTCATC
Organism: Vicia faba; assembly: GCA_948472305.1. Classification (NCBI taxonomy): domain Eukaryota; kingdom Viridiplantae; phylum Streptophyta; class Magnoliopsida; order Fabales; family Fabaceae; genus Vicia; species Vicia faba. The sequence goes on from CATIWC010001949.1 coordinate 386,353, forward strand.
ATCAATACCACCTTGGTCTACACCGTTATCATCAACCACTTTGTTAGAAAAAAGAATTATAAACCATTTTGTACTCGTCGGGTCAGTGACATAGAACACTTGTTTAGCTTGAGAGGCTAGAATAAAAGGCTCTTCTTTGTACCCCTCTCTATTAAGATCCACTTGCAAAAATCCTGACACATCCATTCGTATGCCACCACTACTTACCCACTTGCAACCAAAGATAGAAATCTGAAACTTCTCGTAATCAAACACCCAAATATGCTCGATAACTCCAAAATATGACAGATTTGCATATTTGGGGTTTAGGTCCTTCATACTAGAAATGTGCATTGCTTTAGCAAGCACGGTGACACCACTATTTTGCATAGTACTTTTATCATCTTGTTCTTTGGTATAAAATGTGTATCCATTAATAGCATATGCGCTATAGGAAAACACATGCAAACTTGGACCATATGGCAAACATGTCAACCTTTTTGTTATTAAAGCGGGATCTGAATGAAGCTTTGAAAAAATATGATCCTTAAACCATGGTATAAAACTTTAATTGTGCTCCCGTACTATCCAATTTTCATTTCTATTCTGATTTAACCCTCGGAGTATATCCTTGTGCATTTCAACATATGACTCAACCTCACTGTCATTGTGCAGAACATACAGATGCACTTGATCCCGTTCATCTTTTGATACTGTCACAATTTTATTTCCAATTAATCTTTTACCTTCCTTTTTTTCAAAAATATGACTTTTGGGGAGTCCAATGGATTGAACTTTGGATAAGTATTTAGTACAAAACTCAACCGCTTCTTCAACAATGTATCGCTCAACAATACAACCCTCTGGGTGACTTTGGTTTTTCATGTACCCTTTTAATACTTTCATATAACATTCAGCAGGATACATCCATCTCATATAAGTTGGGCCGCACAACTGTGTCTCTTTCACAAGATGAACAACTAGATGTACCATTATGTCAAAAAATGAGGGAGGAAAATACATTTCAAGCTCACACAAAGTAATAACAATTTCTTTTAACAATGTTGGTAAGATCTCAGGATCAATCACCTTACTATAAACTGACCTAAAGAAAAACACAACTTAGTTATTGCACTTCTTACTTTATCTGTCAAAATAGAACGTATATCTATTGGTAGAAAATGCTCCATTATAACATGGCAATCATGTGTCTTAAACTCTTTAACTTGAGGTCTTTCATAGACACAAGTCTTCTAATATCTAAAGAGTATCCTTCTAGAACTTTAACTTCACTTAGAAACTTACACAATATCTTTTTCTCCTTTCTAGATAGAGTAAAAGTAGCAGGTGGTAGATATGTTCGACTTCCTTTCTTCACGGGTCCTAGTTCAGTTCGTATTCCCATCTTTAACATGTCCTCCATTGCTTTAAGGTCATCCTTAGACTTTCCTTTAATATTGAGTAACATACCAATAAAACTTTCAAATACATTTTTTTCAATATGCATAACATCGAGAAAATGTCTCACATACAGAGACTTCCAATATGGCAATTCAAAAAAAAATCGATCTCTTCTTCCACCCACCTTTGACAATCGTATGCGCAAAAGGATTACCAAACTGAGTACACACATCTTTCACCTTTTCAAAAATTTGGTCACCTGACAATACAGGTGGAGCTTTACGTTGTTCGGTGTCTCCATTGAATGCTTTTCTCCATGCACGGTAGTGATGTTTAGAATGTAAGAATCTACGATGACCGAGAAACACATTCTTCTGACAAAGTTCCAAACGCGTCGTATCGGTTCCATCTTCACAAATAGGACACGCACATTGACCTTTAATGTTATACCCAGATAGATTCCCGTATGCTGGAAAATCATTAATTGTGCCAAACAATATCTCCCTCAAATTGAAACTTTGTTTCCTATATCCATCATAAACCTCCACCCCGTTCTCCAGCAAAATCTTTAAATCTTTGATCAAAGGTGTCAAGTATAAGTCTATGTCATTCCCTGGTTGTTTAGGCTCAGATATTAACATAGATAACATCATGTACTTACACTTCATACATAGCCATGAAGGTAGGTTATAAATCATAAAAATCACAGGCCATGTGGTATATGATATACTTTGAAGACCATGCGGGTTCATTCCATCAGTAGATAAAGCCAACCGAAGGTTTCTTGCTTCTTCTCCAAAATCAGGATAATCATTATCAATTTTCGACCACTGTGGTGAATCTGTCGGATGTCGATACTTTCCATCAATAATTCTTTCATTTTCATGCCAAGTAAGGTGTCTTGCATCGGTTTCACTATGAAACATTCGCCTAAGTCTCAGAATTATAGGAAAATACCATAAGACTTTTGCTGGAGACAATTTTTTCTTATATCGAGACAAACCGCATTTAGGGCACTCATTTAACGATGCATGTTTGTTTCGAAACAAAACGCAATTATTTGGACAAGCATGTATCTTATCATAGCTCATGCAAATAGAGAATAACATTTTTTTGCCTCATAGGTTCGATTAGGAAGAACATTATCCTCCGGAAGCATAACTCCCATTAGGGATAATAACTCTGAAACTTTTATCTGACCATCTATTGCCCGCCTTTAAGTTGTACAACTTTAATACCGCAGACAGTCTTGTGAATTTAGTGCACCCTTTATACAACGGTTTCTCTGCATCGCTTACCAATCTCTCAAACATTTTGGGAAAATCCTGAAGATCTTCTTCAAGTGCATCTGCAATCTCTTCGACTCAATCAAAATCGTATGTATTTGTGTCCTTGTCGTCTGAAGCATAGGACGTACTACTTTTCTCCCTCGGTTCAACGTTGTCGTTACTTTTTTCACCGTGAAATATCCAACACGTATAACTTCTATCAATTCCATGCATTAGTAAATGTGATTTCAATCCATTTGCGTTAACCCGACCCATATAACAACAACCCAAGCAAGGACACTTCATTCGACTGGGGTCTTTGGCGTGTTCAACAACAAACTTAACGAATTCCAATACCCCATTTCGTACTCTTGTGACAATCGATCGACAAACATCCATTTTTTATCCATTTTTTTCTACTTATTCAAGTAAACAAAAACACAATAAACGGATTATTCTCTTTTTGTTTGAATTAAATGAATTATTTCTAGAAATTTATTTATAGAGTTAATAACATGGACTAAAAATAAATATATCTATATAAAAATAATTGTGTTTTTTAATTGATCGATACAAATAGAATTTGAACTTGACTTACCAAAGAAAGAAAAGGGGCTATTGGTGTCGACGACGGATGATGCGGATTTGATGTTCTTCGAATCGGTGATGGTCTTCGACTAACTACACCAATACAAAAGGATCATCAAAAAAAATTTGTATATATATATATAGGTTCAAAATACTAGTAACAAAATACTAGTTCATGGAAAATATAAACATGATAAACAATTCATAAACCAATTAAAATAACAAAAAAAAAACATCATATATATCATCTTTTTTATTCCAAAACATAGAACCAAAAGAAAATGCAATAATGCAAAATGCTAAAAGTGTTGTTGTTATATATCAAGCCCTACCAAGAACCCAAAAATTAAAATGCATACATATAACCCAGTTTAGACATCAATAGGAGGATAATGTCTTAGATGTTAGCATAGTATATTATCAAGGAGGATAACTCAGTTTGGACATCAATGGAGATAAAGACATTTTCAATAAAGAACATACCTTGAGAACCGACCGGTGTGGGTGGAGGAAAACTGAGCGAGACGGTGGAAGACGGTGTACAACGATGAAGGATTTGCGACAGAGGAGGAAATGGGTTTCGCTTACTGTTGAAGGAGGGAAAGGGTTTCACTTCTGTATTCGTGAATCTGTGAATACACAGATTCTATTTTTTTAATTTTCACTTATAATGGTTTAGACAGCGCTTTCTAAAAGCGCTGGCTAATATGGACCGATAGCAGCACTTTTGAAAAGCGCTGGCTAATAGTGTCCTTTAGCAGCGCTTTTCTAATATTTTTTTTTAAAAATTTTATGACTTTAGACAGCGCTTTGTTAAAGCGCTGTCTAAAGTGGATCTTTACCATCGCTTATGATAAAACGCTTTCTAAAGCAATCCTTTAGCAGTACTTTTTAAAAGCGATGTTTAAGGTCATTTGTTTAGCAGCGCTTTTACTAATTATTTTATACAGTTTCCATGTTTTTTTTAATTCACTTATAGCAGCGCTTTTGTACAAAAGCATTGTCTAATGTGCGCTGTTAAAAATCACTTTGACGTAGTGAGAGAATATCACTATGTGAAAATTAATATAACACATAGACTACCTCAAACACCCCAAGCCCTCAATACACTCAAGCTTTCCAAAGAAAATATTTAACTACCTCTCACAACACTCTAAAACAAGAGTATAAGAGAAAATAAAAATTCAAATACAAGCTTAAAGTATTTTTGTCTGGTACATCTTGTAAAGAAAAACTAGAATCCTATATATAGTCTTGAACTCCCTCTTCATTCACTAAATTAAGCAATGTTGGACTTGGAAAAACTTGAATTCTATATATAATCTTAGACTCCCTCTTCCTTTACAAAAATAAGCAATGTTGGACTTCTTCAACATGTATATTTTCAAACAACCCCAATAATCTCCATCTTGATTGAAAATAATACATTAACTTTCATTGTCTTTACTGACAATCATACTCCATCATAAAGAGTATTTTCACTTGAAGCTACACCACTCCAAGAATTTTCACATTGTCTTTATTAATAATCATAGTTTTAAAAGCTACATTACTCCATCTAAAGAAGAGTATACTTCCCTTAAAGATAAAATACTTCAATAATTTTCACATGCCAAAACCCAGGATGAAACTTTATGGTGCAACTTCCATGTTGGTAGGAAGCTCTTCAATCATCAACATAATCTCACAACACACTTTGTATCAATACCTATGTGTTAATCCGCCAGCAGTAACACGTCCTTTTCCATGACGGTGGAAATGTCACGAGGATACATTTCTCAATTTTCAGATGAGATCATCCTCTCTTACAGCGAGAAAGACATTGTTAGAATTTGAATCATAGCCCTTCCCTGTCGCTACTCCATCAGGACACTTATATTTTATATATCCAATTTTTCCATATTTCTAACATCTCACACCCGTTTCATTATTTTTCTTCACAAGATTCCTCCCTCTAGCAACCAACACTGAGTTTGATGAAGTAGCTCACCTTTCAATCTTCTTTCTTTAGAAATAAATTTACTAGCAACTTCTTCAAAACTCAAAGATTATTTCCCATATATCAAAATCGGTTTAATATGCTCATAAGAAGATAGAAGAGATCATATGAGTCTCAAAGCTTTATCTTCATCATCAATCTTGACTCCAATAGCTTCTAATTAGAAAACAATACCATTTAGAACACTTAAATGATCAGATACTTTTGTATGTTCATCCATACGCAAGCTATGAAACTACTCCATCAATAATAAACGATTTGATATACCCATTACTTGATATAACCCTTCAAGTTTCTCCCAAAGATCTTTCGCTGACAATGTATCGATAACATTCACAAGAATATTATTAGCCAAAGACATGGAGATTATACTCGAAGCTCTCAAATATAGTTCCTCTCACTTCTCGTTGTCTATTTTGGAAATGTTTCCTTTCAACGCCTTGTGTAATCCTAATTGTATCAAAACATATTGGACTTGAATTTTCCACGAGCCAAAATTGATTCTTCCATCAAATTTGTCTAAATCAATCTTCACAACACTTGAAAAACTTGA